>VZTU01001196.1:67309-229931 GCA_013400835.1 Zapornia atra
CCCCCCCCCCCCCCCCCCGCCTTTGTTTTGCACCTAAAAAGTTCAAAAAAGTCTCAGTGAAAAAATCTCGTATGTTACCTGATTGGTGCAAGATTTTTATCAATGTATTTGATGTTGAAAATAAAGAATTAACCAGAGAACTTTGTTTCATTAGTCATCTTTTGCATAGTTTTACAAATACACTTCTCTGCTTATTGTTTTCCAGTAGCCAGAAGAATAGTGCACTCTTTTCCACAGAAACAGGATGTGTCATGTTTCTATGCATCTAAGTGAAAACTGTTTCATAATTAGTCTCTTCACCTTTCCTCAAAAGCATCAGACAGTGGCCATATCTAATGTCAACAACATGTTAAGTCTAGTCTTGTCTCCCTCAGGACACTGGGAAGTCACCTCAGTTATTAGTACTTTATGTGCTTTGATGTGCTTAGATTTTCATATGCTTTAGGTTCCTCGTTTTGCCTTGTGAAACAGATCGTGGTGGAAGCGATACATGGTGTGAATTTAGCTTTCTGTAGTTGACTGACACCATGAGTTAGCTAATATCTAGTAAAATAGGACTTTTCTTCCACGGGAAAGGTAATCCTCAGGGAAAAAAATGTTATCATCCTGACTAAGCTGTCAGGAAGTTGACATCAAAGCATTTTGAACTTAATCCTATATTGTAAAATACTCTCAAATTTCTGTTTGGCCTTTGCAAAGAACCAAAGCAGCAATCTATAGCATGTACATGCATACGTAAGTATTTAAATACTTATAGATATCTAGCAGTAATATAAAGAGAATATAGTTCCTATATTGAGTTTTTTCATCTATTTTATGTGCTATGCTGGTTCTAAGTGGGACTATTGGCTCATAGGTTCTCTTTTCCACCATAAATATGTATGTAAAAAGCCCTCTGTTTTTATGCTATATTTCATGGTACATATAAGGAAAAAATCGTAATATTATTACCTTAATTTGAACTGTCATCTCTATGATTGAGACAAGACAGCAAATATACTTTGTCCATATGAAATCTCACCACATAGCTTGTCAAATTGGGTTTTGAATAGTCACAAAAGGAGACTCTACTACCTCCCTTGGCAACCTGTTTCGGTGTTCGACAATCCTCGCATTAAAAAATGTTTTCTTGTCCTCATATGGAATTTCACGTGGTTTGATTTGGGCTCATTGCCTCTTGCCCTGTTAATGTGTCCAACAAAAAAGAGTCCATCTGCCTCTTCCTCATTCCCTGCCATCATGTGTCTTTTGTGACACTCTTCTGTTCCTAGAGGAGGAACCCACAAGGAAAAGCGCCTCTGCAGCCGGGCACTGGGAACATTTCCACAGCAAGAAGCCAGCTGGGGCTCCAGCTATATTCCTCATTTCTTATGTCTGTTGGCAGAAGTAATTTGAGAAATACAGCGAGGACATACCTATTTCATAGTAGAGTTCTTGCAGCTGAAGCTCCTGGCTCACCTTTAGTGGGCTCATCGCTCTTGTTTCCCCCTCTACATACATAATGCCTGGCAGAGCAATGGCCTATTCTCTTGAGGAAGCCCATATACACGCAGCCAGCCATATGCCTTGGGCTCCTCCCACACCTCTGCTTACTCTTTCCTAACATGTAAGTGATGCATGACTTATTTCATTGAACTAATTAGAAAGGTATGACATAGCTAAGGCATCCGTGAACACATCTGACTACTTTTATTTTTCTGTTAATTAAGACAATAGCCTTGTTATTTAATGACAACAGCTTCTTCATGGGCTACAACTTGGTGTTCTCAATCACTTGGGAACCTGTTTTCCTTAAAAGCCTTGCTCAATATTCAAGATTAAATAATGGGGGGGGTGTGTTTGGTTGGGTTTTTTTTTTTGTTTGTTTGTTTTGTTTTGTATTTTAATCCAGTTACTACCACAATAAAAGCTCTATGAAGCAACTGTATCTTAGGCTGGAAAAGTCTTACACCTCTTTCCTCTGCATTACAATGCCTGTCTCTACTACACAGGCAGTGAAGACGAGGGGAAAATCCAAACATGTAAAATAACACTCACGAGCATGCTTGCAGAGAAAGAATGCCCAAGGAAGGGCGCTGTGCACATGGTTTTTCTTATGCCCAGCCAGGCTCCAATTACCACCATTCACCATGGCATCCTGCAGATAGAGAGGCTCAAGCATAAAGATGTTCATGAAGTCTTCAGGAAAATTGACCATCAAAATAATAACATTTGACACTTATCTCAGCAGGAGCAAGGCTAACTAGCTCTCATGTCCCTGTAAGAGCTGTGTGTTGCAGTATTTAGGTGTTACTCTGCTAATGTCTTCATTTTGGCAGGCATACAGGTGATACAAAATTAATCTCCTGTTGTTTCCCATTCCTGCACATTCGTGTACCACTCCAGTATGTTAACGCTTTGAACATCTGAAAAATGGGCATGCTAGGAGAGGTTGTGCTCTTCGGGAATATTTTAGCCTGATTTTGCAACACATGCTTAGGACTGTAAGATATTTAGCTCCTCTACAGACAAAGACTGAGTGCTCCTTTCTAAGACAGAAAGATTTGCTTCCTGTCAGATGTCTTTTTTATTTTCCACTTACCTCTTGAGAACCTGTGTTGTCCATGGAAAGCTGAGAGACGTATGTTTTACCATAGAGGTAAGCAAAAAGTGCTACGCACTTTTCAGTGACAGTCACAGTAGGGCACACAAAAGATTAAAAGTTTAGGCATTTGTATGAAAGCAGAAGTTTGAGTTCCAGTCTGCCTTTGAAGGATTATTTTTTGCTGATATTAAATCTTAAAATAGGAAAAGAAACTTCAGCTCCAAAATGTCTTCTTTTTTATGTATTTCTCTCAACCAAAATACTACAGCATCACGCTTTCTTCCAGTACTTCTTTTTCCATTCTTTCCCCTATGATCTGCATACCTGGCTGTACCATGCCTCAATTATAGCAATGGAGTCAAAACTGCAACGATATATTTTTACCTGTAGCACAATGGTCAGGACAGTTGCTCAGACAATGTTTGAATTCTTTATAAAGAGAATATTGCAAACATGAATGTCCAACTAATTGGACAGGCTTGTGAGCACTTACATAAAAACACGGACTCTGGTAGCTTTCCTTCCAGCTGTTTCTTAAAACATTCTTCCTAAAAACAATGGAATGAAGAAACTCGCAGTTGCAACATCAATAATAGCAGTCTGAATTATGTGCCTGAAAGTGCAAAAAGCCCAACCTGGGTAACCTTTGTGCAAACTACAGCCACATCTGCAACATACATGACATGGAAGAGCTCTGTGGCTCACCTCTCCTCCCCCAGGGCAACCTCTGATAAAAGAAACAGACAATACTTTCCTAAAGACTCCCTCTCTTCCAAAAATTAAACACATCATCATTTTATTCAGAACTCATTATGGTCAAAACCATTTGCTATGTCTCAGGTCTTTAGATTTTTCCTGACTCAAGCAGTGTTGAACAGTTCATTTTTTGAATGATACATTAAGCAACACCAAACAATACAAGTCCAAATTTTCAGTTCCTCTCTGCTTTTAGAGCAATCACGTAACAGAATTCAGATTTCTATCATTTAACCAGGCCTTAGTCTATGACAACTCTTTAGTGCTCAAGCTTGTTTTTATCTTGTTTCACAGATTTTTTGTCTACTGCTCTTTGTGAAGACAAATTATTTCCCTAAATAATTCCCATATATTTCTTTATTGTAGAATATTATTAGACTATTCCAATATTCTTAATATTATTGAAACAAGCATAACTTCTTCCAAAAATAGGTTTCACATCTATGTCCCTCTAGGTTTAATTATGGCCAAATAGTGCAACCACTGTTGGCTATAGTGGATTCCACAAGCTGTCAAGGATAAAACCAGCCAGCCAGCACCTAGACTAGTTCCCTCATGTAGGGAACTCTNCCAATCTTAAACACAGACCTCACTATGGCATTTTCTGTGCTCTTCCTTCCCACAATCTGTTGCTTTAAACACCAAATAAAATATGCAAAATGAAACTAAGTGGGAAGATCAACGTCATCTTCTTTTCCTGTATAAAAATCTGCATCCATCTCTTTACTCAAATTTCCCAGAACCCTCCTACATTTGCCAAATTCTGATAGTATCTCTAGTTTGAAGACTGTGAGCAACCAGTTTCTGTTATGCATGTAAAAACACACACACACTCACAGATGCACTCAGATGCACATGATGATGAGCGGGTTGAGAGATGCTATCAGATGTAAACAGATTTCTCAACCAGAAATAGTACAAGTCTCTGAGGGCCAGGGATGACAGCTCATAAGACAATCCCAGCAGCTTTGTCCTTGTTCAATAACCAGCTGTGGGAGAAAGTTCTAAGAAGCAGGAAGCAAGACTGCAGGTTTTTACAGCATTTGCAGTGGAACTGGAAGGGTTGCAAATCAGTGGTGAGAAACTATCGATCTGTTGGAGAATGAAACTGCTATCACTGCTGAAACAGGGTGGGGGAGAGGCAATGGGTATCATCACGCTCACAGCTGTGAGGAAAAAGGGCACACAATCTCTGTCAACTTCAGATTAATGTGCTTGTGTTTTCTTCTGGATTTTTTTTTTCCTGTTACATAGGTTAATATATTCTAAGTAAAAACATTTAAACAGCAGAAAAATGCCATGTGTGTCATGGCTTAAAACCCCCACATTTACTAAATAGCAGCAACTTGGAGCCACACTCCATATTTTTTCAAAATTGAGAAGAATCCTGTTTTGGCCAATTCTGGTTAAAAAGGTGGGAAAAGTGACTGCTGCTGCTCCTGCTCAGACCGCAAATTTTCTGCAATATCTCTAGAAAATTTATGAGTTCTCAACTCGTCCTGTTTTTCTGCTATTTATGCCTCTGTTTTGGGCACATTCCACTAGACTAACTATTGGTAAAGCATAAACATCTATCTTGGTATTAAAGCTGCTATGGAAAATTAAGAAGTTTCCAATATACCCACAGGAAAAAATCCACTTCAGTGTGGGCTGGTACAACCTCAGTTGCCAATGAGTGCACATGAGTGCAAACGTAAACACACACACAAAAACAACACACAAGTGAGAATAAACTTCAAGAAGCAGCTTGAGAAAACAACCCCTGAAATGACCATTGATTCAAAATACAGACAGCTTTCGATATCAGCACAACCTCTAACATGATACTTTCCCACGTATTTTACCATTTGTAAAACTTTGCCAAGTTTTAAACATATACCTAATACCATTGATTTGTTACAGCATTTTTTAATTCTTTTTAGAAGTGCAGCATATGTACGTCTTCTATTTTTTTAATACCAGAAGTATCTCATTCTAAACTTAGAGGTTTCCATAGTTGTCATTAAAAAGCACGTAGACAAAATATTTTATGGTATCTATAATAAATGCAAAGAAATCAATACAAACAAAACTTGGCTTAGCAAACTGTACATACATAAATATGTTCTTTTTTTTTTAACTTGACATTCAACATTTTTCTTCATAAAACCTTTTATGATCTTATTTATTACATCCATTTTTTTTAAACCTTAAAAAAGTGCTTCTGAGATTTACACCTTGTGCATCCAAAGCAAAAGTTAGAACACCATGCCCGAAACAGAAACCACGGGGAATAGTACATTGCCATACAAGATCCTTTAAAATTGTATGTTATAAATGCTCTAAAATTTCTTTAGCATTGGTTATTTTGTATACTGTAGATACTGAGAAGGTATTTAACAAAGACTGGCTAATGGCTCATTTAGAGCAGCACACAGGAAAGGATCTACAGTATCAAGTCCTTGGCTATGCATAGTACAGGGCAATGACCTGGATATAAAGTGGCTAAAAGATCCAGAATGCTGGACAGAAGGATATTTGCCTCACACGTGTCACATCCCCCTCAGTACCCAGGGTGCGAGTATTGAAACAATGCTATTCGGGTAATACGTTGTGCAGCTTGATACCGATACACTGATGCAATACTAGCTGAGTGCCAGCAAGGAATGATATGGACACAGCGGTGGCTACAGCAGGTAGGTAAAGCTGCCACACTGAATCCTGTCATCTTTTAAAACCATCCTGCCTTCCAGATAGCACTGCAACAAGGTCACCCACTGTCTTACGGGTCTCCTTCACAATGGAGGTGGACCATTCATATATTTTAGCATGGGGTGGAAAGAGCGGGCAAAGTTGTTGGCCATAGTACAGCTGTAGTCCTCCTCAGTCATTGGCACCAGGCAAGCCAGCCCAATCAGGAGCAGCAAGAGGAGCTGAAGTGGCAGAGCAGCTCTGAGGACTCTGAGGAAGAAGGATGGGCGCTGCCACATCTGCCCGGCCTCAGAAGGGGAGGAACCTGAGCCACCTCTTGTGGACCTGAGAAAAGAGGATGGAAAGGTGAATACACTAAGACGTTACTGCAGCAGAGGTTGACCTTCGGCACTCAGCCTTCCCTGAAGGCTGGTTTATAATTTGTACAGACTTTGACTGACAACTGTAGAGGTATTCACTGGACGTGCTGTTTCCCTAACACTCCTAGGAGGCCCCTATTTCTAGACTGGGTAGGAAAACATCATGAATGGACTTAATGACCCCACAGCCCCTTTCTCAATTCTGGGGAAGACTCTCACTGTGCTCTTGAGAGAGGGAAAATAAAAGGTGGGCCATACCTGTCACGTGTTCAATGCACAGTCTAAAAGGAAGCCTTGTCATTTAAAATGGTGGTTGCATTTGATTTGCAGAAGTTCCTGCATTCATTTCTGTATATGGTATCCACAAGGGTATCATGCGGATACCAGTTCAGTTACATCAATCTTCATTTAATTAATACAAAATACATTGCATTTGGAATCTTGCACTGAATCAGCAGTTAAAATCTATTTGCTCAACTGATGTGCCATCATCACCTTCTGAGTGACTTTCTACCTTGTGTCTGTGTATCTGACTTGAAATGGCATGTATCTATTACGTATCTACAGGAGGGTGGAGACCTAATGCAAACACTTCTAAAGAGACACTGCAAATTAAAGACAAAGGTCCAATCCTTTTTTAAATAAAGGATAAAGTAATAGATTTTACATTTTCCTTTTTGACTGAAACTGTCAAAGCTCTAGTATATAGATGACAGTTTTTGAGATAAGTGGATGACTGAAACAAGTCATTATGCAAGTTAAATTCTGATGGTCTCAGTGTGCTCATTAAATGGCATGGGAAAATACTGTATTTTAGCAATAGCCAAAAGTGGAAAAAGTTAGAGCTTTCAAATAATTTGCTTCTCAAGACATCTTCCATTAAGACATTAGGTCATTAATTTTGGTCTAGACATTTGCTATAAAACATCCGTGTGGCTGCTATGATTACGAAGCCCCAGAAGGGTTTAAGAGAGAAAAAATGCTCATAAGGACGGATTTGGTCTCAGCTTGAATGTGGGGGAGATCAGGCTTGCTGACTGATGTCAAATGCTCCGTACTGGGGATGATCCTTAGTGTTTCTCTTTGCTTTCCCCTTGTCCTTTTGACCCCAGCTCCCAGATAAATATCTGTGAGAAAGCATGAAAACCCCAAAATATCATCTTCAAAACTATGCTAAGCTTGGCAAGGGTGTCCTTCCCCTATGTTCAGAAGATATTTTTTCTATGCTTTAGATAACTTTTATTGTCTTGTTCATATATGTGTGTCACCTCACCAGGAAGACTTGAAGAAAGACAGACAGATTTGGCAAAGTTTAGGTGATCAACAGATGCATAAGCACTGAGGTATGCTAAATGATTAACTCAACCTAAATATCCCAGGAAGGAGCGATGATCAAAACCTTAGATCTGATGTTGTTTGAATGCACGCTATTGTAGCCCAGATGGAAAACTACTTATTGCATAATGTAAGTCCACATATTATAAAGAACATACTGAAAGGATATGGCACATTTAACAGCATCAGAGCATTCCATATTAAAGTTCAATTAGATCAAGGCTTCTACTGTTCAAGAATGCCAAGACAGGAAGTTAATGGACTGAGGTAGAAACAAAGGGAACAAGGAGTGCTTAATTACCTTCCAAGCATTTGATTGCACAGTCTACCTATTTACAAGGCTCTCATTGTACAAATGCTGTCAATCCCAAGCATAAAAGGCCATGTTCCTGAAGTTGGTAACTCCTGTTTGATAATGAGCAAAGTCTGAATTTTCTTCACTGACTCAGTTACTCTGGGGCAACACTGGATGTCAGAAGGTTAATTTCCAAAATGCAGAATCAAAACGGAGCAGGCAAATTTAGCATCTAATTTTTCTCTTCTTTTCCTGTGGGATGATAGCACAATCCAGCACTTTTTGCTTTGTGTTTTACTGAACAAAGAAGAAAAAGAGTGGTATGTGTAATCTACATGGCTAACCTCAACAAGGAACATAAACTTTCTTTCAAAAATTAAAACAGTTCTTGGCAAAGTTTTTGAAAATGCTTTTTCTGCAGTGAAGTAGGGTGTTGAAGAATAGTTTCTAATACTGCATGGAAACAATTAAAGAAGCAAATAATGAAACATTATGAAAACATCTTCAGAGAGAGGGGGAGTTCTAAAAAGTTCAAGTGCTGTACTGCCTGTGTTCATTGCAGGTACGCCTCTGTAATCTATGTAATTGGCTGAAAAATGGAATGGCTCAACTTAGAGTGTTTAATGGAGAGATGGTTAAAAATATACATTGTTATTAAAGAGAGCTCACTATTCACAGGGACCTCTTGTTTACTCCAGCAGTAGAAGGGAAAGATGAAGCACTGTACACCACTTTGAGAAAAATATAACTCTTGAGCTTGCATATTCAGCTGTCTCTCTTCTGACTGCTCCACCATTTGTCACATGGGCCATGTTTGAGGAGGGAGGGAAGTAAGGCCATCTGCTACTCTCTCACTCCATTTACAATTCCTACTAACTGATAAAAGGGGGAGGCCCAGCTGCAGACCTGGCCAACAGTAAGCTGCTTCTTATCAAGAAATATCAGAACCTAACCTAAGTAGTGCAAGGAATAGTTACCCTTACTTCAGGAGTTTGTAATGTCACTGAAATTGGACCTCTTTTCTAAGCATTTCAAGAGAGGAGAAGGTAATTTACCAGGCTATATATCAGATGGGCAAAGTGAACTTTTATTTCAGCTCAGATGAATACCTGCTTTTAAAGATGACTGTTTTTTTGCAGGGTTTTTTTTTTTTTTTTTGATCAAGGAAAGTATGGTTGACGTACTCTATCTGGATTGCAGTAAACATCTATAAGATTGTAATAGAATTTATCATTCAAGCAAAGCTGAGAGGAATAAATAAAGTGAGTTTAATGGGGAAATGACTAATGGAATGCAGACAACAGGCTTATATTGAAAGAGGCACCACTGGACTAGTAGGATGTTATTACTGGGGTTAATTAAGGATGAATCTTCGTTTAATATCTTTATGAAGACTGACACAAAGTGTAAGCACAGCAAATTACATCTGTATGATGACAGAAGTTGGAAGTCTTTGCAAATAAAATATAGGATTTGCTTCTTGAACAGAAAAAAGTGGGTGAATCCAACAGGTTTAAGAAGTAGCTCAAGGAAAATAAGATTATTGTATATAAGGTAGGACTAAAATTTTCTGCTGTGAGTTTGGAAGGTCACAATGAACATAATAAAGATAATTTAGAGCTGTTTGACACAAGATAGCCAAAATCAATAATGTGGCTTGTGAATTGCTGTAGAAAAGAACAAAAGAAATTTAAAAATAGATTTCAGTTCAAGATTCCCAGGAAAGGTTTATTTTTTTCTAACCATGTTCTACAAAGTGGTAGCCAGATCTCACCTGGGGCACTTTGTATCATTTTGATGAACATACTTTTGAAAGATGAATTCAAATTTACACAAGTTTATAGGAGAAGGAAATAAAGACCTGACTTTACTGATAGAAAACCTGAGAGATAATAAAACTGCCTCTATAACAGTGCAGAATAGACAGAAAGAAGGTTTGTACAGTTGTTAAAGGGAGGAATAATGTTGGCACAAAATCAAATTACCATATCCAACCATGAATATATTCAATATGGAAATTACTCTACTGACAGATAATCTGAGAAATTAAATTTGATAATGACTGTCTAATAGATTTTTTTGTTCCTAGTGATTCTAGTGTTTTAATGTGGAGGTTGCTAGAGTTATGAAGGAGAAGGTGGGACGCCCACTAGAGCAGTCAATGACTCTTCTTGGTGGCCTAAGAAACTCTCTAGGAGCAACGCTGACTGGTTGTGTTCCGGCTTTGATTCTTTCCCTTGCTCTCACCATCAGATCACCCCAACCTCAGATCTGGCTTACCCTGTAAAGAAGATGAATGTGTCCATTGCAAAGGCAGTTAAATATTAAGTAGCAAGCTCTAAGTGAGAGTGCAAGAAATAACTGGGAGAAGAACCATGGCACACCAAGCCCAAACCTCATATTTGAGCTACTGCGTGGCAATGACTGCCATTTGTGGCCAAAGGCATGGAGAATGCTGTGTTCCGGTCTGCTCCAGGAATAGCAAGTTACCTCTGAAGATCTACTAGTCATTTGGAGAGGCTTGGGGAGAGCAGGAAATGCAGGTTGGCACTATGGCACCAAGACGTGAATAGAGCAGCTCAAGAGAGATAATGTAAACACCTCTTAGCAAACTGAATGACTATTTAAAACATTTTAATCCCTTCAAAAATCCATAGGCACAGATCCAGGTGTGCATTTATAACAGCTGTACTAAACTGATGAAGAAAGAGGAGTTGCTTCTTGGATTTGCTTTTCCCACTTAGCACGATTACTAATAACTCTTGAATGAGCCTTTAGTTAAATTCACAGTGTAACCTCTAGTTCAAGCTTATACCTTGCTTAGCATCACACTATATATTATTGGGTTTTTGCTGTGATAATGGGGAAGGTAAAATGATATTACACTCGTTATACACAAAACACGACCCATCTAATTTTTAAATGAATTTTCCTTCACAACCTTCTTTTAAAATTGATTTTAGTTCTCCTGTATACTAAACTCTAACACGGTTTGCTGATCCAGTGCAAGATCAAACACAAAGTACTCTGATCAGAGGCATGTCAAAATATTAAAGAACACAGTGACAGCTTGTACCGCTTTATCAGTTAAAACCACATTATACATCAACCAGAACCTGTCTGGCTTGCGCATTTGATTAAGTTTCCTATTCAGCAGTGACTCATTCGTATTCCATGCTTGTCTGAATGACAAATTGAACATTGTGTTGTACTGCTACAAGATGTGTTAATAAACAGTGCTGGAAAGGCTTGATCTGAAAGGTGCCGCACCAATGCCGCTGCTAGAACAGAGGCTGATCTCAAAGCTGCGAAGCGCTGCTAGCTGCTTGTTGGGCCAGCGGCTTGCACCTACAACCAGAAACCTTCTCAAAAGGTCGGCTGAAGTGGTCTGACTATACAAGAGAGCAGTAGAGTGCACACAATATGTTTCTTGAGTACAAGCATGCTGATTTGCCAAAGACATCTTCCATTCCCCCTAGCTGTTAATGGATGCAGAGTAAAGCCCCACTCCTCCCTTCTCCCACTGTCTGTAAGAAACAAAATGCCAAGCTTCATAGCAGACTGGAGTTGGAAACATTAGTTCTCCATCAGACAGAAGGACGGAGAGCACATGTCACCTATTTTCTATTTGGTTTCCTTATATCTCAAAGGAAAAAAAAGATCCCTCAACATATGGCAGCTTCTAGTGTGAGTGGAAGCAGTGAAAGATACTCTACCTCTTCTATCTGCTGTGCTATGTGGTTTTGCAACAATGCCACTTTATTCACAGTCACTAACCACACAAAACCACCCAGTTTGCTTTATATAAGAAGTGTGGATGTATATTTCTACATGGTAAGTAGTTCTATGCTTTATTGCCTTTATATCTGAGAATAATTTTGCTGAACAAAGCTTTGATTTTGCTCATAAAAATAATAATACTCTTAAGGCATTTTTATCTGGTTATTGCTCAACCACTGTATAAATATACTGTCTTCTTTCCAAGATAAAACCTTTCCCTTTAACAGGAGTTATTTTTAAAATTAATTTTAAAATTTTCAATATATGGAGAATAAATAAGATTAAGGACTTAACTATACTAACAAGTATACTTTCATTATACTTCCTGATTATTTTAGGTGTTGCAATGCATCAGATGCTGAGATAGCAAAAGCCATTCTCTTTGAACATACTGACCTGCCCATGTACTTTTTTTTTAACTTCGTAACTCTAGAGGCTAGTGAACTGATCAGTGAAAGAGTGAAGGCACACACATCACGCTGACAACAACAAAGAATGCAGAAGCACCATTAGCTGCAGAGATGACAGGTTGCTGGAGACAAGATGAAAAGCAAAAAGCTGTAGCTGCAAGCCTGCTCTCTACTGGTCAGACAGAGGTGGGGCAGTGCTGCTCCCAGAGCAATACATGGATGCGAGCACTGTGCAAGAGTCATGGCAATGTTAGCGCGTTAAATTGCAGTCGTCTTAGGAGGGGAGAGAAAGTGACCCCAAGTCTAAAAAAACTCTGAAAATCTGACTTTTAATTTTGAGCCTTAGGTAATGAAAACCCACAAACTGAACAAAACATTTGGGGGGTTGGTGGGAGGAATAAAAAGAAAGAAAGAAAGAAAATTATTGTCTCATCCAGATCTGTGGGTTTTGTGAATTCTAGAATATGGTATTGGCCTATTACCTGCCTTAATTTAATATCTAGAGGTAAAGAGGATGATAAAAAGTGTTCACCATGAACCTACTGGCATTTCTGTTAAATCATGCCAAAATAAAATAATAATTAAATATCATGAGTGTAAACACTCACTCACCCTGATCAGGCATATGAAAAATAAAAGCTGATCACATGACATTCCTGGGAAGCAAAAGCTGTAGATGTCCAAGGTTTACCCAGTATTTCTATTTAACAAAGAATTTGAAGTAATTGAGAGCCCCTTTTGCTAAACTATTAACAAAAGGGAAGTTTTCAGTTGTTTCAAGTCCTGGCCACCTGATGGAGTGGATGCGGACAGAGAGGAATCACGGCCAATTTCCATCATCCTCTTGGGGTTCTAGAACAGAGTGCGGAAACCAGGAGAATAAGGTACCTGCTATGTGGACTGCTGACAGAGGGTCCAGGCTGTGAGAGACTACATTTGCCCCGTGGCTGTTTGCAATGAACAGGGGGTAAAGAAAGAAGAATGTTCAGTCCAGGCAAATAAAGACAAGCTACTGATGAAATTAAATTAAAAGTGCAGCAAAGGAAACAAACAAAACAAAATAAATCAAATGAAGTGACCAATACCCATGAACCAAGGAAACTGGCTTTTCTTTGCACCTAGCTGTGTATGGAAATGATCAAAACATACATGGTGAACTCTAAAATAACTTTAATTGTCATATTTAGAAACAGTAGCTCTGGGCTTTTTTAAGAATAAAAAGAAATTTAGCTCAAGCAATTTGTAATATGAAATAGATAAAAATTCATTGAGTTGAATATGGGTAAAATATAGGTATTTCAAGATATAAATGCATCACAAAATTAATGTTCTCAAGGAAAAATATCCAGGGGCTTCCTTTAACAAGTCTGGCCTCTTCTCCATACCCACACCCCCACAATTTTGAAGGCCAAATAACTGTAGGTGCATTCCTGCACTCACAACTATTTGAAGGAATATTTAATGCAGTTAGATGATTATAATTCTGACTGTATTTTTTGTATTAGTATTTGTTTATTTAGCATCATCATATTTGGCACTGAACTTCTAAACAGCATCACTTCAGTCTCCAAAATTGTGGGTGCAAAACCAGAAGTCTGTCAGCCAGACCGCAAGGAATTTTACAACTTAATTATACATTATGGACAAAAATGAAAAAGAGTAGTCACGTACATAACACTAACAAATTAGAGATAGACAAATGTTTATTAAAATTTTAAGATGAAGCCTATTATAATTCTACATAAGCTTTAAGATAAGGTTTTACGAGAAAATACTTCTCCATTTCCTGTAATGTTCAGAAATCCTCCATTACATCTCTGATACCAGAGCTTTTATGAGTTATTTAAATATAAGAGATAAAATCAAGAGTTTATGTTCAACCTCCTTTTGAAAAGCCAGTATTCCTTTACATTCTTATACTAGCATCTAAAAGGAAACTAGTGAATGTAAAATAAACAAACAAACAAATAAATAAATTTCAAGAGCCATAAAATTTATCAAGGCAGAACTCAGAGGCTTTAAAAAAAGTGCAAATGGAAAAAAAAAATCAATCAAAACCAACCTGATTGCTTTCAGAACTAAGGAAAAAAGCAAAGTAATCAACCAATAGAATTGCAGAAAAAGACAAAATAATTGCAGTTCCATTTTGGGCTCAGAGTATGGAAGTGTTAAGTACTAGGCATGTATTGCTATATGTCTTGAATTTTGTGCCAGCGATGTAAATAGACAACTTCAGAGTTGCCATCATAGCCATTGATTAGGTCCTGTGCAACTAGCTGTTTTGAATACCATTTTAAGCCCTTCAGCTCTACTTAGCTCTTCATCCAAAGTCTCAATAAGACCATCTGCAATCTTCATAGGAAATTATAAAAAAAAAACAACCTTATTGAGATTCTCAATGAAGCAGCTCTGAAGAGAAGGCCAAACAGAAATGGAGGACTGATTATACCAGACAAGACCAGACTTCAGGGTGCTGCCATCACTAGAGCAAAATACAAGAGACACGACATGCCATACCATGGTAAACCAACCACACTGACAGCCCTGGTTTTAGATAGTATTTACCACTTCTGATTTCATGCAGGATGGGATATGCAGCAGGTTGGGGAAAGCAGCTGTGTCTTGTTGTTGGTTTATGCCAGTTCCTTGTCTATCAAGTGAGAATGGGGGGCCTTCCAGCTGGCTAGAGCTACTACAGACTTCTAGAGATCCCATCCAGGATGTGGCAGAAAATGTATTACATGAAATTACCGTTCTCTGTCTGCTTGGAGTGCTTCTTCCAGATACAGGACTCACTGAGCCCGATGTGTCTAATTCATCAGCAGAGGACCATGATGACAATTCCTAAAGTTCAGAAGGAACGGAGCTCAGAAATATAACAACTAGCTGGTCAGGTAAGCAAATAAAAAAATGCCAACAAACCCAAATTCTGAGTGATAGCCCAACAGAGTTATTTCCAAACCAAATAAAATGAAACAGTTAACTTTTGTTACCAAATTTTAAAAGACTAAGCCATTACATGTTTTCTTTGTAAGCCCTGAAGAGAAAGAAAAGCAAACAGGCAGTTAAAACGTAATTGCTTTAGGTGACATATTTTCTGCCAAAGTCAACACAGGAGAAAAAACCAGTTGCTCTTTATTGGCCTTTAATTACAAGAAGAGGTCAGTACCAACAAGATTTTACCTAAACAGGTAGAAATCCAATAGAAGGAGGAAAGAACTGAGTTTTCATGACTTGCGCAGTCTGTTAAACCAAGACTAAAAAGAGTTAACTAAAGGAGAACCTTGAAATTTTGACTTTATGCTTTCCACTGCTGGCAAAGATGTATGCATAATTTCCTCTCAAATACCCTGAGAGACATGATAATTTGAAGATTTGGTGTGCTGCTCAGGAGAAACGATGAGAAATTTGTTAGCCTGTTACAGAATTTATTTTGTGAGGGTTTTTTTCTCTTCAACAGAATGAGCATTATCTTCCTTTCCAGTGACTACTGACACACTATAATTTCCAGTGCTGCAACTAGACTAATTATCTCATATACTTTGTCAGTTGACTGAATCAGTAATGTCAGGATAAACAAACCAAGATGTTCAATACTTATTGCTACACCAAATAGCAAAAAATTACTGGATTAAAAACCTTGGCCATATCTCAAAAGAGATGTTTGCATTACGGAGTGTAAGATTACTTTATGATATTCAAGATTACACATGTACCATCTTGGTAAGTAGTGCAAACAGCAGAAACAGTGTAGTCAACAGCACTGATCAGGCAAATACAGTCAAAACAGTGGGGAACATGTGGCCAACAAACAGCAAGGAATAAAAAGATATGACTTACCAGTTGACTGCTTGAAATGTCTAGAATTTTCTCCAGGTCTTTAATATGACGTGTGACCTCTTTCAAGAGGAGCTTCAGTCTGTTTCCAATGACATGCACCTTTTCTTTGGCTTCAAGACAGTCTTTGCCTTCAGCATTGACTAGCAACTGGCAAGACATATCTTGCAGTGATGCCACCTTCAACTGGGATTCCAGCAGTTCACGTCTGATTTGCTGTTGCCAAGGAAAGTCCCAGATTTATTTAGTGGAAGTTAAAAAAAGAAAACCAAAACAAAAAAAGGAAGAAACCTGAACTCATGAAACTGGATATTTGAAATAAATGAAATTAAAATTTCTAATCTGACAGGAAGATATACAGCAGGCTAGCAGTTGCCTGAGATTTTAAATGACAAGTTATGCTACAAACAGAAGTGAGTAGCATTCTCAAACAGTTAAGTTAGTTACTGACACTGGTACCATAGTTGTGTGTTGGCATGCAATGTAGAATGGTAAACCTCAAGGAAAAGATACATTTGATTAGGTGTTTTTCTGATGATGTATTTTTTGACAGAAAGGAGTAATTATAGCCCTACCATTAGAAGTCTGTGATGATCCTGGAGCATTTCCGGGTCCAGGTTTGGATTAATGGGCACAATCTCATTTTTTCTTCTGTCAATATTCTCTAACCAAAGCAGCAAACCGTGGCTCATTTCATGGAAATCCTAAAAGTGATGAGTGATGATTTTAACAGTGTAGCAGAAACTTCCAGTCAAATTGAGGTTCTACTGGCTAAATAACATAACTCACAAGGAAGTGTACAATAGTACAATTCTAATTTATAATAGTATATTAGAATACTATGCCAGAGATGACAAATTTAGAAAATCTTGGGCTGGAAATACATGCTCCAGGTGGTGCAGGTATGTATTTCAGAAAAGATATGTCCAAGCTGCATTTAGGCTTGATTGGGCAAGTTTCAGACTGGATAACAAGCACACCAGGTGACAATATGGTTTACATTTTTGATATATGAGATGCTGACAATTTAAAATAAGCACAATACGGACCTGGCACTGCATTAATGCATCCTGCAGTGCGCAACGCCACTCCTCGATCATAGTGCATACGTGGTCCCAGTGCACATTCATTTGAGACAGGCGCTCTTGAAGCTTCTTGCTCTCTTCGCTGTCAGACTGAGTGAACTCTGAGCTGCACAGATTGATGGACAAGATGATCGCTTTGCGGTTATCAATTGCTTTCTGCAGCTCCTTGATGATAAGACAAAGTAGAATGGGGTAAGAAAGAACAGAAATTGGTAGAACGTGACTTTCAGAAGAAGCAAGTTGAGAAGGCACACTGAGAACACAATGATTTGCCATCAGCCACCACAGAACGGTGCCTTACTGTAACAGTCTCTTTACTCTGGATATGAGATTTCTGTGTTGACTCTGTGACTCTGCAAATGTTCACTCTGCAACATCTACTAAAATTTTACAGTGAGCATAAACTAGAACAAGCCAATTAAACTTGTAAAGTCTTAAAAGGCTGAAGTCATAGCTGAATTTTAAAGATCTGGCTCAAGTTTCAGCTCTTTTAAAGACAGAGCAGGCCCAAAAAATTTTAAAGAGATGTAGGGCAATTGTGCTGTAGCTGACAATAAAACTTTTGCCCTCACTTCTCAGTTTTGCTGATAATCATAAAAACCCAACATGTTTTCAAGTGGAAACTGCTGTCAACAGTATTTTAAAAGAAAAGCTTTTACTGAAGGAAAAGAAAACATACAAAGAGTATAAACAACTTACTCCAATTTATAGAAGTAGGACATATATAAAAACTACGATTTGTTTACATTGGAAGCCACAAAAGAAACCCCACCTCTTTTGGTTTGGAGAGCATGAAGTGGGTGAGATAAGAACAGCATTCTTATGAAATGCCCCCTTTTCCACCTACTTTACAGCGTTTACTTAAAAGCCCCATGTCACAGTGACCTTTCTAGTACTTATGGCAGCTATATTTGGGTTCCAGTGAAGATCGGCATTAATATGCTTTGATGCATTACTGCCGGAAACAGTCTTTACTCTCTGTCCACCTCATTCCTAGTATGGACCAGAGTGCATTTTGACATTGGCTCCCACTTTTTGTACCGAAGCTTACAAGATGCTAGTAACTGAATGTGAAGTTGTGGACCATCACAGCTGTAGATCTTTATAGCTGTAAAATATCCAGGAGAGATCACAAAAGTATCACATTCAGATCCTGATGCATCTGAGATGACAGAGGAAGAAACAGGGATGTTGCAAAGTGACACCAAATTTTTCCTGTGTTGTGCTGGTGACAACAGTGGGGAGGCTATAAGCCCTTTGGACACTCTCTTCTTCCACACAAAGTAATATGTTCCAGCGAGGCATTTCTTTTAAATTAGCTACTTTGTTACCAGCTTCACTAGAAGAGATGTGATTTAACTTGACTTTTTTTCCCCCTTTTTTTGTTTCTCTCTTTTTTTTTTTTTTCCCCACTAGCTTGGCTGACATCAGAATTTATCTGTATATTCTAGAATTACAGATTTGCCACAGAATGACTATTTCAAAAAATCATTTGGATTATATTGTAAATGCCAGTGGTACATTTTTCTGCCAAAAGGTGATTCATAAAATCGCTTTCCCAGTTACTTCAGCTATCGGCAGCAGCACTCTGTGCAGAATGGAACAATCCAGCTGCAGCTACTGGCAACATCTTCAACATTCCTGTTGCACACAAGTCTGTCTACAAGGTAACTCATGTAAAAGAGAATACTCACTTTCAGTTTTTTAATTCTGAGCTCAATAGTTTGTATGTCAGTGCTGAGATCAAGGCGGCGGAGCTTCTCCAGTTCCTCTTCAGTTTCTCCCAACCAAGCCCAAACACTATTAAGGTCAGAGTTAAACTGCTGCCATTGCTGAAGGTTCTGCTTCATCCTCAGCTCCTTGCTTAGAGCCTGAGCCTGTATTAATTCCCACCTATCAATTACACCTGTAACGATAAACACCAAATTCAATAAAAGCAAAAATAAAAACTAGCCACACACACAATTGTATCAATTGAATGCTTTGCAGGTCAAATAAAAAAAGTGCTCTATAAAAGCAAAAAAACCAACCCCCAACCCACAAAATACCACACTGAAAACTAAGTTAGATTGAAGAATGTCATGTTGGAGAGAAAGACTGAAGAATCTGAATGGTTCCAGGTAGCAGGCAATATTATCATTTTCTAATGTCAGAATTCTATGAAAAGAATTAAGACGATATGTTCAGGTATCTAAAACAGGTCATGCTGGTATAAAGACAGCATAAATTGGCATAAATGCAAACCAGACAAGGAATCTGGATATGTCTAACTAGCCACATATTTCTTATTATTTTCACTGGTATTTGTATCTATCACAATTTATTATAAGTCACTACATTTGCCTAAGCTACTCCTGGTGCATTGGATACATACTTATGCTACAAATAAATAAAGTAGGGACTGTTTCTTCTTGTTATCTTGAAATACTATGGTAAAAGTAGAAGTTGCATGATTTTATCAACTTAAAAAAAAGGATCCCTGAAAATCAAAATAAAATAGACTGCATGGGTAGCATATCTTGCCAAGCTAAGAATGGAGGTGTTTGTTACCTTTATATCCTCTATGAAAAAAAAAAATAAATCCATGTTTTTGCAATGCAATACCTCCTGTTCTACAGCTGATGGTTAAAACCAGTCAGGTGAATACTTCTACCAGGTGAATATACATTATCTGTCTACTATATAAAAATCTAAGAATCTAATATTACAATAAATGAATATTGACTTATGTGTTTTGTATGGCAATATGAACAACCTTTTTCAACAGAAAAGAATTGCATTGCATCTACAGGGACTTTTCAAAAGGCTTAAGGTTATGTCTCATGATATGAAGGGGTTCTTAAAATACACTTGTATGCCTAATCTCTTTATAGGGCATATAAAAGTAATACTTAATATTCCTTACTATTCCTATTAAGAAATGTTAAACAGAACATGGTAATAGACAGTCATGTAAATATATATATTAGTGAATAATACCAAGTGTTTATTCAGAAAAATTTTGCACATTTGCTACTTTTCATAATTGCTTTCCATGAAAGAACTAAACGTTACTTACCAGCTGTTTGTGTTTCAGTACTGTTCAGATTAATAAGTCCAGATAATTTTTCTTCTTCCTCCTTCAGTTTATATCCAAGTCTTTTTACTGTGTCTATGCTTCCACTACACTCACCTAGCAGTTTCATCTGTGTTAACAAACCAAAAAAATCCCATCTCAATATGCCCTGTACAGGACTAATTGCATGGAAAATACAAAATACAATGCAGTTTCCAAAATCTTACCAAAGTAGGTCTAAGTGTGAAGGTAAAAAACGATTACTTAAACAATCTGTCCTGATACAACCAAAATAATGTATATGGAGATAATAAAAGTTTACAGTGTAAGTTCAGACTACATAGAAATAACTCAGTGCCACTGTGTCAAATGGTGCTGGATGGCTTTAGGTGCTGTCTGTTCTAAACGTTAAGACACTATGTCAAAGACACTAAAAGACCTGATACAGAAAATACACATAAGTGTATTTATATATATATATTTTATACATATATATATTTCCATATAAGTGTGGAAATCTTATTATGCGTTCAAGCAGCTAATCTTTTGACTCTGTCAGCAATAAAGTTACTTAAATGATTTAGAGATTTTTCTTCCGAAAGCCTCTCTGAGAAAGCTTTTTAATCACAGATTCCATATGGATGCAGCTTTGCTTACATGTGTATCTATAATTCATCAGCAAGCTGAATACTGTGCATGAAGCTCTAAAACCTGCTTTGAAAAGCAGAGGGAATTTAAACAATGATATCATCATCAGATGGATGAAAATATATATGAGAAGGTACAGTTGGACATCTGAAAAAGTCCAAAAGTACTAAATAGGAAATTAAACTCTTTCGATTCATGTTCCTGTAATCTTATGCTACTGTAAACGCATGAATATCATAAACAATAGCACATGGTTAAAGGTAGCAACCATACAAATGAGTAAGTCTTAGAAGCAGTAATATCTAATCGCTTTGTTAAAACAGCCGTATTGCTTTCAGTAGCAATTCTAAGCTTGGAGTGCTTATTCAACTTGTGCTCCAAAATATACTCACATATCCTTTGTAACTGGAATCCAGCTCCGGCCCTGTAGGTGTTTTGCTGCGGATGATGTTTTCTGTTTGCTGTATTTGGAAGCGACTGGTGTCTAAGGCCTTGTCCAGCTGCCGGATATGTGCTTCTATGGAACCAGGTTCTCCTGTACCAAACAAAAAAAAAGTGTGACTGTCACCCAAGTTTTCCCAAAGTTATTTTTATCTTTTGCACAGGCAGAAGAAATATCAGGAATAGTGTCTAGATTAGACAGTAAAGGAGAAATGTGGCAGCATCAGTATGAATGGTACAGTGCCAAACCAAACTGATAACTAGTTACATTAGAGGGAGTTAGTGACCTTCAGAGGACAGATGACTACACCAATGAACATGCTTGGTATAAGCATATTATTGAAGAGTTCACAGTTTAAAGCAGGCTTGCAAACTATTCTGAAGTGGCCTTCTCCCTCAGAGAACTCCTCATCTCTCTGAAAGGAAAAGTTCTTGGCAAAATGTGCTCTAACCTCACTGATTCTGGAGAATGCCTTGCTCCTTTCATAAAACACTATCAAATAAAATCTTGTATTCCAAACTCCTGATCCAAATCCATGTTACGACTTGATTTCTCCTCATTTCTCTTTGTATTACTCTCTCTGCTAAAAATTAGTTGAATTTCATTCTACATGAAAGGATGTATGTCATTTTAAAGATTAAAAGTGGTATACAAACATTAAGCAATACTGTTATAATGATACTGTCAGGGTTCACAGATGACTGGAGGTCTTGAAAGCCCACAACAAGAAGTCCATGACTGATTTAGGCCACCACACCAAACAACAAAATTTACAGTATTTTTCAAATTAGGAGTTTGACAAAAATTTTGCTTAACATATTAGCAAGATGGAATTACTCATCCAAGCTGTTTGGAACTCAGATCAACTTTTTTGAAGCAGGTCTAACTTGTAATTTCCTTATAGAGGTCAATTTAAGTCTGTGATATGAATTAGCTACAGCCAATTCTAACCTGAAGCAGGCTGCAGGCTAGAGGACCACATGAGATCCCTTTATCCATATTCTATCACTATGCCTGATTTCCATCTGTTTACAAAGATAGATTGAATTTATTCATAAAGACACAATTAAAAACATGCATAGAGAAGGGGAGCCTTCTGTCCACCTAATTACAGAAAATGGAGCCTCTTGGATAGGTTGGGGTTTTTTCAAACAAAACACCACCTCACCCCAATTGGATTGAACAAAATGCTCAACCTTGCAGTTCCATCACTTTTTACAAAATTTTCACAGGTCAGAAAGCTACAAACATTTTTCTATATGTACGGCCATTATTTATACTCTTAATTAATCATAATATTATTGCAGTAATTTGGGGAAAAATATAATGGACAGTGGACCTGGGGTTTGTGCCACAGATGCTAAGATTTTAAGTGTTTGCTATTTCAAATTTCCAGTCAAGTCACTATTTCACAAGATGAAAACTGTGAAATCGTGAGAGAAGGTATTTATCTGTAAGTGCATCTAATCCCTCTGAGGTAATTGTGTAAAAATGCAATGTGAAAAGAAAAATCTTCCTGTATAAAACACTAAGATAAAGACATTGAACTATAGTACCACACCTTGGCAACTAACCTAAAAGTTTCTATCTAAGTAATAAACCAAGCTGTGTCTGTGTTAAAATCATAGGTGCCTCATCCCTGGAGATATTCAGGGTCAGGCTTGATGGGGCTCTGAGCAACCCGATCTGGTGAAGATGTCCCTGGTTACTGCAGTGGGTTTGGACTATGTGGCCTTTAAAGGTCCCTTCCAACCTTACACATTCTATGAGTCTATAAGTGCAAAATGGAAAAATGAGTTTTTGTGCTATGTCTCTTCATTCTGCCTTAATCTCTGTGGAAACCATTCCTCTCTCAGAGACATAACAAAGTATTAAATTCTGCTGAGGCACTTCAGAGAATAAAGACCAGTCAGAGTAATTTACTGATCAGTTTAGTCTAGTTAGCCAAGGTGAGAGGGCGAATATGTCAAACACTGTTTCATCCATGCACCTATTAATACCTTTAAGCAGTAGGAAAGCAGAATGCTTCTATGTTAACATGCCAATGCTGCCATGTAAGAAACATTTATCTGGAAAGTTGTGAGAAGTATAGCAGATGCTGAGAGGAGACAGAAGTTATGCTTGTGCGCTGTGGTATTTACATCTGGCTATGCTCAATCTTTTTTGATGCCTACCAGAGGAACTTTTAAGTGCATTTTCTGTGAGTGTTATATAGGCCTCAAGGGTTTCAGGGATCTCTACATCTGAAAAAATAAAAGCACAGTCTAAATGGACAGCTCAGCAATAGCTGTCTCCTTATGATGGGAGTTCTTTACATGGAATGGAATATACAAACTGTTCCAATAGCAAATATCTTTTCTGAAGAAGGAAAAAAGATGAAGACTGAAACACAGTCAGCCTGCTACGAAGTGTCTCAATATCCAGGCAAACCTGACTTTTTTCAGAACAATGACCTGGAAAGCAAAAGACAGCCACAAGATGAGAGTATAATGTACCAGTATGTCTTCCCCCAAACTGGCTGCATTCAGGCACTTTGACTCATTAAGATTTATTACACAAAGCACACACACTTAGAAAGGATTTCCAACTTCACTGGAGAGCAAGACCCAAGATCCCACCTCAGGCTAAACACTCAGTTGCTGGATTCTTGCCTGGCCAAGGACTGAATTAAGATTTACTTAAGCACTTGATGATTTTGTCTGTGGATGTCTCCCACAGCATTTCTTCAGCAGTTTGTTCTGTGCTCCTTGCCATATCCAGTATAGTTTCTTCTAGTCAGAATAACTTATGACGCATTGCTGTTACAGATGACATATCCCATCTGGCAGGCCACAAGCACAGAGACACACATCCAATTCCCTGTCATATCATATACGCCTTTGAGATTTTCCAAGTCTGTACTCACCCAGGAATCTCCACCACTGTGTATACGGCCAGAAGGCTGCTGGGATCACTTAGGGAAAGCTATTTAAAATCTTCGGGGGCTATTTAAAGTACTTTTCCATGAGCATCTTGGCCAAGAAATCACACGTGTAACATTTGCTGCTTTTCACTAGGAGAGAACAGGACGCACACTTTGCCACCATACCTGCTATACCAGCAGCTCCTCTCAGGTAGAAATCCTTCTCTTGTCCTCTGTCTTCTTCCTCAGAATGCAGACCCCGTGAAACAGCTGTCTCTAGGTCTCTGCTAAGGTCGTAGTCATGATCCCACTCCAGAGGAATGGAGTCCACACTCGCAGGGGTATCTCGCCCAGACCGCTCGCTTCTCACCGGCTGGGAAAGAGGCAGCGAAAGGTTGGAAGAGGGGTGCGGAGAGAGAATGCTGTCTGCAGATTTGTCATGCCAGTGTATGTCAGAGAGATCTGCTGATTCATCCAGATCCACCTCTCTGTCAGAGAGGTCATGTTCGTCGTCTGTCAGCTAGAAGCATAATGCAAACAGAAACGATCAATGAAATGTGCAGAGGCACTTCATGGTCAGCCTGGGTCAGTGAGGTAAACTAGCATTAGGCAACAGTCAGGATGGGGTTTCCATTTCTTTTTCGATGTCTTTTGCACTTGCCCTTTGTTATTTTGAAATGCACTAAAAAACCTTAAAGCAACAACAACAACAAAAAATAATAAGCAAATGTCTCCAGGCTTTTTACAGATGCCACCACAAAGCAAACATCAAGTGTAAGAAAACTCTGGAATCAAGTCATAGGAAGCATAAATGACCTTTATCGTGACCGCTATTTTTGTTATATTCTTTTCCTATTTTGAAACCACTGGGTTTTGTTCCTTTCCTTCAGCAGGATTTGAGCTACCAAAAATCATTGTGCTCTCACTTATTCAACTGTATATTTGTTTGTGGAGACAAATTTCTGTTTCTTCTCATGGGCATTTTATCAAAATGCTCAAAACAGAACTCATTAAGCTGCTAATTAAACTATCTGACAGGGCAGGGAGATGTTCTTATTACTTGTACCACACTGCTACTCCCATTAAAAAAGTTTTATACATCTCCAATTTGCATGGATTTTCATGATGATTTACAAAAAGTCCAGATCTAGTGAGTTTGCTCTCTGTACAGGACAAAAATGGTGTATGATGGAGGCAGATGGTCAGGGTTGTAACAAGACTAAAACACAGGATTTTTTGAAAGTTACAGAAGTTTCTTTTGAATTAATTTCAACATCTTTCTCCCTCCTCATCCTCACACTTGTAAAATGGCAGCTAGCCAAATAAATACATATAGAAGTATACACACAGGAAGGCGTATGAGTTTCTTGTGATAGCGTTCCACACGTCCAAAGACCTCTTGACAGTAACGACGCAGCTCATCTAGTTCTTCTTCAATGACAGCTGCATCCAAGGGCTCACTTTTCTCAATGAGTTGCTCACCCTGCACAATTATCTGCTCAATTTTATTGTTATTCAGTGAAATTTCTTGCTGGAAAGCCTGAATAAAAGAAAAGCCCATGCTTTATTGAAGAAATCATCATTACATCAACCTAAGCTATTAAGGATGCAAGTCTTGTAGTTTTTCAGCAAGAATGGTGTGGGTAACATTCCAAATACTCAGGCATGAACAACAACGAGCAATTAAATTTAGCACTCCACAGGTTTTCTCGCCAAAACCAGTGATATTTCATGGTTTACCATCTCATTCCTCACTTGTATTTGGAAAGAAAGGTTTTCTCTAAACAAGCCATGATCATGACCAAATGTCTAGAATGAACACAGATGCTAAAGCTAGCACACTGGAAATTTGGATAACACAACATTTGATATTTTTCTCTCCCAATAATAATTTTTCTGATACAGAAATGGTTGACAAATGTAGTAATTCTTAGGTGTCAGCAATAATGGAGACCTTACACTAACAATTTTTATTGACATTTCCTGGTGATTGGAGTTCAGAAAACCTTGGGCTTTTCTGAAAGTTTTTCACAGTGCAAAGATCCTCTACTCTGGTAGAAAAGTACTAATTGAAACTTGACATAGCCCATAACTTCTGAGGCTGAAGTCAGTCCACAAGGAAGAGACTGTATCAGGCTGCAGTTTTGCATAATGTTTTTAAAATTCTTTTCCCATCATGAATCGTTTTTATCCCTTTTCTCATCCCTCCATGTGTTATGATTCAATCATTCTTTACCTTAAGTTGCTTTATCTTTGCTTGGACATCACACTCTGAGAAATGCTCAATGTTGGTCAACTGCAGGTCCATCTCAGTTAGCCATACCAGGATGCTGTCACGTGCTGTCTCAAACTCCTCACGCTGGCCAATAAAATGCTGGGGGGGTGAAAATGAATGGCATGAAATTATCAGACAACTCAAAAAACTCCAGCAATAGTGGTTCTCTGAAAGAATGGCTTTCATGCTTTTCAAATCATTACACAGTCTTTCATTTCCTACACACTTTCTAAGGTTGTCTTTTCAGTAACATCGTGTACAACTGCAATTAGCTGGTCACCAAGCATTTCCCTACAGACTTCATGCTTTGCTCAAAGTGAACCAGTAAATTCCCTTCCTCTTCCAAAGGTAGAAATCCCTTCAAAAACACTGCAAATGTCATTACACTGGAAGCTTCCAGGTTATGCCTGATTTGTAAGAAAAGTAGTGAAACTGAAGGGCTTAAAACCAGAAAAATACTTTTAGCCTGCGCAGGATGGAGGTAACTCGCTTTTGTAAGTTGTCCCATCTCTGGTTCCCCTCATGAACCATCTGCTTGAGGCTGCAGTCAGAGTCAGTGCGGTTCTCTCGGGCCAGACGGCGATATTGTTTATTGATCAGTTCCAGCTGAGTCAGACTTTCATGCACTTGCCTCTGGAAGGCCTAAAGCAATTTGAACAAAAGACAGAGTTTTTTAATTATTGCAATCAGGATACATATATAATTCTCTCCCTTTATTTTGACCCTACTGCTACATTCCGACCTGTGTTAACTGTTAGATAGCTGTGGATCTAGACATCTCTCAAGGGCTATCGCTATAGAGAGGCTGCCTTCTGATAAAGATGAGCAAAAAAAAAGAAAAAACTTTAAAAACTGACAGATGACTGAATGAGACGTTGCAACATGAATACCTGTTACAATGGCAAAATCAGCACAAAAAGAAAAAAAAGACCCTCCTTCCTACTCAATCATAGCCTTTGTATTTGAGAACAGAAACACAAACAATGAATATGAAATCCAAGATTCCTGTGGCTCCATTGGATTTCTTTACACAAACTGAATTTACTGAAGTGCAAACATTGGAGAGGTTTGAGCAATTGTTTATTCTGAGTTTTACCAAAAATAGCAGAAAATGGTACAGAAGGAATCATCTCTTTATCTTCAGTATACTGGTACACAAACAAGTTCTGCCTTAAAATTTTCACAGAAAGAAAATTTCATGAACACCCATAGCAACTTTCTGCCTGGACAAGTGCCAGCACCAGTGATTCCTGTACTATTACAAATTCCTCAGTCACCCAGCTGGGGAGCCGGGACAGCAGGGGACTTAGACCATGAGTTTCATGTTGCAACTAGCAGTCACAAAATGAGCTGGAGAAAGCACCTTATAAGGAGCTGACTGATCCACACAATAATAATAATAATAATTTATAAAAAAGAATAATTTTTCATTAAAAACCCCTATTATTTCTACATTATCACAGAAACAGAAAAGCAATCAATGAATGAAAGAATTAAAACCTCGTATTACACCAGCTGTCTTTGAATACAATTAGCTTTTGGATCCCTTTGTACTTCTAAAACTTGATCTCTAGATTTCTCACAATCCAAGTGGACCGTCAATCTCTCCCAAAACTAGACACCACCTTTAATAAGGACCAGAGATGTGTGATAGGTAGTATATTTCTGTACAGAAATTTTCATTACAATCAGCTAACATGTAAGTTTTCTACATAAACAATACATACTATTCATACTGTACCAGTCAAAGCTAAAAATGAAATAAGCACGTTTCTACTGCAATACCAGAGACAAAAGTAGAGAAGCTGGTTTGAAAAAAAGATCAAAGTGTGTGGAGTCCTCTCAGTATAACTATGCCCCCCATTAAAGATCGATGAAACTGGGTAGGGGACAACCCAGAAGGAGAGACTGACCTTGCAGCTAGAGCAAAAAGCTCAGTAGAACTGAATTCACTAAAAATTGCACAAGGACACAATTCACATATCAGAGACACAAATCTAACTGCATTTACTAGGATCATAACATCTGAAAGTGTGCAGTTGTTGTTTCACCTGTTACCAAGACTTGTCCAGTAAAAGAACAGCTGTGTATTTGTCTTCTCTTTTTCCGCTCAGCTACACAAATATTCATCTGTTGCATTCCTGAAATCCCTTTTCATTTATCTATAAACTAATGGAGGGGAAGGAGTTTGATTTTGTACAGTGATGTCAGTGAGAACCATCTCTGACCTCTGTGCTTTGGAATAGAAAGATTCTTACATGGTCTACTGGGCTCTTTTTCTTTATTTTCATTGTTTTGGGGTTGGTTTGTTGGGGTTTTTTGTTGTTCTTTTTTGGTGTTTTTTTTTTAAATTCAACTGTAGATATGGAGGGGAAATAAAACTAGAAAAATAAGTCTAGTTGAAACAGAAACCTGTTTCAGTTTGTATATGTGGTTGACTTTATACTGACTTCACAGTGAAGCTGCTGAATTTGAACACTACAATTTGTTGCTTGCATTCCAGCTTTTGGGTACTTGTAGGAACCTAGTTGCTCAGAGGAAAAAGAAGAGAAAAACTGAAAACCAAACTGTGGGGAAATCAGGCTTCTGGAAGCTAAACTGTTCTCTTTGCAGCTCATACCTGCTGACACTATGTAGACAGAAAAAATTCCACAAGTCTGCAGAAGAGGGAAGGTCATCATAAGGGCTGATGTTCAATGAAGCAGACTTTGGGCAAAAGTCAGATCAGCTGTAAAAATCAAAGGCAGCCAAGATATTTTTGGTACTGTTTCTCAGTCACAGACTCACTAAACAAGAGGTTGGATTCTGATCACTGAATAAAGAGACGATGAGAAGGGGGTCTGACACAGAGTACTTGTGTCCAGGAAGGAAACATTTTTATACTATGTCAACCTAGCTCACCATAATGAAGTCTGGCAGAGTTTAACAAAACGTGGCCAGTACTTTCAGAAATGTGAATGTTGATTATAAAACTTGAATCAGTGCTTCATGGGTTTTGAATTGAATGTTAAAACAAAAAGCATTAACTGGTCTTGGACGTTGTTTAAAATTTGCATTTCTTATTCACAGCAAAGACTTTGCAGCACCTGTTTTCAGAACTGCCTAAAAAAAATTAAATTATTTTCCTTCAGAATTATTTTTCCTCTCTTATCCTTGCAAATATGAAACCAAGCAAAAGATTTTCCCCTGTGACTAGCCACACACGGTATGTGTGCATGCTTTATGTACAGGTATACACTCTACTGTAGTAGACAGAAGAAAGTTACGTAACAAGCCCTTAAGCATTGATGGAATTGACAGCTTGTCAGTTTTGAAGCATAGACTTCTAAGCCATGAGGGACACCATGTGGACACATAGCAACAATTGCACAAACATGAATTTCAGGTGTAAGGATTTAAAATGGGGATACAGAACATTGTATGGAATGGGAGGGGTTCAAAGGGCTGGTTTTGGAGAGTTACAGAAAGGAGGGATAAAATCAAAGCAAAAGCTAAACCACGCAGCATGCATGCACTTGAAGAGCAACTTGGCAAAGGGAGATTTATGGATGCTCTGGAGCACCTACTAAGTGGACATATTAAACATTTCAGAAATAACAAAGGCTAGAAATCTAACTTGGGTGAATAAACAGGAAGTGAGAATGGATCGATTTATTAGCATTTTCAGTTGCCACCTTCTGCTGTTTTTTCATCCTAGAAACCTGCTGCTGAAGGCAGCTACAAAACCATCAACTCCACTACATCAATACAGTGCCTCTGCTGAGTGACTTGTGCATGGGAAGGAAGACCACCAGCTGGCTGCTGTAATACAATCAGTAGGTATTAAATTTCAGCTACTATAAATCACCTCAAATTTCTTCAGTTCTTCCTTAGCAACCGTGTAAAGTACACCAGAGGAGCTTGGGAAAGCAGCTGTCCTCTCAGAGGTTTTTAGCCAGTCTTCAAATCTGGAGTAGTCGTCCAAAAACTTTTGCCATAGCCTCCATGTCTCTTCAATTCTGCAATAGATAATGGAAAATGGGGAATGCTCAGACTGAAGGCCAGCTGACCTCCAGAACCTTAAATAATCATCTACAACAGCAAACAAGTGCCTCACCAGACAACAAATGATTCTTAATCTAACTCAGACAGCCAGGCTGATAAACAGACCACAGGGAAAGCTGGCTCATTCCAGACTGAGCTAGAATAAGAAGATGGCAATTTTTTTTTAATGCATCTAATTTTGGAACCAGAATAAAGAGAAAGTTATAAGTATGCAATAGGAGCTCTAAAAATCTGAGCACATGACAAATAACTTCTGAAATACAGTCCCAGTATAGGTGTCTAAGTCAGTATTTTACAGATTAGAAATTCCGCACTACCTTCAGCTACAGAACTTTTTCTTACAGAATTCTAGAAATGTAGCACATATTTTCAAGTTCTCTGTCATTCTGCACTGCAAAGGGACATGAACTTTCATTTTTATATATTCACTATCAAGTGATAAAATGCTACCTCTCAATATACACTGTAAACATATTTACATTAAAAAAAAAAAGTTAAAAGTCATTCCAACATTTAAAAATACCCCGCTTGACTTCAATGGAGTATGTAAAAATAGTGGCTGACTCTTGATCCTGAAATCAAATTGGCTTAATACTCAGACTGTAAAATCCCAAGAACTTCAATACCACTTGATTCAAAATAACAAGATCTTTTTTTGGGACAGGTTGTATTACAGCAGAACTTTGTCTGCTATTACATACAGAACACATCTTTCCCAAATCTTTGATATGAAGGTCTGAAAACCACCTGATCCATGCAGAATTTATGCATGGATTATATATTGTTTAACCTGAAGTTTGACACGTGGAAAGTTGCTGCTTAATACAAATAACTGTTTCTAGTAAAATAAAGATCCTAAGTACTGATAGCTCAGTTGGCTTACTGGTACAAATCTACTTATAGCAGAATGTGTATTGCAGGGAAGTAAAACAGAGTTCAATGCATTGTTCCTCATTAACTTAAACCAGTTCAGAACTAATTTCCTGGGCACAAAGGTATGAAGATCCTCTATATTTTCAAGAGAGATTGTGTCAAAGATAGTACTTAAACTGTATTTACACATATACACCATGTAAGAATTACGGTGGCAATAGTCTAAGATTACTTAAAGGCAGCAGTCTGTGGATATAGAGCAGCACAACTTTAAAGTAACTTTTTTTTCTCCCATAAAATAAAGAAAACCTTTATTAAATATATTAGGAATACCCCACAAACCTAGTGATCATATAAAGTTCAATCCAGCATTTTGATAAATAATCAGCTTTACCTAGAGCTCTTAATACAACTGTGTAAACACCACAGAATTCAGATTCATAACAGAAAACACTATAGAATGATAGATTCATAGAATCATAGAATGAGGTAGGTTGGAGGGAACCTTTAAAGGCCACCTAGTCCAACCTCACTTCAGTAACCAGGGACATCTTCACCAGATCGGGTTGCTCAGAGCCCCATCAAGCCTGACCCTGAATATCTCCAGGGATGGGGCCTCCACTACCTCTCTTGGGAAATTCTTTTCAATATAGAAAATATATTATTTTCAATATAGAAAAGATCTTCACGAGTATAGGAGTTCAGACAGTTAAACATGTATTAATACTAATAATTGTAGCATTTGCCTAATCTAGCCTATGTCATTATGGCTATGAAAATCACCCATGCTATCCTAGATGGGAATAGAAATCAATAGATCTTCTGGATATCATGAGTATGCAGTTTACAGACAGTCCAAGGCGAGGCGGTAAACAAGACCACACACAGACTTGCTCAGCAAAGCTAAGGTGGGCAGATGAGGAAATTCCGGACAAGTGTTGAGCCCTAAAATTCTTCAAAATAAGCAAAATCAGACATAAGAGTAAACTATTCATGAAAAACAGTTTGGGTTCATGAAAGCTCCTGGAATAACACTCCACCCATTTGGTAACTAGTTTCCCCAACAGTCTCATCAGTAGCTCTAGGGTAAACTGAGGTGTTACAACTCTCCCTATTAAGTCACATTTTCTACAGGTCTTGGAGTTACTGCTGTCATCTAAACTTTTCCTAGTTCCTCTCTCACCACTTGCATGAAGCATGGGAAATAAGACATCATTCCATCAAAAGCCTTATGAGAAAATTTGAGAATTCATATCTGTACCTTGTATAAAAGCACATTCAAACGCAACCCAAAACGTCTTTATTTCCCCATAGCACAACTATTGGCTTTTATTCAGCGTGTGATCTTTTTCTGACCCCTACACCATTTTCTTTAGTACTGCCACCCTGTAACATACATCCCATCCTGTACTTGTGCCTGTGAAAGAAACACTAATTTGAAGGCATTTTAGACTTACTTAAGTCGCCTTTCCATTGACATTGCACAAATATTCCTCCATCTTCTGTCCAGATTGCGTGTAGCCTGCTGGATAGAGTCACACTCGGCTTCTGTGGCACAAGCATCGCAATCATGAAGAAGCACTTCACACAGATTAAGAACAGATGCCACGCCAGTGCTGTGCTTCTCTATGTCCCTCTGAAGCTCCTGCAGGTGGAGAAATGAACTCTTAAGAAAAACTGCAAAGCATTTGTAAATAGAAAAGTGTATATCTTCTAGTTATTAAAAAAAGGAAAAAAAGAAAAAGAAAAGAAAAAAAAGCAAAAAAAAAAATAGCCCCAAAACTTGCAAATGGGAGAAAAGCATCCAATGAATACCTATTAAGGGACTGCATCTGCACAAGTGGTGTTGCAGTGTTATCAATGAAGCCAGGACAACCTGGCAGCATGCATAGCTCTCCCAGGGACTACAAACACCAAACCATCACCTGGGGCAAACTGACAGAGCTCTGCATGCTCAGCTGAGCATCTTTCACATCCATTTAATGAAAATCACTAGTAAGTGGTAGAATTATTCCCAACCCTTTCCCATTATCACAGATAATGTAAAGCTGAAGTTAGTAAGAGAAGTTTGACAATAAAATATGTCATTGGGAGGGTTTGGTAGAGGGGCCCTTTATGAACCTACTCTTCCCCAGCTTGCTGCCATGTGGCATGTTTGACATAGAGATCAGCAACAGTGCATATTGAACAATGCATTTCTAGTAGGAGATTTTTCTTCCTTCAGCTTGCTATTGGAAATAGAAAGGGAAAATTCAGAACAGCTAAAGAAAATGAACTTATGCTGCATTAGCATTTGTTATATGTGTTCAGTATTACTTCTGTTGTTTTCTTGTTTGCAATGGCTTGTCCTACACTGATGCTAATGTTCTGTCTTGAAGCAATGCTTCAGCTTCAGTTTTGAACTATAAGTTCAAGTCAAGGCAAGCCACAAAAGCAACTGGCTATTGCTATTGGATCAGTGTAAGGAAAAGAAATCCTGCTTGACTTCTGCCTGCATTTGGCATTTGCAATGAATCATCCTAATATTAGACAGAAAAAGAAAGGTGGACAGTATCAAGCCAAGAAAACATAATTCCAACAGTGACAAAGAAGTACTAAAGTGACCACACTAAAAAGTGGTATATTGCATCTAGAACACTGTGTTCACTTCTAAATCAGATGAAAAAAAGAAGTATTAGGACAATTAGAAATGTGGAAGTTTATTTAGGAGAACAAGAACTTGGCAGCTATAGGATGAGTACAGATAACTGCTCTTTATAATTTCGCTAGTTAAGTAAATTATAACTTGCAACGTGAAATAGAGTGTCAAAATATTGTGTCTACATAAATTTAAGATCCAGCTAGAGGAACTTTTCTTACAACTAGCAATATGATGTTCTGAAAATGCCTTCCAGCAGGAAATGAGATCTAAATGCAGAATCTAAAAACCTCAGAAAATTTTAAATGGAGCAAGGTCAACTTGTATCAACCATCTGAATTGGTTGTTTGTGATAGCTGGGGTTGGACTCAATAAATTAATCTATTTCCTCTTCTCATTTATGAAACAGAAGGCTATTTTGTGAACATCTACATGAGACCATCAAGTGGAAAATCACAATGTTTTCTTCCTCAGCACTGGCCCTTTCACTTTCACTTGCTTGGAAAATACTCTTTCATCATGATGTTCAAGTGCTTATTATTCTTTCTACCTATCCTGAAATGTTATATAAGGGTGGCTACTATAAACAGATGCAATACCCTATGAAACACATATGCCAGTTATGAGGCTTGAGGTTAAGCAAGTTCAGGAAACACAATCTTCTCTCTGGTGTTTTGGAGTAAAGCAGTAGTGAGAACTGCCCATTGGTGGTCCTGAAGATTCCTAAGTATTAAGTTTTTATTTGCATGTAGAACCTTTCTACAAGCAACATCAACACTGTTTTCCTCCACAGCCTTATATTTCATTCCCAGTTTTTAATTTTTTGTGTGTTTATTAGAGAACAGTTAGCCTTGGGTTAGTTCACAAAGGAGCATCACTTTTATGCACTGCTGTCACCCACATACAGCTTTTTTTTTCTTTATCAACCCAAAAGCAAACACCATTTTCTCTACATTTTAAATGGTACCAGGTTGACAAAGTAAACAAACAAGTAATCCTGGAAATGAAGCTTGTGACCCTAGGAAAATACTGTAGTGAAGTTACCCTACCTTCCCCAGGATATCCAGCTTCAACTCTATCTTTAATTTCACTAAAGAGACCAGAAATCTGAAAAGCTGATTCTTGGCTGAAGTAGATGCTGAGAAATAGGTAGTGGGGTTACAGAAATGGGATTTAGCCCTCCTCTCTCAGAACATAATGTTTTTAATGTAATTTCCTATATGAACAACTTGTTGCAGTATGAGTAGGGAAGATAACATGACCTCAGTGGAAGATCAAACATGGAAAAGAACGTAAGATCGTTAATGGAAGAAGAAAGAGGGAAGAAGATATACTTGAGAAAATGGCCAATGTACTGGACTTCTGACATGCAATCAATAATGATATAGCCTCTAAATAATAAAAATATGGTTGACATACATTGAAGTTAGTTTATATTATATTATATTGTATCATATAATATTATGTTATATTGTTATTATTATAACCATAGCTTGTAGTGTTATCAAATCATGACCAAGTTTCTAAAGACGGCATCCTCTCAAGATAAGATTCACTTTTATTACTCCCTTTTGGGGTTCATATTAAACCACTCAAAATTCTACAGGATATGCCCACATTCTGTCACTGCGTGGGGATCTCCACAAAGGCACAGCAGAAGGCAGATACACACCAGTCTCTGTGCCCAGAGTAAGTTCCATAAGAAGTGGGTGTAACAAACCACTGGATGACTGCATAAGGTGCTAGAAAAAGAATCTCAAGTATCCACTTTGTTGATAGCAATCCTAAATCCTGTCCATCACCTTATAGTCTTGAAACCACCATGGTCATGTGTTATAAAATATTATCCCTATGTAAATTACATACTGAATATTAGTAAGAATTTCTGCATAGCTATGTAGCAAATCAGTGGGGGAGCCAGGAAAAACTCAGGGTTATTGGGTCTCAGTCCCTCACTCAGCTTAGAAGAGTAAAATGCTAGTTTGTACAACTCAAATTAATTATCTCAAAAATTTTGTGACACTCCTCTTCCCATACATTTCTTTCTCTTCTGGAGAAAGAACTCAGGAAAGCATCTAGCTCCTCTCCAGGGATGCACGAGAAAGATTTTTTTGGCAATAGATAACCAACAGGAACACAACAGAACAGAGCTCCCTAGTAATGTGCTTCTAAGTTAAAATGCACTGGGAAGTGAAGTGGAACAGGAAAGAAATAGTATGGTAAGCTTTCTTAGGAGTAGCATTACTTTTAATACTAAAAGCTGGTTGACTTAACTATTTTTCAGTGTTGCTGTTTTGTTCTAGCACTGCATAAAGGCTTTGTGTGCTCTAAACCAACCAATTTTAACTTCACATGTATAGCTCATGCATCTTTGCGTGCAAAGTGACTCTCAAACAAGCTGTAAAATAAGACTGAGTTAGAAAGGTTGCTAAAAAATAGTAATTTTCAAGCATGTGCAAGATTTACAAGGTCTAATAGCAGTCAGTTCTGCCTGTGGGGACAGTTCAAACAAACAAAAAAATGCAAATCCCAAAGGAAAAACAATTGCAATAACTCGTTCAGGTTATATTTCTTGATCCCTTACCTTTCTCAGAAAGATCAGTCGGCTCCTGGTGGATTCGATGTCATAACCAGCAGAAAGTTCTATAAGTGACACAGTTAAGCACCACTTGCCTTGATATTTAAACACTTCTTTGCCTCATGCCCTCTCATGACTGAGCCAGGTATGTGTAGCCCAATGGCACTCTACTTTCATTCTCCCCATGTCATTGTGCACCTGATAAATGTGTTGTATTTTACCTGCTGTTCATTTAGCTTCCTTTGTATCTCCTCAGAGTCACAAGTTTCATAGACAATAGGTTTGGACAGCTCTGACTCAATGTGGGCAAGCCAAGATCTCAAGCTATTCATGTTTTTATCCAGCTGCTGTACTGCAACAAGGGTCTCCTTCAACTTCTTTATTCTGTAAGAGAAAAGAAATAGCCTCATAAGTACTCCTTGAAGGAGAATTTCCACAGTATTCCTGTGTTTCAGGAAGGTTTCAGGGAAACTTCACTTAGACGACAAGTTCTGTTCTGAAGTCTTCCTTTATTATGTAACAGAAGTATGTTATATGAGTAATTAGTCCTGCATTTATAGGTTCTGGTTAAGAAAAATGAAGAGTTTACAAATGCCAGAAAACACTTTGAAAGCTTCTGTACCTTTATCAGTAGAGATGTTAGTTAAGAAAGGATTTTTTGTTTGTTTGTTTTAAATTAACTCACACATACCAAACCCCCCAAATAATCTAAGTAATTTAAGTCTGTATTTAACCAACAGGTGACAAACCAACAGGCGGCGGTTCATCTTAGACTACAGATAACTTAGCCGTTTAACTAGGACTGGTGTTGGAGTGGATTGAGTGAACAGGCCTTTTTCATCCCAGTGATTTCTAAATACTGAATGACATATCATAGAATAGTTTGTGTTAGAAAGGATCTTTAAAGGCCATCCAAACCACCTGTAATGAGAAGGGACACGTTCAATTAGATCAGGTTGCTCAAAGCTCCATCCAACCTGACCTTGGATGTTTCCATTTATTGCCTCTCTCAGTAGCCTGTTCCAGTGTGAAGACCTGTCCTTGAATAAATTTTAGAGAGAGAAATCCAGCTGAGAACTTAGTAAGAATTCCTGAATCCCAAGGGCTGCTTTAAGTTGTTCTTTGTCTTAAGGGACTATTCAGACTTAAACAGACAAAACTGGAACATAACGACAAGGTGATTTCTAAGTAGCATTTTTCTTAAGACTGACTCAGCAACATCAATGGCCAGGAAAAAGAAGATAGTGGGTTTGTTTTATTTTTATTCAAGGGAACATTAAGCTTAGAGAGAGGAAAATTTGACTAAATCTTCACCCTATCTCAATACTTTTTTCCTTCAGCCTGTTCCAACTGCAAAAATATCTGTCAGAAATTCCCTCCTTCCTATCCTCATGTTACATAACATACATTAGTGGATTCTGAAATGGTTTAAAATTGTTTCTAAGCTTTCTTTTTTTTTTTCTTTTATGTAGTACCACAAACAATTTTGAGTAACATTCCCTTTTATGCTTCTATTGCACTTCCACTTGTGTTTCAACATCAGAAAGCTTTAAGAGATGAGTGCTGTTAGGAACAGACTGACTAAACTGAGTTGAAAAATACAAGATTGTCAGATTCATCGAGCAAACAAAAAGCCACCTGACTATTCTATCATTCGAACGCAGCAATTAACATTTTTCCATAATACTAACCAGCAAATGTATCAAGTGTTTCCATACTTACAGTAGTAGCTGCTGCTGACCATTAAGAGTCTAATATGGCTGTCCTTTCCTTACCAAAGAGAAATGCAGAGACCTCAATGTCAACTTAAAAACCCTAAAAGTTAAATCTTTAAAAACTTTGTCTCTTTATAGCCCTCTCTTTAGATCACACATGGTCAAACTATGACTCCTTGGCACCAAACGTGCTTTAAGAACAGTTTGAATGCATCTTCCTTGTCAGAGTCTCATGACCAACAGCTTCTGGGCTGTGTTTTGAAAAAAAATATCTCAGTAATTGGAAAAAATCTGGGTAATTTGAAAATCTAGCTATGAAGGGACTGAAGTCAACATACTTGTGCTGAAAGATTGCCCCAGTTCCTATCATCAGGTTATCCTGAAACACAGCTATGTATTTAGTCTTAGAGAGATACTAAAGAGCAACCAATGTCTGGGGACACCATCTCCTCGTCACCTGTGATATTACATATAGAGTTTTGTGGTTTTGGACCAACTGAAAATTGCTCTTCTGGAACTCACATAGAGCTTTTCAGTATCTGACATTAATTAAGAAGAGTGAAGTCCTGCCCATTTTCTGCTTAGGTCTTCAAGGTTGGATACCGCTGATCCTTCACAGGCATGCTGGAGTCGTAAAGGGAACAAAGAGTCATGTCAGACCTCTGTAGAAGCAATGCCACTCTATCATTTGCAAGCATAAGCCGTGGACCAGGCTTTTCTCCCTTCCAATTGTATAATACTCCAATCTCTGTGCCAGATTATATTTACATTTTGCCTGCAACACCTGATAAAGGGATGATCATTTAAAAAGTACCCCTTTGCCTCAGCCAGACTTCATGGGGATACACCCCTTCCAGACCCAAGAACAACCTGAACCAAACTGAGCTATTTTCAGTCACATAACTGATGTTACTCAAGAGAAAAAAAATAAAATAAAAGGAAAAAAAAGAGCATGACACAGTAAAAGAATACATTAACCAAATCTTACTGCTAACCTGCCTTCCCACTTAGCTGTTTCAATTCTATGCACCTGAATTCCAGAAGTTAAAAAAAACCCACACACCACAACTACCAAAACAATCTTCTGTTAACACTGGGGTTATTTGTACTAGCATAGCAGTTCCCTTGCTCATGGTACAAAGAGAAGCAAATAAACAGTTGCTTCTTGGAGTATGCTGGGCTTACATTTTGTGACTGAACTGCAGTAGCTACTCTGAAAATTTATCTGTGAAGTAAATAATAGATGTAACTCATCACGTCTAAGAGTTTTCCTTCTAAATTTTACCAGCCAAGATGTCTATGCTGTTTATCTCACTGAATGCTGTGCCTGTGTACAAATAATCGCATAATGTCTGCGCAACAAAAAACCTCTCAAAAATTTAACAGCTCAAAATCCTACCTTTCAATGCTAATGGCGTGACCTAAAAGCTAACAAAACCAAAATGTCTGGCTAGAGATAAAGGTCAAATTATAAACCATCCAAGTGGTGTGGGATCCGTAGCTAAGTGTAATTTTGACCTTTTCAGATTTCGCTTAAAAGATTATGTTTAGACAGTTAATTATTCTAATAATCACAGAATCACAGAATCGTAGGGGTTGGACGGGACCTCCAGAGATCATCGGGTCCAACCCCTCTGCTAAAGCAGGCTCCCTAGATCATATTATACAGATAGGCATCCAGACGAGACTTGAATATCTCCGGAGAAGGAGACTCCACCCCCTCCCTGGGCAGCCTGTCCCAGGGCTCTGTCACCCTCACTGTGAAAAAGTTCTTCCGCATGTTGGTGCGGAACTTCCTGTGCTCCAATTTGCATCCATTGCCTCTAGTCCTGTCCCCAAATCATCTCATGCTTTTGTTATAGGATTACACATGTTACTGCAAGAGACTTGAGAACTCCTTTCCTTGATAATGAGGATTCCCCATTGAAACCAAAGGGTTGGACGCAAGACATGGGTTTTTTTAAAGGTGTTTTTTTATATAATACACACAGGCCATCAGTCTCGCTACATTTTACAAATACACTTATGCTCTCAGAAAGGAAAATGCTGCCTGCAGAATTCAACTGTTTTATGGTTTACTGATGAAAACTCATCTGAAAATTTGAATGGGCTTATGATGCTTACAATTCTGTGTTCCATTTACTTGGTTTCCCCAAGAAAGTAATAACTTTAAAATGTCTATTTTACATTAAGAAAAGGCAGTGGGAAAACAACTTAGAGCTGAAAATCAGCACAAATACATTTAATTCAACTAGCCCTAAGTTAGACAGCCTCAGATTGCACTTAAACCTAAACGGGAAGAACCCTGTAAATACAGAACAATGCATCATATAGAACTCGTAGCTACTGTGTTAGTCACTCAGACAGCTGGTTACTAATATTAACCTTTAAAAGCAACGTGAAAAATGTAAGAAAGAGCATATTAGTCTGTACAAAGCCAGTTACAAACTGTTTTCTAAAAAAGATAAAAATCTATGTGGAACTGGGTACAAAATTTCAAGAAATGGTGAAAGGAATTACACTATTAAAATTGTTTAAAAACTTAGCATAAAAATAATCTTTAAAAAAAAAAAAAGTATTGTCCTAAGTATTGTACTACGACACACCAGGACAATATTTGCTCTTCTGATCACAGTTTCCCCTTTGAAAGAGTAAATTTCTAGAACTCTGAACAACAACAGTAAAGCTTCTTCTAGAAAAGATAATGCAAAGAGAGAAAGTAGAAGCTGAACCAAAAATCCAAGATGATACAGGCTGAATTCAATTATTTCAGGCAGTTACAGAACAGTCATTAACATGTACAACACAGACCAGCTTCGATAAGTCTGAAATCCTTTCTTTACAGCCTCTCCTTCTCTGCTTTTTGCTTGTAGCCATGCCCCTTTGATGACACAAACAGTGAGCAGACAAATACAAAGTCTGCTTTCTCTCTTGTGTATACATGCTCTCATATTTAAAAACAGCAGTAAAACCAGTCTACAGTTTCTTTGAGACAGCTAAGAGATTTTACTACATCTAAGTCTGTATCAGTAAAAAAAAAATAATCCTGGGATCCAAAAGTACTAGCTGTAAAGTCTGCTGTTATCACCATCAACTATTTTTAAACTGAGCAGAAAACCGTAATTTCTAGGAAAGGTAGAGATTTCTACATATCAATATTTCAATTAGGTTCCCAGCAAGCCAAGACTTCAGAAAGAGCCATATCAACCAAAAGGAAACAAAAATAACTGCCTGCCTTGTGATATCACAATTACAGTCTGGGAGATCCGAATCCACACTGCCGTGCTCTGCCATCCTCACAGCGTGCGAGTCCTCTGCCACCACCATGAAATTTTCCAGCATTAAAAAGAAGAACTTCCACTCCAAAAGCCCGCAAACACTGTGCTTTGGGCGGGAAGGGGGGTCGGGGGCGGGGGGAGGAAAAGGGACACACTTCTCTTTGCTGGTGAGTACTGTACAGAAAATGCTGCGCGCCAAACAAATGTTAGCAGCCGTTGCTTGATAACATGAGACTGAATGGTGACAAGTGGTCATGTTTCTAAATAAAACCTGCATTCATCAACAAGTGCCAGACTTGATCTCTGGGAATGTGGACCATGAGTGTTAGGGGAAGGCATGCAAACACATACAACAAAGCCTTCTTTGCAAAGCCTGAGCAGTTGCAGCAATAGCACTGCTTCCTGGCTGTCAACATCCGTAACATGTTTTTGCACCGGGCTGACATACCAGAAAAAAAAATCATCTCAAAGGAGGGAAAGGTTCTAGAGGGACAGAAACAGAAGTTTCTGACCTTTCTGTAGCTGTCTCCTGCAGTTACAGACCTCCTCAGAATGGAGAGGCAAAGAAAGTGGGTAAGGAAACAGAATGTAAGACAGACAGACAGAAACACAGAGGATTTTACAGGTGAATGAAGAACTTCCATTGTATAGCACAGAATCAACAGGTAAAGACTCAGACTGGACACATATTACGACACTATGTGGCTAAAGCATTTTCACAGAGTGCTTTCTATCTGTTCACTGCTGTAGACAACAAACTGCTAAGAAAAACACCCTGGAGGAGGAACGACTGTAGCTTTGCAAAGAAAGCACACAGGCTTTAATAATTTATTAATGCTGTTAGGGATCCAGAGTATGAAAAGACGTATTTTATTCTCAACACCAGAACAATTAATCTGCATTTACTATCTAAGTGAAGCCAAAATCATGTTATATGATACATTCCAAACTTCAAAATATCGTAACGGGGACAGTGAATTATTTTACATAAATTCGTTTAGAACTAGGACCCAGCACCCTGCTTTGTGATAACAGAATGAGGAAGTTTCAGTGTATCATAATGCAGTTTAGATCTCCCCACCTCAAGAATGACACAGAATGCTAAATGACACAGAAACCTGCCCCGTAGAGGACACCAACCTCTAATACTGAATAGGCAACACAGGTCTTTTTAAAACCATGTTTTTCAGTTTCATAAGCAATCACTTTTCACTAGAAATTTCCTGAAGGTATCTTGGGAACATTTGTCTGAGTAGGTGTTTCAAATGACAAAAATATGGCAAATATACTTTATGTTCAATAACTGAGGATGTATCACATCCTATAAAATCAGCAGTGTCTTCAACTGTAATGCACCACTTCCTGATTAATTCTTCTGTAAGAAATATACAGCATTCATTACTTTAAAATGAACGACTATAAAAGGAGCTGGAGCCACCAGAATGTTTCTGTTCACATAAAATTTACTGCTCCCATGCCTACAGATCTCAGAGCAGGAATGCAGTAAAAACTGAAAAAAGAATGGACGAAAAAAGATGACAAAACTAAACAAGCCGTTACCCTTTTGCTGCGAACAGGAATAAAGTATTACTAATTCATATGTCCTTACATCAGAAAAACATGAAATATAAAGTATATGTACATTTTATGAAGTGCAAAATTATGACAAAATTCTTGTCAGTAATAGGAGGGAGGCTGTAGCATGATTCAGGGGAAAGTATTGAAACAAACCAGTTTCTTTGCATATCAGACAAGAATCCCATGTATCTTTAACTTATGAAAATTGCAGAAAATAAAAATATTTTCAGTTCATGATATCCAGCATGCTAATCTGTTCTATGTAGCACTTAGAAACAAAACAACTGTTTTACCTGGCTGCAATAAGATCTAGAAGATGCTGCCACCTGTCATTGATCTTGCCAAGTTTGTATTCAATCTCTGATGCCTTACTCTCATGGCTGGCTTTAGCAAGTCGCTCTCCCATTTCCTGGAGCTGGATTTTGTTCTTCTGGGCTACAGCTATTTCCTCTTGATAATCCTGTACAGCAAAGAGCAATCAGAAGTCAGGGTACTTACTATAAATACATTCTACACCAGTAAAGGAACCACATAGAAATACAAGACATTTTGGTAACTGGTACTGTGGAGAGACAACCTCTTAAATTGACAACTTTACCAGATGAATTAGAAAAACAAAACATGCCTTTCAGAAATATATCTGCTATAGTTCGTGTAATTACAGGCAATTCTGCTGGACATTTAGTAAAGCATTCAGATGCCTTGGAGTCTACATTCATTTAGTTTTCTGATATCCTCGGAAGTCCTACCTCAAGAAAGGAAAATGCTGCATAGTGAGAAAAAAACCACTAACACAATTTTACTGGAACTTACAAACATCAGTGAAAGGTAAAACCTCCGTTTCAGCTAATTCAGTATCTCTTTGCAACACAAAACACATAGCAGTTAAAGTGTACATGCACTGCACTATACCTTTTTAAGTTTCTCAATCATCTCTTCTATGAGGATGTCACCATTTTGAGAAACCTTACTTTCCATTTGTGTCAGCCATTCACAGAGCTCCTTGTTCTTCTCACTGAAGACAGCCCACTCATTCAGTCTCTCACTAACTTGTTGTCGACGTAAGGAGACCTTAAAACGTTTGCAGAGAGTAAATAAAAGCGAAATAGCAAATCCATTTAGAGATGCTTGAAACACTTTGTGCCTCAGTGCGTCCTCCTCTGGCCCCACAAAAGTGTTCCTGCCACTTTCTGGCCACTAAACCAAACTGGAGTTGTACTGAAAAAACTTTGTGTGACTCTCTGAGGTTAATCTCAGGTTTCCTGTTAGCTACATCCTTTGCATAGAAAAAGCCATCTAAGTGTTATGCTTAGTAGCCTGTCAATATCGTATTTTGTAACATCTCTAACAGAAAGGTTTCATTAGAAGACAAAAAATACAACTACTTGTACAACTTACTGTACAACTACTTACTTCCTCCCCATTGCAATCCAAGTTGTTTCTGACTTTATAGCAGCATTTCAGCTGAGAACTGCATCTGCAGTGATGTGAGCTTTAACTACCATATTAGGTTTAACAGGGGCATACACATGATCTCACATTTCCTTTCTGTGGCCCCAAACTTGATGGCAGCTCTCCGGAAATAAGTAACAATTGAACAAAACGTTACACTAGGTTACATCCGGAAACATTCAGTATGCAAAAAAATCTAAGATGAAACTCCTTTACTTGGCTCCCTCCTTTGCCACAAGCATACATGCAGTGACTACAGTCTAGTGTCTCAGGTGTCTCATTCAAATGCACTAATTTATAATGATTTGTGTGTTATTAACTGTTTCCTACTGTGTGGGATGTTTCTGAAGCCTTGACAGAGGGTTAACCTTATATGAGGCAACTATTGCAAAGTTAGTCATGCTGAATCTGGGATGCAATCTCTATTGAACCACAGAAATAATGCAAGGACAATCTGAAAAGCTGTGTGAGTGAGACTCTACTATTTGTATTTCGAAGTGCAAAACGGGAGCAAGAAACACACTAATAGTATGATGAACCTGAAAAAAACATTAAAAAAATATTCTTCAGCTTAATTTGCAATCAAGAGAGTCATCCTCAGCCTAAAGACAAATGCAGAAGGCAATGTCTGAAGAAGGGGAAGCTGCCAGCAGGACTGAAGGTACAATGTAGTCATGTTGAGAGGGGATAGGATATCCTTCCTGAGCACAACTCCTCCACCAAAGCACAGTAAACTCCATTACTTCTGCATTGTCCCCAGCCACACAAGTCTCTCGGCTCTCAGTATGATTTTCTTCTTGGCTTTCAGGGCTGCTTAAATATGACCTCATGGCCACAAGAAAGTGCAAGAGATCTAGAAATGTGACCAGTAATTAAAAGAAACATTTCAATGTGTTTTCTCTGATTCAGCAAGAATTTAGTTTCAATATGAGTGTGTTTACATGCATAATTTCTAAAAGCTGTCAACTTCCATTCAATTTTTCTCCCAACGCTTTTGTAATATGTGCTCATATCAGAGCTTAGAATATATATATTGTATATACTATACTTGCCTGATGGCACAGCTCCTCCCACTGTCTGTGCAGAAGGTCTATGCGCTCACTGAGGATTGAGATATCATCTGCACTTATGTATATGGATAGGGACTCCTTCAGCAGAGAGAGGTGTGCAAGGTCTTCTGTCCATCCTTCAACAGCATTCTCTAACTCCTTAAACCAGCACAAAAGGAAGAAAGACCAGTTTGCCAAGAAATACAAATCTGAATGTGTTGATGAAGCACGAAGACAAACATAGTTATCCCACTGAATTAAAGTTGTATCTGAGAAGACTCACCATTTCAAGCAGACTGTTTCCACCCTGTTTGAAAGCAAACACCAACCCCACACATACCAACATTTTCAGTTACAAGAGGTAATTCCCCAATAGAAAATGATACATCAGCCCTGTAACAAGTAGTCACAAACTCCTCAAATCACTCTACATTTTAAAGGCATTAGAGAATTTCAAGTATTGATTGGAACTTCTCTGTATCAAAACTATTTTAAAACTGCAACCCATTTCTAAACTGCAAAGAATTTAGCATAAAACTGTTATGTAAGATCCTCTTCAGTAGTCTCACCTCAAATAAAAAGAACTAAACCAAAAGTAAAAATACAATAGTTTAAATTTGAAGATAGAATTTCTGTAATAAAAGCACACCAGTATTTAGCTCTTCTACAGTACTTTTCAGACCCTGTTCCAATCTCACTTAGAACTGCTATATTTACTCTGCGGGACTTGTACTATATTGACATCACTCAGGTACTATGCTGTCTGAAGGTTACACGGACAGCTTCTTGTCACAGAGACGGCTGCTGGTTTGTATAGTCAGTAATGTGAAGCCTGTTATCAATGGAATAGGTTACTGCATGAAGGCTGGCAAAGACAACAGTCAACAGGGAACAAGTGCTTTACCTTGCAACGAATCTGCTCTGCGTGCAACTCATCATGGTGTTCTGGCAAAGGCTGAGAAAGCTTTTTTTTGAATGATCTTAGCTTCTCCAGAGAATCTCCTATGCCCTTTTCAGATTTTTCCCAGTCCTGAAAGCAGAATGTTAATTAGACTTCATTCCAAATCTAGATTATACTTGTGTCAGGTGATGTGTCTGACTAACCACTAAACAGTAAAAACATTTTTCATAATAATGGCATGCCCTGAAATCCCCCCCTAAATAACAATCATAGTTTCAGTGCTTGAGTCATGCATTGAATTTTTGCATGTGTAGGTCTCTGCTGGTAGAAATATGCAAGCCAAACCCTCCAGTTATTACTACATTGTCTAGATCCAACTCCATCCTTTCAGAAAAGCCTCTCCCTGCCAAAATTATTTTCCACTTCCTTTCTTGAATGCCTGTGTTAAATTCACCACCGTTCTTTGACAAAAGCTCCATTCAGGTGAGTTAATCTCCAGGAAAGAAAAAAAACCACGGATTGGGGATACTGCAAATTCAGGTCATTATCTCCTCTAAATTATGATTCTGTAGAAACACAGCATGTGACAGCATGGTTTTACCTCCCTCACCTGCTTGCCTACTAAAAATGTACTCACAGACAGAAAGATCTCCAATAAGCCAGTCAACAAATAAAGACACACAAATTTTCATTATAATTCCTAGAATGAGTAAAAGTGAAAACCAGACCAAACTGAAATTCCTGCCTATCATTGTCAGTACTTAAACTGAGGTTAGCAGGCATTCTGAACATTGCTTACATCAAAATAAAGTTCAAGTCTTCCTTCTCCAAGAGAGAAGCTTATCTAAACTAGCGAATACTCAAGACACTGGAAGAAAACACAGGACACTACATGACTAGATAGATCTTGCTATTGCATGTTGTCCAGTTCTGGCAAGGACAGAGTTAACTTCCCCAAGCAGCCAGCCCAGGTGAGCTGAGTTAGCCTGAGCTGTTTTCCACACTACCTGACATCACCCCCCCCATAAATGGGGCTGGTTAGAGAGGGGCACTCCAGGGCAGTCTGAGTGTGGCTGGGGCATTGGGTCAGTCCTTGCATTGTGCAGTACTTTATCCCAAGCCCACAGAGGCGACGCTCTGCCTTTTTCTCCTCTGAGAGTGAGCCAGCAGCATGTGGTGCTCAGCCATTGTTTTGGGTCTGAACCAGCATGCATGTAGAGGGATAAGGCATTTTTATGTATTGTGCAAAATAAAATAAATTTTTGCTTTATGTTGAAAATAGGACTGCTAGGAATAGTTTTATTTGCATTGTTCTGGAAATATTAGTTAAAAGGTGTTAACAAACAAACAAGCCTACTGTGAAATATTACTACTCCTAGTTTCAGAGGTGGTGACACAAGACAGTAGTTTATGGAGTTTATATGCAATTCCTGTATTTGTGCTTATCCCTTGAGAATGCTTTTATTCAACAGGGTTTGCAGTGAGAAATCATCAACTTGCTGAGGAAATACAGAAGAAATCACAGACTTACTTTCAGTAGTAAAGCAAGCTGCTTCTTTTGTTGCTCCAGTTGGGTGCTAGCTGTCTTCCAGCGCTCCTGGATTTCAGTAAGCTCTGTCTGCAGGTCTAACTCAGCTTCACTATCAGCAGAGAGCAGCAGTTGCTTCCCAGCTTCCACAGTGAGGATATAACTCCCTTGCTGCCTTAGGAGAACTTTCTCTTTAAGCTGAAAACAACAGCTTTCACAATCATTTACTGCAGGACGGCTTTAGAAAATGTCTCCACTAATATCAGTATCTGAATTGCTCTTAGAAAGCAGTAGTTCCACTAGACATTATTATGCTTATAAGCTTGTTTTTATCTATATCTTTCAGACAAAAATCTTGAAGACATCAAGCTGCTAAACAGATAAACACATACTGTTAACCTCACATGAAGGTTGTCCACTTGTGACACTCAAGGTGTTCTTTTTTGTTAGCTAGAATACATTTTTTTTCTCCAAGTTCAAGGAGATATTAGCTATAAACCAAAACCAGAAGTAAACAAGACTCAAAAGAGAAAGACCAGTTAAGTTCCCTGCTGCATGTTTTTTATGAACTCCAACTTTGTTTCCATCACACTCCTGCTTCTGAGGCTATGCCAGTTCCAAAGAACTACTATCCAATATTGATTTCTGCAGAGCAGATACTCTGAATCCAATACATCCTAAAGAATATTTTAAATGATGAAGGCTGTAAAAAAAAAGGAGGGGTTTTTATCTCTTTCTTCAAAGAGGCTGGACATACCTGCACTTCATCCAATAGCGCTCTGGCTTGCTGAAGTGGGATAGGAACATTGCCCAGCCCACTCACTGGCTGGCAGGATATTTCCACCAGCCACTTGCGCAGCTTCTCTGCCATCTCCCTATAGCGTTGCCACTGGTGAATCTGGCTGTCAATGATCCCCCTCCTCTGCTGAGCCCGGCGAATTACTCCTTGCCACTGATTACTTAGAAGAGTCAACTTCTGATTAAATTCATCCCTATTAATAGGAATATAAATAGTAATACATAGCCACCTTCACACTCTTATCTATATATGCTTAATAAAATGAGCTAAAGGAAAAGGGACAATATTTTCTGGCTGTCAATTACGAAACACAAGGAGAAAATCACTGAAGTCTCATGATAGCTGACAGGATGAGAACTTCAGACTTCACGTACTAGGGGAATCAAAGGGCTCCAATTACTGAGACCTTAAAAAAACCCAAACCTTTAACACACAAAATTCTTCTACCTTCTTCCCAGAAATACACAAAGAAAACCCACAGTTTTTTGCCAGTTTGGATTAGCCAAATTCTTAGTAAATCACGGAGATGTCACAGTTCACCAGATTTACTACTGAGCTTGAAGTAGGCGTAAGACATGCACATATTAACAAAATTGTTACATCCCAATAAGCAGTTAATCTTATATTAGGACCATGATACCCTCAGCAAAGTTAATGTGTATGAACAAGTGTGAAGCCACTGGTGTTTCACTGATTTTCATTCATTTGATGACAAATGTTTAAAATAAAATCTCAGACAGCAATTAATTCCTATTCTGCCACATTTAGTCTGCAGATGTTCTTAACTGGCAGGAGGGAATTCTCTTGGTAGAGACAAATTCCCAGCTGGCATAAATCAAGTGTAACTCACTAAATCTGTCACCGCAGGCTCCTTTGGTGAAGGTGACGTTTTAAAAGTACATCAAAACCGACACATGTATAACATGCTTGATAATCCAAGACAAATCTTTGTCAAAACAACAGCCTTGAAGCTGTAGTAGTCCCAAATGCATTCGTACCTTCACATACCTCATAGCATCCTAAAGAACACTGTCTTATTTAAGACCTGGCGAATTAATAGCTTAACCGCAGCGATAACGACTTAAATCTCAGAAGAATATGATTGAACACGGACATCTGCTACCTACTCTGTTTGGAAGTCCTCCACTAGTCTTAAGTATTAATTCACATAACCAGCAGAAGCATCAACACAGGAATGTCTACCTGTCATCCACCTGTCCTTGTTCTAGGAGGTGCTGCCCATCAGAGATAATTGAATGCAAAATCTGCTGGCGGCTGAACATCTCTGCCTGGAATAGCTGTTGTACAGGAGACAAGGATGTTAAAACAAGAACTTACATTTTAATTTCATCTGTATGCATCAGTAAACATGAATTTGCATGTATTTATTCTCTTTTAAAATTAATTCTATGGGAGTTTTGTCATGAATTTAAATAGAAATACACTTAATTTCATTGCTGGAGATATTTGCAGCTTCTAGTAATTACTGTTAGCTACTTGAGATTTAAAAAAAACACAAAAAGCTAAATAATACAAATAGGAGCTAGGTTTTATGTTTTTGAGCACAATTGTGTGATGGCACTCTATGTTACAACAAAATCAAAACATGGTATTTATTGCATAGACACAAAGGGCACTCTATTTTCTAATAAGTTTAAGAACATTATAGTCTTTTGCCTTGTTAAACTGAATTTATGCAGAGATTGTTTGTAATATTGTTACACAAACTTTTAATGCAATTTACATTGCCAATACAACTTTAAGACAAATGGTCAGCCATGTATAGGAGCTAGAAATCCATTTTCCACCTCTTCCATTTTTTTTCCCAATTTATTTTCCAATTTTCTCCTTCAGTCACAGTAAACTTTCACAATACTTTTAAAATTCCCTTATTAAATAAATATTATTTACAACAAAAAATTACCTAAGTACTACTTAAGCAAAGGTGACTTAAATACATACTATGAAAATTTATTCTTAAAAAAAGATATTTTTAAAAACATATTTTCCTTTAGTAATGAACCACGTCTTTAGATAGGGTTTTTCAGAAGTATTATTCAGGCATTGATTATTCAGGCATCAGCTCAGGGCTGGTCCTATTCCAAGGTTTTCAGAGAAATTAAGAGACAAAGTATACAAGTATGAAGCTTGATATTTAGTTATTTTTTTGTTAGTGATGGTGTTTGCATTTGATATCTGAACTGAGACCTGTTCCCCAAACCCAGATAACACCCCTGTAATGTGACATACCAATCCGCACATCTGTGAGTGCCAGCAAAATATCCACTGGCACCTGCACAATTAAATCCCTCAAGAAAATCGTATGTACCTTAGGACTTCCAGACGATGGACTAATATTTCAGAATCAGATTTCGTCTCTCTGCATCACTGAGTTAATTTTCAAAACGTTAACCAGGTCATAAATTTTCCCATAGAAAGAAATAGTTTTGCCTAATTTTCTTGCAGAAGTATTTGATAATATTCTTTGAATACCTTGGCTCTTATGAATGACTGAGTCTGAACCAGAGGGAAACTAATTGCTCTATTATCTCATGAACAAAACCACAATACTGTGGAGTTGAGAATTTCAGAAAGCTGAGCAAGGAGGCAGACATTTTACTTCCCCTCATATCTATTTCCATCATGTAAGCCAGCGCAGATGAAGCACAGGAGGCAACAGTATCTACCAGCATTGTTGACAGAGCGAGACTAAACAGAACACAACTAGTTAAAAAAACCCCCACCATAACCCAAAAAACACTAAACTCCCCGAAAGCAACAATTTTAATATTTTTTTAAGAGGGGAGCTGAAACAAAATCTTAGCAGACATGAGAATCTCCGCTTATAGCAGAGGTATTCAAGCCCTTCCCAAAATCAGAGACATTTCTGTCAATGTTCACTTGCCCTCTGCATGTACACCACCTCTGTACATAAGAGGGATACTCTGTTATGTGGGCCACTTCTCATATGTAGATCCCTATGAATTACAGAACAGGAATTTGAAAGAGGACAAAAGGAGGGCAGGTGTTGGGATCCACAATACCAATATGCTGGGAAAAAATTCAGTAATTGAGTTGGCAAGGAACTTCCCCTTCCCCTGCCAGCACTTTCTCAAATACTTTTCTCCATGCATTCCCACCACACTGGAGTCCCAAGCAATGTACCAGGCTTGCAGATGGATATCTGGAATACTGCATGAGAGGGACTACAAGATTGTCCTGACAGATGTATCTGATGCAGGTGCCACTGTTAGCACATGATATTTGAAAGAGACATCACTTCCACATTGCTGGTTTGTGAATTTCAAGGGGAAGTTTGAAGTAAGGCCACTGAGGTAGCTGGGGTCCACTTAGAATAAATATCAGCAAAGTTATGAGTCAGCACTGGAAAACTGGTAACAGAGTTGGAGGCATTTCAATATCCATTCTGGGAATACATGTGGAAATAGATTATTTTCTCATTATCTTCAAAAATAGAAAGCAAAGCAACCTGGAAATTAATCTCAAGAAGTTTATATTTGACCCTTTCAGCTTCGAGGAGTGGTAAGAAAATTCTTCATGTGTATCAGGAGGCACTGTAAAGAACATTGAGTACTGAACACATTTAGATTATATAAAATGCCAAAAAGCTTTAGGTAAAACAACAACAACAAAAAAGGATGCAGTTTACAACATTTCCTTAGGATGAATTACAGTATTTAGAAAATCAGATATTAGTTCTCTAAATTCTGAGAGATTACTTTATAGTTGTAATAAAAAAAAATGCATCAATGGAGTGCCTGAGTAACGCTAATCTGAGATAACTGCTCAGATCAAGGTTTCAGGAGAGAATTAAGATGACATCTCAAGACAACTGAATGCAAGATGATGGCTGTTAAACCCTTTCAGAAAATTATAGGTATGACTGGACACAACACTTAGCAATAATATCTCGACATTCACATCTCAAAGGAGGGAGATGTCTCAATTTAAAAGGACACTGTCCAGTTAATGCTGTCAGCACTGAGAGGAAACGAGATGGTTGGCATTTGTGAAAGCAAAGGCAGTGAAATGCTAAAGCAAATGGATGCTAAAGCAAGCAGAAATTATTGTGAATTGCTTTCTGTTATCAGACATTCACCCTGATGAATGCTGTGAGATACGAGACAAGAGGCTGGGGAGAGCGGGAAAGGACATGACTTTCTCTGTAATCTGGCATGAGTCTATGTGTAGGTCAGCTGAAAAAGTTATGGGAACTTAAACTATAGTGGCCACATGGGAGCTTTGGTATGAAAATTGACTTGTCTTATTTGATCTTTACCAGGATTCTTGGCAGTAACAATATGGGTGGAGAAAAAATATGCATCACTCGACTTCACTGAAGAATCATAAAGGCATCCTCTAGTAAAAACTGAATCAGTTTTTCCCTGCAGCAGAGCTGGGCTAGTTCTTGATTTGTTACAAACAAGACAAATGGATTCTGCACACCACAAAGATCAAATCAGTTTGTTCTCCAAGGAAGTGTTACCAAATAGAGGCCTTCATGTTGAGTTATATGCCCTTCCTTTACACATGCTCTTCAGATACTGTACAGGTTGGAAATTTAATAAAAAATAAACAAAATCAGAATAAACTGAATGAGCAGAGATTTTCTCCAGTTAGGACTGAAGACAAGGGGGCAATTGCTTAAGAATAGTTAGGTTCTATGGGAATACTAATAAAAACTTTTACTTCCTTGGTACAAACCAATCCGAAGTAGACTTAGGGTAGGGGACAAGCACTGATACATTATATACAAATGCAGACAGATATACAAGTCCTCCCCTAAATCAGATTTATTGATATATTTGCATGCTTCTCTTTTTAAGTTAAGATATCCTCAGACTTTGCAGGCAAATGTAATTCAACGCAAGGCGTACTATTATATTACTCCACAAAAGCATGTGTGTTCCATTTATGTATAAATAGTCTGTGTTCTAATTATGTATAAATACACATGGTGACTTGCCTCATGTGCCCTCTGTTGCTCTAAAAGACTCTGGTAGTTTCCTGAAATCTCTGCCGCCAGCTTCTGCTCAGTCTGGACTAATAAATCCATCCAAGTCTCACATTTCTCCAAGAAGGTCTGCTGCTGCAGCAAGAAAGACTGCAGTTTACTGAAAGAAAGATGGATTCAGGTAAGGTCTCCTCATCTCACTCACAGTGTAAAGAGTCTTGCAGTAACTTTTCCAGCAGAATTCCAAAACAGGTGTTAATACTTTTCCTTGGCTGCCTCATTCATTTTTATTAGTCAATGCTTAGAAAAGTAGCAGTCTTCCTCATTTCAAATTCTGTTAATTTGTGGCAAAACCAAGCTCAGCTCAGTGGTTTCGCTCTTTACTTATACTAAAGAAAAGAAACTTTGGTCAATGAAATATCTGAAATATTTTCTATATTCTGCAAAAAGGTATACTTCTGGTTCTTTAAAACTATACAACAGTCTTTATCCCCACCTGAGTCTCTCTGTAGTCTGAGATGAGATCAGAGACCAATGTCTGTTCAGGTTCTGCATCCTTTTGATTTCTTTATCATTCAGAGGAAGCCTGTAACCCAGCTCATTCAGACGGTCCAAATCTGGGGCCATGCTGCTAAACTTCAGCATCTGACTCTGCAAGAAACAAGAGAAGTGATAACTAGGAAGTTCAGTAATTACTCTATTATAGACTGCAGAATTATGAACTAGCACTCAGCTAAACTTGGAACGGCCTTGGTTGCCACCAAGTGGCAAGCAATCCTCATGCCAGGGAAAAATTGCATTTCCAGTTTTCAGCCTCCTGGACCATGAGAAGACTTAATCCATATTTAAATATGCACAGAGAAGTAAACTCAAATTGCACTAAAGTGTTTTGCTAAGTTGGGATTTACCACCCAGAGCTGCAGAAGTAGGCTACTGTTTGAAGTCATGTGTTTGCATTGTCAAAAAAGTGAGCCTTTTTCTTAGCCTGAATGCTTGGCTTGAAAATTCCCGTTGAACTTATTATTCAACTTCTTATTTTTAGATTTTTAGTTTGCAGTACAGAAATATCCAAATCACTATATTAGGAAAATGTTCTGGGTTTTGTTCTTTTGGTTTGAGCTTAAATTAAGATCACATGGTGCACAGTATGAATGTTTCTTAGCTATATCAAGATAGAAATTGCATACATTCAAAAAAGTCAAGAGGAAACAAGATGCAGGAAGTCTCAAAATTATACTTGTGCATGCCCTATACTACAAATAACCAGTCTCACAGAAAAAAAATCAACACTTTCTACATTTATTAGTCACCTTGAGTTCCTCCATTCTACTCTGTATTGCTGAGAGATCAGATGAGTGACTGGGATCCTGTCCTTTCAATATTTCTTCTGCTTCTGTTATCCAAGCCTCATGGACTTGCAGGTTCTTGGCAAAGGTTTGATAGTCCATCACTCCAGCCTTGAATAGAAAAAGACCCAAAGTTTAATAATTTCAGCACAAAGCATCCATACTGACATTACATTCCTAGTTATTATAGACTTATAAACAGCCATGTGGGCTAGGAGCAATTGTAACTGCTGCTTTGCTCACAGACTGCAATTATTCAGGATTTTCTTTTTTTTTTTTTTAAAGATAGAGCAGAGGATTTTTAATCATAGCAAAAAGGCAGCACTTCAAAAAGTGCAGAAATATCTCCTTTGCTTGAAATAGATAACTTTCTCTAACTTCCTTTTATGAAACTAAATTCTCTCCTTAACTTACTGTCAACAGATAGACCCACTAGTTGCTACTATTGCAATTTATAATGAAAAAAAAACTTTTATGTTTTGTGTCCTCACAGCACGGTGAAGTAACAAGCACATTCTAGACAATGCCAGGTTTCTTGGGTAAATCCTCGTCAGCCAAACAGAAGCTGCTACTTTTTCTGGTTGCTCACCCATACCCTTTCCTATGGAACACTTCCTGCCACTCCTTCTTTGCTCTTCAGTCCCTGGTGATATAAGCCATTAGCAATATCTACCGAACAGGCTTTGACACAAAGGTGTCAGTCTGGTCGCTGACACTATTATGAACTGTAAAAATCAGTTCAACACAATTATTCAGAATATCTAATTTATTTTGCTGCTAAAGAATGAAGCTGGGAAGAAAGGTTTTCTTCGAAGGAGCAGTAGCTGTGGATCCAGCTGTTACCACTACTGCTGTCTGGAGATAGCACAGTGCACTTGGCTTTCCAGATAAGACACTTTCTGCCATGAGGTTTGCTATTGTCATCCCAGAATTTGGACCTTCTTACAAGGTCTCTATTCTGGCTTGAGCATATTTTCTAGTCTCAGCTTTGGCTTCCAGGGAATTCTAGAAAATGCTGATGAACATGTAACACCACCCTCTTTTCCCAGGCAGCTTTAGCTAATTGACCTGCTTTCAGGTGCCACAGGATGATGAGATTCAAGGACTCGAAAACACTCATGGTATACCTGAAGTACAGCCTGTTGCTTGCAGAGAGCCTGTTCAAGGGCTGACAGATTCTGGCTCAGAGAAAGATAATCAGACTGTATAGCTGCTGCTGCTGAAGCCTCCACCTGGCTTTTTAGCTCCTCTCCCAGCTCTTGAAGAACAACCAGTGACTCCTGTGCTGACTTCAAATTGGTGAGTACATCCTGTGGCAAAACATTGAATAAATATATGAATAGTTAACCTGACACTCAGATGATGTTATCCTCCCCTGATTTAAGGGAGGAATTAAATGACTGAACTCCACCACTATATGAAAAATTTATGCCGTGGTTTAGCCCCAGCTGGCAGCTAAGCACCACACAACCATTCACTCATGCTTTCCCCCACCTGTTGGTTGGATGAGAAGCAGAATCAGAAGAAAAAGGTAAAGTTTATGGTTTGGGATAAGGACAGTTTAACAGGACAGCAAAGGAAGGGGAAAATAACAGCAACACTACTTATAAAATAACATATTCAGTGGGTGCTTCACACTGCAATTTGCTCGGACCCTGATGCCCAGCCCAGCCCTAAGCAACAACTTCTCTGCCAGCTCCCCCAACCTTATATACTGAGCATGACATGATATGTTATCAAATACCCCTTTAGCTTGTTTGGGCCAGCTGCCCTGGCTGTGTCCCCTGTCAGCTTCTTCTGAAAATTCAATCTTTACCAGCCAAAACCCATGAGAATTTACTACTGTACTTCAATGCCGTAGCGTCCACTCACACTGTGTATGAAAAGGAAATGATGTAAAGATAAAAAAAAAGTAAAAACACCTGTGCACAGAGGAATGAAAGAAGTGACTGCTCAACTACCTTTGAGCAAGACCAAGTTACTGAACAGGCAGTATTTGTTGAAAGAAGCCTTTTGAGTCTACCGACATGCTGGTCCTAGAGCAGCAGCAGCCCTCATTTCATGTTGATTCAGGTCTGACTAGACCTTCCATTTACCTCCCATTTTTTACCTGCTATGACTTATCAGGAGGGACAAAATTATCAGACCTGATCAATCTGAATTTCCAGTCCAGATGGTCTATGGCAGCAAATGCTCAAAAGGCTCATTAATGTTTTAATTTTTCTCCTTGGAATTGTTTCATTTACATAAAGACAAATAACTTTTTTTTTCAATGACACTTAATATTAACTTAAATACAGAAGAACCAAAATGTAACCAAAAGACGGAAGATAAACTATCCTTCTGCCTTGAGAAGCAGTCTTGAAAGAGGAATAATCTCAAGGTTTCAAAGTGAATGCTGTCCTTCTGTTAGGAAGGATAAAGATATCCCCAGAACATACAAAGTCTCTTTTAATTCAAAAAAAGTGAACAGTATTGATTGGTGGGAATATCGTCAAAGGATTTTGTGTTTCTATCTATTACAAGGAACTCAACAGATTCAGTAGAAATACTTTCTCAAGTAAGAATCCCTTTGATTATCAGGGACTTCAGACTGAATCAAATCGTATAATTTATCCACCTTCTCAAAAGAGATGACTTCAGACACAAGCTTCTGAGACAGCACCACAACAAGTAATGGAAGGGTCACATGAAAAGTATGAGAAATGTTAGAGGTCTGTATAGCAGATGCAAAGCTCACTCTCTGTGCCTGGGAGGCATGAGTAAAAAGAAACATGTACACAAGTTTCCAATATACCAAGAACAGAGTTTAGTAATTGAGAACCTGTTGTGATTTTTAGCTCACAGCCCCAAGAAAAAGTGGAAATTTTAACTGAACATACATTGCAGTCCTGAATCCAAGTAGTTACTTCATCATCGGCTATGTCTTTGCTGGTGGTGGTCTTCAGGAGTTCATTGGTCTGGTCTTCCCTCTGATGGACTGTGGAAGAGCACTGCTGGTAACAGTCCTTGTACCTCTGCCACAACTGAAGGAGGCCCTTACTGGCACGCAGCCGCTCTGCAATCTCCTGCAGAAGGTTGTTCCACCTGGTGAAGAGATTGGATGAATCATTGAAGCCTAGGAATCCACAAGAACTATCCCTGCCTCTCTGCTGTTTCTTTTGTCTTTTAAGAAATTTGGTAACAATCAAGATTCAGACATTTGCACCTTGGATTCTGGACAGGATGGACCACAGATTAAAATAAACCTGGCATGACTGTGTTTTCAAAAAACCCTCCAACTTTCAACTAAACTAATTTTGGCTTTTTAGATGCTGCCTTTCTCTTTGCAGTGGTTGTAGCCTGGATTAAAAGTTGGGGAAGCTATTTGCCAAGCTACTGGTGAAGGCGTAAGACCTTCTTGCCTATCGTGCCATACATACAACTAGAAATAGCAACCTGAAACCTAGGGAACCCAGTGTGTGCATAGCAAGCAAAATTTTCAGACGGGATTTTCACATTTTAGGGGCAGTACTATTTTTCAGCATGGTATTTATGAATTTTGGTTGGTAGCCATGCAAAGCTACTAACAGTAATGTTACTACATGTAAATGGTTTGCAGGAGAAAATATTTCATTTATTATTAGTAGTAAATGAGATCGTTCTTCTCCAGCCCTTGGCAAAAGAAATAACCCTGTCAACCCCCCCAAACTCCAAAAACCATAAAATAACAAAACTTTAAAAAGCAAACCAAAACAACTGAGTTAATGCAAATTTACCACTAAAATTCAACACACAGACATTTTCTACCTCATATTCACTTCTTTCAAAGTGTTGGTAAGCGTTTCAGTCACTGGTGGGTGACATTCTTTCAACAATTCATTGGTTACAGAACCAAATTTCTGTAAGCTATTTTCTTGCTTTTCCAATTCATCTTGTAGGCTCTAAAGGAGAGGGAAGAAAAAAAAAAGACACAAGAGGTATTAAAATTACATTTCAAAATTCTCTGTATTCAGGTTATGAATGCAGAAGTTGATTTCATGTATTTCATCTAAATTGCTTAATATAAAGACTGTTGTTAGGTGCACTTGATTCAATATCAAGATGTGGCAAAAAGTAAATTTTAACATAGTATTTCCTTAAAAATGTAAAAATCTTGTAGAAGAGATCATTCTAAACAAGTAGTCTTGCACAGAGGAATGATATGAAAAAAGTAACAGCATAAAACCACATTATTATAAAAATAAGGTTTTGCTCTTTCTTTTGTCATTTATTAGTGGCAGGGAAAAATGTTCCTTTTCTTTTTGTAACATATTTTTATGCATATTATTACAGTTCTAACAGCCCAGCAAATCTCAACCTGATTAAACAGAGCAGTCAAAATCTCAACAAGCAAAGAAAGTAATTTTCTGTACCTACTGTTTTACTGATTTCTCCTCTCTGTCACACAAAAAATGAAAACACAGAAGAGTGGCTGTAAAACGCATTAATGGGTGGTCTTTAAATCTTGCTTTGAAAAGCGCTGTTCATGCTTAGGGCATTTGGCTTTATATCTGTCTGGACTTCAAATCGCATAAGGTATTTAAATGATAAGTTAAACTTCAATTTGCTGGCAAATAATAACACAAATTCTTAATTCGGGCATTTAGAAATGTCTGCATAATTACTTTTGATTCCAAAGGCAAAAAATTCCTTTGAAACAAAAGGTTATTCCATTTAATAGAACAATAATTTTAATATTTGAATTGAATGTTTTAATTATTTTTCCAATTAATACTAATATATAATTTTATAAGAAAAGTCTGATGGTATTTTATGCATTTGTTACAGAGGAAAAATCAGTTAAACATGTGAGTATCTCAGCTTTTGGAACATTATTTTCTTTGATCTCCAATCTACTGCAACTAAAGTGTTGAGTGGGGACGTTTAAAGTGCGATCTCTCTACATGCGCCTGTAGCTGAGAAGCCTGATGAAGCAGAGTGAGAAACTTAAGTTTCACCACAATTTATAAACATTTAATGGTTTTACAGCATAGCTCAAAATTAAAAGAAACAGCATAAAAATATTGAAAAATTAAACATGTATCATCGTTTCATTTTTCTGCAAAACAAAAGCTGCAATGGTTATTTGATAGTGTTCTCTTAATATCATGTGATTTTATTGTGCCAATATGTCTGCACTTCCATTTCTATAAACAAAAATGTATAGTTATCTGCATCCATGCAACAAGGAAAAAATTAATCCTTAAATCCTCCTTTAGTATGTCAAGAGGCACGGTATTCTTTTCACCTGAAGGTTATCAACTTGGACTTTCACAGCTTCCAAAGAACCAGTAAGAAGGTAAAAACGGGACAATGAATATCTGGCTTCTGTCAGGTAACTATTCAGTTCTTCATAAACCACTTTGTAAATGCTCCACTGATCAAGAACACACTGCAGCAATATCTTCAGTTGGCTAACCTAGGAGGAGGGAAGAAATAATAATAATAGTAAAAAAGGCAAATGAAAAGCATTCAGGATATTTGGGGCGCGTTTAAATTATTTCCTTCTGTTTGATCTCAGACACTACTTCTTCTACATGCCTAATCTTAAACCTGTTGGAGAATGAAGATTTTGCGCAATTGACAGCTGGGCTTACCCTGGGTATGGCATAAAGTTCTGTATGAATTTAGAAAGCTAGGACAGCAGAGACTGAGAAGGTATCAAGTCCATTCTGCTTTGGCCCCAAGCAGGATCAAGAAATGCTTAAGACTATGAAACACATATCCTTACAGCAGTCAAAAAGCCTATCAATGTCAGCAGAGAGAGGCTAGCGCCAGCACACTGCATTCCTTCTAATAAGGTGGGCTGATGTTATCAAGCTTTGGAAGACAATAAATGCTGATCTCTTCTTGTGTGCTTGAAAAGGTATCAGATCATTTGGTACCTTTCTACTAAATATCAGGAAGAATCTAAAAAGCTTTAATTTCAAGAATTAAAAGCATCCATTTTATGTGGATCATACACACAAACTTAGGAATGGATGGAAACAGGGACACAATTCAGAGTCTCTTCCCCTACAATACAGAAGAAATCCGCTGCAGACTCCTGATTCCCCTTCTCCTCCATGCTCTATTCCCAGAGCTATAATTTGCCCCTTGATTTTTTTTTTTTACCATGTGATCTAAATTGGCCCAGGAATGGTTAATTTCTTGCAGTGTATTCATAACAGCAGAAGTGGCTTCTTCCTTCTTGTTCTGTATCAAAGACAGACCACTCTGTTCTACATTTTCTACTTCTTTTTCCTTTGTTCTTATTGATTCTTCTAATTCCTAAAAAGAAAAAGAAAAAGAAGATACCTGAGTATTTTTGTTTGTTTAATTGGATAGACAATGCCTTGAGATAGAAAAAATACCATAAGCTCCTTAGTTAAAATAATAGGAAAGTCACGCTTGCATACTTTGGCTTTTTATTCTCGAGAGAATCGTAACTCATCAGCATTTTTATTTAATATTTTATGTTCCTTTTAAAGCACAGTTGTTTGTCTTTAATTTAAATAGAAGCATGCCCTCTACATTACACTGCTGTGTAATCTTTTGCTCTTCTGTAAAAGTCCAAACCTCATTAAAATAGGACAACAGCGTGCATACATGGGAAAATTGTTGTGTGTTTAGTTTTTCTTAGAACACTGAGAGGGCTTTTTAATTAATCCAAGGCTGGCTCAAGCTTCTGGAAAAAAAATAATTTTGCCACCCAAGGAAAAGGACAAAATGACTTCCTATGGAAAAATGTCAATTTGCCATGCCCTCCCTCCTCCATGAAGTGGAGTCTTTGTTCCTTTGCCAGGTCCCAGCAAAGCCCCTTGACTGAGATCACTGAGCCTTCCCCTTTTCTAGATGACAAGTTCATTGGAGTCCAGCCAATGACAACAAGCAACAGACTGCAGGAATTTTCCTTATTGCCTCCTCAAGGTTGCAAACATTGGAAAGCATTGATGAGCTCAATAGCATTTTTCTCTGCTCAATGTTCCCACACAATAACACAAAAAATGGGAAGAAATTGAACAGTTGCCGTGAAAACAAGTGAAGAAAACCAGGCCGAGTACGTAAGTACTGAGGCCATGACAACTTGTTAGTGGCTTGCTTTGCTGCTCCAGCCAAGTGCTGTGTTGTTGACTTAAGATGCCCCTAGATTGGTCATGGAAATGCTAAATCAGTTTGTTTTATCAAGTTTTATCAACAAGTGAAGTGCAGAAGCTCTGGTATGTAGCATTCACTAGTCACAAAGCCTGTGATCTTCCTCAGACTTCAACATCATGAGAATGAAACTACACAATGAAGGAGAGATGACAAGAACACTCGCTGAGCAACTCTTAAGTCATACAGCATGCTCCTATAAGCATGGGAGTTTCCCCGGAAACTCCTTATATCATGGCACAGTACAGGGAGATCCAAGACAGTCCTGCAATGCTCTGATTCGTATGGAAGCTGTGGAGCATCTGGTGGTGCAAACACTGAGTCTGAGCAGAGGTGTGTGGTGGATGAAGTACAGCTTGTAGGCATTGGACCAGCACAAATTTGTGTTTACCTATCTGGAATTAAAGCAGTAAGCATGATATGGTAAAAAGTCTGTGAGGTGAGGGCAATCTTGCAATGCTCCTAGATTAATTACTAAATCTTGTGATCTCAGGTTATATTTTCATTTATAATACATATATGTGAGAGCATTTTTGCTGCATTGTTTATTCTTATTCTTTTACTTGTTCCAGACTAAAGCCTTGGAGTCAGCCTTCTTTTACCAGCTGACACCAAAGTAAATGCTAAGTTATACTTAGTAAATAGGACTTTCCAAAAAGTGGATTTTAACACTAAAAAGGCACTTAAGTTTGTACAAGGATGCTCCAAAATTCAGAATGTAAAACAGGCAAAATTTTCAACCACCTAGAACAGCAAATATTTCTGGTTCTCTGTGAAAAGTGGTTCCTCATTCAAAATTTTAAATTTATAACTAAAGACAGGTTACTATTTCTGATCTGTGATGGGAAAAATAAATCCCTTCACTTATTAATATGACAGTAGGCAGCAACCAACATTAGTTAATAAATAAACTGCAGCTTTTGTACTAGTTGAACTGGATACCTGGGAGTGTCTGATACAGTTATTTCTTAAACAATTTGTTTCTCCGCTGATCAAAGTCTTGCCATTCATAACCGACTCCCCAAGTGTATTTGCTAACTTCCCTGACCAAAAGGAGCCATAAAGGTGATAAATCAGATTCGGCTTTGAACTCCAGCCAGGCACAGCCTGCTAAATTACCCTTGGTTCAATCATATGGGTTTATTGTGCTGAAAGCATAAAGATACCTGAATTGAAACTAAACACAGCAACCAGTTTGAAAATCTAGGTCAAGAACTGGGGTGGGGGGAAGAAAAAAGATTTCTAATATATGTAATCTAACCAACTATTTGAATTTACAAAGATGGGTTTAACACACTGGTGAATATAGATTAAATTCTCTTGTATATTTCATTTAAATAGATCTCCAGCTGTTATGTTTGTAAAGACTGAAAAGCAAGATCATATTTGTGCCATTCATTAAATGCATAGAATACAGACAGTGACACTAAGTGAAACACACTTACTTAATCCCTTTTAAGGGGCTTAGAACACCAAGATTTTGAGCGTGTGGCTGTCCTGATAGAATTTAATTACACATTTCATCCAGTGTGAAATTTATTATTTGTTGTCTGGTAGAATAAAATGCTTTTTGAGCAAAACTTATCTGATGCCTGATACCATGTAGCAGCCTTGTTTAGAAATCCAGAAAGGTCTATTTTTCCTATGTGCCTATGAGCTTGAATTCATTGACAGCTGCAGAAGCAAGCTTTTAACTGCTTGAATATGTCCTATTCTGAATAAGACGTTCAGAGTCAACTTTGATACCCTAATTCATTGCTGCGTAGTCCTTGTATGAATTTCACATGAAAAGCTAGGGTGGTTCTGAATTTATGTGCTTATAGCTGAGTTTTGCCTCATCCTATCTTTGCTCATCCTAATAATGATTCACCTTTCAGTCTTCTGAAAGCAAAAAGCAATCCAGCACTATTGCCTTCTTTGGAATTGAATATTTGGAAAATAAATAAAAGCTTAAAAACTCCTTGGATTCTGGAATTTTTCTTTGAATAATCAGGTGAAATATATCAAGTGGAAAAAGTATGGGAATAAAAGAGGCAAGGTAGTGATAAGGCAGAAAAAACAAGTTTGCAAATAGTCAAGCACAGTGTTCATGTCAGTGGGTTCCATAAGACTTGCTAAACATGAATGGGAACATACTCCTTTGATGGCCCTTCTAATTTCATATGCCTGGCATGCTTAGAAATATCCATGCTTTAACATAGTGTGAAAAGAATAATGACTGTTGTTTTTAAACATTTTTGGGATGTTGTTCCTTCCTCCTTTCTTAATGCTTTCACTTTGGGTATGAAACCTCTCTCTCACTGAAGTAAAGAGGCGTTCTGTCAATGAATTCACTGATATGAAGATTTCAAGTGGCTTTATTGAGTGTTGTTTTTAACTGCTGGAAAGAGAATAATTTTATTCATAGGGGCACACTTACCTGACAGTCTTTCAAAGCATTCTGTACTGAAGCCTGGTCTCCAATTTTCTGTTGCTGTTTCAGTTTATTCTCTTGGGTTTCAAACCAAGTTTTCAGACACTGCACATTATTTTCATATTCTGCCCAGGATTCTTGCAGACTTTCCAACAGCTGGATCTGCAAAGAAGTATGCGTATACATGCTCTCACTAAATTACCTTTAGTATTTGGTCAATTAAATAACTCAGGGAAGGCCAATGCTGATCAATGCCTTCTCAGAATTCAGTGTTTTCAGAAATCAAAACCAGTATATGTTATTTGTAAAAGAGTTCATAATAAAACCCCTGTGCTTTATCCAGAAATAATGATGTAAAGATAACATATTAAAATATTATGACACATGGGAAGAGGATAACACTTTGGCATAACATTTTTATGAAGTGGAATTCATAACCAGAACCAGACGGGATGTATCCAAGGGTGTCAATGTAATTTCAAGGCTGCTGTCTATGACCTTTAAAAGGTCATGATGGTTGGAGGAAGTTGCTGATCTGGAAAAAGGCCATAACACAAAACCTGCCAGAAGCCATTTGCACCTGCATAAATGACACAACTGACCCTGTGGACAAGAGGAGAGCTGTAGATGCTGTTTACCTTGGCTTTAGCAAGACTTTTGATATGGTATCCCATAGTACCCTTGTAGCAAAATTGAGAGGGTGTGGGCTGAATGGGAGGTTTACAAATGAATGATCTGACTGGATTCATTAGGCTTAAAGGTTGTGGTGAACATTTCAATGTCTCTCTCGCAGTCATTTACAAGATGACTCTTCAGAGTCAGTTCTGGGGTTGGTATTACTTGCTATCTACATTAAAAAGCTGAATGACATGACGGACTGTACTTTCAGCAGATTCACTGATTTGGTGACACTGATTTGGGAGAAGTAGTTGATACGCTGGAAGAGATTGACAAACTGGGGAGTGGACAATAAAGGCATTGCAGGGCTGGAGGACATGACATACAAGGAGAGGCTGGCTTCACTGAGTCTGGGGAACAGAAGGCAAAGGAAACATCTCACTGTCCACTTCTTGTGGGGAGTTACGGGGAAGATGGAGTCAGACTATTTTTGGAGATGCATGGTAAAAGGAGAAGATATGAGAGTCACAAGTTGCAACAAAGAAAATTCTGATTTGGAACAGGGCAGAAACTTGTCCTGCACAAGAGTACTTAAGCATAGGAATGGGCTGCCAGAGAGGTTGTGGGATTTGTCCTTGGAGATTTTCAAAACTCAGCTAAGCAAGACCCTGTGCAATCTGATACAACTGCAAAGTTAGCTCTGAGGAGAAGGTTGGACTAGATGACCTGCAGAAGAATTATGTATGATACATATTATATATGCCATTATATATATTACATATAATAATGATTAAAATTCTATGTATTTTGCAAGTTCACTGCAAAGCAGCTTGGTTTTTTTCCTTTACCTTTTCTGTTATCAGGCCTTGCAGAATTTGCCAACGTCTGTTCATTGCTCCGAGTTGTTCTGCAAAATCAGTTTTGTCACTACGTTTACTTTCAACATCCTGGGTGCTAATTTGTAGCACTGATTGGTTCACAAAGTCTACTGTCAATTGTTTGCAATTTAAATCTATCTTGAAACCCTGGTAGAAAGGAAAGGAATAAAAGCATAAAACATAAGTTCTGAAATTTCTTACCTTCCTGCAAAACAGAGGAAAAATGTTCACGAATTAAAACTTTGCCACAGTACAGCTAGAAGAATTGTGGAGAAATTAAATACATTGTTACATTTTCCTAGATGTTGATGAATAAAGCAGCAATACACTGCTTTTGGAATAAAGAATCTGCCTTGCTTCTAACCCCTTTCCCCGCAAAAAAATCAGTAACGTTATTGATCCTAGTCCCAAGGATCAGATTTTTTAAAAAAGTGTATATTTTTATCACTTTGTTTAGTCTCAGAAATTTTAATAATATTTTTTTTTTAATTAAAGCTAAGATGGAAAATATTCTTGCATACAAAGAAGAATAATAGCCAAGTAGTAAAGTGATTTTTTTTGAGACTAGTTAAACAAATCTTGCACTGAGAAGAAAACTGCTGTACGCAGAAGACTGCTACTGACCTAGTTAAAAAAGTGAAATTGTGTTATATCTATGCTCCTCAATATTTATCTCAAGGTATAGTATCTTTCATTTTTGCTTCAGATACTGAACAAAATTACCATGATCGGTAAGCCACTGGCCACCTTCCATTCAAGAACAGGCTACACTTCGAGGAGAATGTGATATTATGCAGAGAATTCATAAAACAACATACATCATTTGCGAAGTGCTTTGTGGTTCTGGCTGACAGACAGATCTAATAAGCTTCAATCATTGCATATTGCTTTGGAATTACTTGGAAATTAAGGTTAGCATATTAGAAAGTATATTTTTGCCATTACAAAACAGCAGAGTGAAAGTAATTTTGCTGCCTTTTCTACAGTATCAAATATTACTCAGTTCCAACTTGTGTACAGTTCTAATCACTCCACAGTGTAAGGCTTCCCCCCCAAATCACTTATAATTTACATATGTATACATATTTAATGGGGATAATTCAAAAGTGAAACTAATAACATTTCCACTCATTACCTTGTACTTCTGGACATATTCCTGAATGGCTTTCTGTCCAACTACATTTTTTATGTTCTCCTCATCCTGTTGAATGACATTTTCCATCAGGGAAATCCAGCTCATAACTTCAGTGATAGCATGGCGAGAAGGAATTTTGTCCATCTGGAGCTGTAGAGATAATAGACTTAAAATACATGTTGTCAAGAAAATGGGTAAGAGTTTCTTGCTTTGCATTACAGCAGTACATTTCCTTTACCTTGTCTTACCATGTTGTTCTATATCCCTAACATTTCACTGAATTGCAAATAAAAAAGTAAAAGAGAATGGTTTTAATAAATGTAATGTATAACTGCATGCATTCTAATAAGAAAATATAATATTAAAGCCATCTTATTTCCATTCTTCATTTTACAAAGTAAGTGGACAAACTGAAAGACTCCATTTCTGGTTTCCAAAAGATTCTGCATTCTCATTCCATAATTCTGTATTGGGCTTATGTAGAAGATCAATTTTAAACTACGCTTTTCCTGTCCTTGTAAATGGCTTATGGATAGACCCATAGAAATTTATTTCATACAACTCTTCTTGCAGTGATTTCTAAATGGGCTGATTTTGAATAGTACTTGTTTTACTTAAAAGACATTTGATACAATAGATACAATTTTGATTGTATAGATAGATACAAATTTCATACAATTTGAATTTATTTACTCAGAAATGTATTCCATGACATTTTTTGACACACATACCTAAAGTATACACATAGCATTATAGTATTAAAAAACAAAACTACACAACCAAAATCATCCTGCTCCTACATAAACTAGCAGATACCTTGCACAATATTTTTAGGTTTATTTTATCTTGTGCAGACTTGAACCCAGTCTATTCAATTTGAACAAAACTGCCATCAAAATCTGACATGGCACTGGGACGTGAGCTCCCTTTTTACAAACCCCAACCTCCTCATCCGTTCTTTGTGTAAAATGTAACAAATGTAACTGTGAATGTTTGACATTAGCACAAGTTGGTGTTACACTGTATGGGTAGAGAGGATTTGGACATGAGTGCATGCTTTCCCACATTGCATATGCTTTCCCAAACAGGAGGACCGTTGTTCCTATCTTGCCTCACCTGGATAAATTGGGAAAGGAGAAGCTATCTCTTGAAGACAGTGCCAAATTTCCAGAATATCAAAGGCTGTCACTGGCCTTACCTGGTGCAATTTCTCTTGTACCGCTGGGATTTGTGTGAGCAGCTCTGTCCACTGACTGTCAATGTGGGACAATCCTGCACGTAAGGTTGCCGTATCCACCTTCTTCAACCTGAGGAGCTGGTTCCCAGTACTCAGGACAGAAGATTTCTGTGATGATTTAGCATCTACTTCTTTTGAAAACTCCTGTAAGCAGAGTAGTTTTTGTGTAAATAATCAACTATTTGTTTACTGTACTTACAGCTTTACCTCACAAAGCTAAGAATATCCTCCATTCCCTTTAAAACCATGTACTTTCTATTAGTGTTCACCAGCTATACTTCAGGCCGAGTGAGAACAAAATCATTTTCAGTCATAAAAAGATTTTCTGCTTTCAGAACCATAAAGCTTTACAATCATTACTATAGCAAAGGAGTGCAAATATGCAAAACCACCAGTTGTTCAAAGGACAGCTCACTTAGAGAAGGAGATTTTTTTTAAAAAAATTAAAATACTCATTACTTCAACAATGAGAAAAAGTATAACTGTATGATTGTTCAACTGTTTAATTGTAATTGCAGAGAAAAAGTTCTCCTACATCTATGAATGACTTACCAAAAAGGAGTTCAGGTGGTCTCGGACTGTTTCCAGCTCTTGAGGAACTGTCAAAGACTGCTGGCTCCAAAACTCAAGTCGCTCCTTTGCAGATTGTAACCAATGTGTCAGTTCACTTGATTCACTTTGGTATCTGTAAAGATGTTTAAAAAAAACTAAAACAGTCATCGCCACTTCTTGACTTCGACTGAGCAATCTCTCTCCTCCATGTGTTAGAAGGAATATACTGTATGGCAGATTTAAAATAAAAATATTTTCTTTCCTTTATTAGACTTCAGAAAAACTTGATTTTATTTTAAAGGCAGGCATGATGTCGAGAATTTCTTATTTTAACCATTACACCCACATTTCCTTACAGAACCTTCTTTTTGCCTCTTGGGAAGAACTAAGTTTAATGAAGGACTACTAACTAGGTTGCCAATCTGTTTGAGCAAGCTGTAACGGCACCTCACCCCCACACACACAAACACATTTTTTCTTTCTGCTAGAAGACTCAATTTTCCAAAGGCTTTACCACAAGGTATCTCAGAGCAGAAATATAATGATTTTTTAAAGAAACTATCTCTTTATCATGTCATACACCAAGCAACTACTGAGATGTCAGAATGAAAAGATCTCCACATGACCTTTGCCCATACAATCCTTTCATGTACCTCTCTTGAATGGCAAGTGAGCCAGGAAGCAAGGGATATTATGATTATTAGACAAAGCTTGTATGTCAGAGAATTAATTTCAAAGGTAGAATGTGAAAAACGCTAAAGACAGCTAAAATCTCCTTTCCGTAAATGCAATGACATGCACCCACAAGAAGCCAGCAGTGGCCATGCCTCTACCAGAACATGTTTAAACTGCTAGTGCTACCTAGCAAAGCACACACATGTTCTCTTCAACCTGTATGGGCACAGGGCTTCTCACTTAGTCATCTAAAGAAGATATCTTCTGATTTCCTCTCACCAGCTGCTATCTAGTACATGTTTTATTGCAAATGAAAGAGTATAATAGCACTTCTATGGAACAGAAATAGGATATTGTAGTCAAATTGCCACATACAAAGATGCTCAAAGTACCTTCTTTCATATGTCAAATGTAACAGTTCTGAACTATTTGACTTGAACAGTGCAGGTTAAGAAGTTTATATTGTCCACTACATCACCATTACCTTGTCCAGTGCTTCAGTATTGTCTCCAGCCTGTGAAGCTCTTTGGTAACCTTGCTGGTGTTACTTAACCAGCGTTCTCCTAGTTGGTTCAGTTGACTCTCGAGTTCTGAGCAGCTAACAGAAAAAAGGAGCCTTTTCCCATCATCTAGAACTTGGTATAATTTAGGCTGGTATTCATTCAGGTTAGATCTCAGATGCTGTAATGACAGAGGAGAAGATTATATAGCTCTACAGGTCTCTGATACCATGCTTTCTCAACATTTTGTTTTCTCTTATTGCATTTTGTAGCATATCCGATGTTACCCTGGAACATCACATTTTTCCCTCTGCTCTAGCTCTACAAGTCCCCAAGAACCACCATGCAGGTAACCTGCTTAGAATCCGATCACGCTGTCACAAAACTCCTCACTTCAATATTTCTATCGACATCCCATGAACAATTCCTCCTTGGTGTAGATATTTTATACTTGAAAAGAAATTTTTCAGTAAAATTTTCATGGGGCAACATCATTTCTGAGAGAAATTGATTAAAATAGCAGAACTTAATCAACCATCTGCTGAAAACTACTGGAATGAAAATTAAAAGTGTCCAATAGCAATTTATGAACAGTGGCCACACTTCAGCCCTTTCAATGCCTACCTTCAGCTTTCTGGTAATCTACCTCTTCTTTTACTGATCTACTACTGATCTAGAAAATAGAAGATCACCCCTCCAGCCAAATCCCTGAACACAGAAGACAATTGTTATGGCAAAAGAAAGCACAAAAACTACCGAAAAAGGACAGGCTGTTAATACTTTTACCATGAATCCAACTGGGAGCAGAGACAGATTTCATATAAATGGTGATTCATGAGTGGATAAAGAATTTCTATATGTGGGCAAATACACCTGCTGAATTCCACTATCAATATACAAACAGTACAGATTTTTAAAACATCTGTATATTTGACTAAGCTTGAGAACAAAACATGCCGTATTTCCATCTTTCAGTTATGCTGAAATTAATCTAAAGAGTAAAAAAATACCAGTGGCTACATAAACTTTCTATCACTCATTTTCTTTTTCACATAAATAAAGCTCTAATAGATTGGACAGAACAGAATTTTTATTTGAGTCTGTGTGTCTACTTACATATAAAATATATACACAAGTAAATGTGTAACTCGTAGTGAGCAACATAAAAATTTCCAATATAGCCAGAAATTAATTAGGAAGGATTTTTAACCTAAATGTGGTCACCGGGAGATGGAGGAAGTAAAAAAAAGTATTAAAATTATTCCATAGCAGCATTCAATTATCTGGATTTGAATAACCTAAGTTATGTAACTGACAAGAGAAACAAAAGAGGAAAACTAATTTAGGGTTGGGGTCAACACAAATAATGCTTAGCATTAAACAAAACCAAAATAAAACCCCCACACAATAGATTGCCTAAGTTCTCCTCATACCATTGCAAAAGCAGAAAACTGCCTAGGAAAAGAAAAACATACATAAGAAACGTAGAGTAGGCAAGTTGTCAATTTGCAAGAAGAAATTGGTAGACATTTTTCTGTGAAACAAACCAAGAAAACAGCAACGAAAACCCCCCCAACCAAAATATCTGCTGTATAATGAGACAAAGACAAAACACTAGACCAGAATTCTCATTTTGAGAACAGATTGAAAAAAACAGGATGTGGTAAAAAAATCTATATTTAAACAACTAGTTCTTGTTGCATCTGAGAAGGAGGAAGGCAACTTGGGGAACTGCAGGGTGTTCAATCTCACCTTGTTCTCTGGAAAGATCATGGAACACATCTCCTCGTAATCAATTTTCAAGGACAAAAAGGATCAAAAGGTAATCAGGAATATTCAACTCAGAGTAACTAAATTGACAGCCTTTTATGACAAAATTACTGTCTCTGTCGGTGATATTTTGACACTGTCTCCCATAGGACCCTCCTCTGGAAGCAGACAGAATGTACCCTGAATAAATGGACTGTTACATGGGTTGAAAATGAGCTGCATTACTAGTCTCAAACACTGATCAAAGGTTTGGTGTCTGGCTGGCAGACTGTAATGGGTAGAGTCCTCTCGGGATTGTTAATATTTGAGTCCAAACATCTTTGACATCTTCATTAATGGCATGGATGATGATAGAGAACACTGTCAAAAATTTGTGCATGACACTAACATAGTGAGAGTGGTTGGCACAGAAGATAGCATTTAGTTCAGAAACATTGATAAACTTTGGGTTGGAGGCAGCAGAAACCTTAAGAGGCTCAACAAGACATAAATTGTCACCCTTGGGCAGAATAACCTTGTTTCTCAGCACAGGCTAGGAAAGGAATGGCTAGCACATTTAATCTGGCATCTTCCATAACAAAGACACCATGAACAAAGCAAGCCACAACACTGACCTGCAAACAGTCAATTTAAGTTATTTTATTATCCTCATCTACATGCTGCTATAGACCAGTAGCATCTGATTTTGCTCTGCCCCCACCTGCCACTGAGTTCAAGAAGGAGGATGCAGTCAGTGCCTGGTATAGAGCCATTAAGATGTTTAGGGACCTAGAACATGTGTCCTTTAAAAAGAGGCTGAGGGAGGTGTGCTTGTTTTAAACTGACATACAGGAGGCTAAGGACCAGTACAACAAAGGTCTATAATTATTTGGAGAAGAATTAAAAAGATGATAGAGGTAAGTGCTCCTCAAGTGGTGCCACAAAATATTAAAAAGACAGAAGTGAGAAACTGAAAGTCAAAGATTTAGATTGGGTATTATAGAAAACCTTGTCAGTAGGAAGTTGTGCAGCACTGTACTTGGTCCCTAGCTTGGCTATGGAATCGTCATCTTTTGAGGCTTCCAACACCGTGGCTCATCCAGCCCATGGCAACAGTTCTGCTTCAAGTGGGAAGCTGGAGTAGATGACTTTCAGAGGTCTCTTTCATCCAACTTTTCAGTAAAAAATGTCTAAAAGGCACCAACCTGAAAAAGTGTAATCCGGTCTGTAAGCCTGTCCTCCGTCTCTTCCACCAAACCAACAGCTGGGATGCTACCTTCAACAGACTCCAGCTGTCTGGTAAGTTCCTGGTAATCTTCATCCAGATGCATCCAGGTCTGCAAGCACAAACTATCCATGTATATGGGGAACACCGATCTGGGTATCAAGAATTTTTACTACTTGCTTTCTTAATCTGAAATCCTATGGCTGCATGGTTGTGAATATACAGAAATTAAAGTGTCTGGTGAACCTATAATAAGACACAATCTCTGTGTCAAGCTCAGATTTTAGTTAGAACACATAGGTAAAGCTGTCATGTTCTCCTTGTCAGCTAAAGCTAAGCAGCTCTTTTAAATGTGGAGGAACAAAACTTGTGTCACCTGAAGGTCAGAACAGTTAATTAGCAAAGATCACACATAGTCTATCAGCGTTGTGTGTATGACAAAATGAACTGATGTCCATCAGCCCAAACACAGGAAATCAACATTACAGAATATCCTGGTGGTTGATCATGACAGTGTTACAGAAAACACTACAAAAATTCTCACCTCTAAAATATATTCCAGCTCCACACCTCTTTTATGAGCCAGCTTTAATACAGATGACGCTTGTGTCATTAGCTCTGAATGTGACCGAGTTTCCTTCAAGGGGGCAAAGCTACTCATCTTTCTAAAGAGCGTTTCCGTCAGGATCATGTGAGACTCCAACCCTTGAAAATATTCCTGTGAAATTTGGGTGTGAGATAGAGAGGGAAGAGAGAGTAGAAAAGAGAAAGTGCAATTGTTACTTAGTTCATTACTACTAAAACAACATTTTAAGCAATAGTAGTACAACCATGTATCTGTAGACATAGAATTAGTTAAACTTTTCCTTCTACCTACATTTCACAAAATCCAACACAATATAAAAAGGACAACAGCCTTTTTAAAGAAAGAGGTCATCCTTTCCACACAAATTCTATCCCCACTCTCATCCCATAAACAAAAGTAGCTTAAATCAGATAGACGCCCCCAAAAAAATCTCCCTGATAAAAAATGTGGAAAAGGCTTGTTACATTTTGTGGGTGCTACATTAGCAAATGTAAATTTCTGTTAGAAAGAAAATGGAGTGGTGGATGAAATAACTATGTATCATGATAGGACAAAAGTAGGAACTTGTTATTAGAATAAGAATGAAAATGTGATCTTCCTGGATTCACATTCAACAGAGCATCTGAAAGTTATTCCATCAGAACAGCTCATTGATTCCAATTCAAAATACCGTAATTTTTAATATATCTTGATTTAATACTGGATGCTTATTTGGAAAAGCTCCTGAACCTATAGGACAGAAAGTTAGCAATTTGCTGTGTACAAGCTTACAGTCATGATTAGTCCTGAAATATGTCACAGTTTATTACCTTATGTTTGTCTAGTAGCGATCGAACCTCTTCCTTAGACGCAACAATCATTTTCTGATCTCCAGCCATCTTTTCTTGGCCTGTTTCTAACAGGTCAGCCAGGTCCTGCAAAGCCCGTTCATACTGCCTCTTAAGAGCCAGATTTTGATTCAGGTCACTCCGTCTTGATCCAATGATCATCATCAGCTCATCATACATATCCTTTGGAACAAAGAGTAACAATGGTGATTCTTATTTCATACCTTACATATCTTCCTAGAAGCAAACATAATATCCCTCTATTTCCAGCTCAAAAAGATGTACTGACTTAATTGATAAATTAACATCTCTCCATTTAAAGACAGGAAAAATTATCAAGCGCTTTCACTCAGGAACAAAGGTAGCAGAATCCCAAAGGTTTGCTTTAAGCAGCAAAGGGTGATTTGGATTATGTCATTGAAACCAGACTACTGTGCAACTCTGCAGATGCTGTTTACATTGTACTTCTTACAGCGCAGAAGGTTGGATGGACTCCATCATGGCTACAGACTATGGGCATCTCAAAGCCATATCTGTCTCCCACTCCTGCCTCAGCAGCTTACTGGTAGCAAGCACAATACGCACAACCTGTATTAAAAATCAAATCAGGACCAAAATACTTGATATGGAAAAGTGTAGAAAAAGTGCTGTGTGTATTCCACAGGGCACATATGTTGCCAACAAAAAAAATGATCCCAAAGTAGGAATCTCATTTGTACCCATGTGCTATTATTCCTCTTGTATACCTCAATTACAAAGCTGAGCGCTACTTACAGATGCTTTTCTTCATCTGAACAGGATTAGTTGTTTTGGTTTTGAGAATTGTATTCTCAGAACATTTGCCTGATTGTGAGGATAAGCCTGTACTTTTGATCAAGGCAAAACACCCAGAAACTAATAAACCAAAATATCGCTACTACCATCCAGTGCTATGGCAAAATACCCACCCTCAGACTGCAACTGGTTCTTCTAGATTTAGAGAGACAACTGTGAGAAGCACAACTGTCAAAAAATAAAAGGGAAGGCTTTTCTAAAACCTGAAATCAAGGGGAGGAGAATATCTACACATAATCTTACAGGAAAAAAAGAAAAGGCAGGAAGCTCTAAAACCAAAAGAATAATGAACGGGGCAAAAGACACAAACCTCATAGAAGTTCTCTGTCAATCACTTTTAATTAAGATTAGTTTTGTTGACTTAATAAGTTTATGGTTCCATTTCAGCTATCTTTTCTTTCAATTTATTATTATGTCATTATAAGGGGTACTCCGCTCTTCCCCCCCTCTACTGCACTCTTGTGAGACCCCCATATGGAGCTGGAGGAGAGATTTAGATTTGATATTAGGAAGAAATTCTTCCCTGTGAGGGTGGTGAGGCCTGGCACAGGCTGCCCAGAGCAGCTGTGGCTGCTGCTCCCTGACAGTGTTCAAGGCCAGGTTAGATGGGACTTTGCACAGCCTGGTCTAGTAAAGGTGTCCCTGCCCATGGCAGAGGGGGTTGGTACTAGATGATCCTTGAGGTCCCTTCCAATCCAAAACATTTTACGATTCTATGATAAAATTCAGGTATTAACCTTCTCCTTGATCTTTCCTGAAGGATTCCCCTGCCTCAGCACCAAACTGCTCACAAAGGACTTTCAGCAGCCTTAGGATAGTTCTGGATCAATTGCTCACATGCATCCACTTCAGAAAGCCTTAAAAGTCCTACTACTGAGGTGTGTTCAATACCAAGTGTAACTGAAAGTATACAGGAACATGAAAGGCTTTCTAGTAAATGCAAAACATTTCAATTTCAGGTCACACAGCTATCTATCCCCTTCCACTCCCCTCCTATTTAAAAATGACAGATGTGAGAGAGAACTAAACCCCAGATCATGAGACATTGGGGAGAGCAAGGCTCAAACTTTGCCAGACATTTATGTTACATGCTTAACTTTATCTGCTTGACCAGGGACTCAATAAGAGTCGAAAGGAAATGGGTTTGTGTTTTTATGATTAATGCTACTAATAATAGAGATCATAGAAAAAATTGAAAATACAAAAAAGTAGAAAAACTAGGTGAATTGGGGAGAAAATAATCTTTTATAGACACTGAAGTGCTTTTAAATATGCTTTCCTAAACTATCTGATGAGCAAGAAAAGGAGCAACCTGATATTTTTGATATCACCAGACAGGTCTAGGATGGAACTTGAAGAAATATACCTGGATCTTTGACAGTTCTTGCACAGAAGGTTGCTCAATTTGTAGCTTGTCTACACGCTTCTTTAATTCATTGATTCCATTATCTAGTTCCTTCAAATCTTCTTCTGCCTGCAGTATAACCTGTATTTGAAAATTACATCATTTAGTTTGAAGATTAAATATCAGTACTGTAGCTGCCATGCAGGGATATTCTTTTTGTTTTCTGCCTGAAGTATTAATCAGTCCCTCTGCTGAAATTTGAATACATACTATAAAAAAAAAAAATTAAAAAATGTGAGATCCCAGCTTGTTTCTTACAGTTAAATGCAATATGGCATTTTTATTTTTTTTAATAACAAACTGGTTTAGTATCATACACTGTTTAATACAAAACATTGCTGTGAAGTTCCATGCTTTTAATTGTATGGTAAAGACACAGAAAAAATATTAGTTGTTCTAATGCCTTCTTTTAAAGCATTATTTTATTAACACTCATTATTGTCATGTCTGAGCACCAAGCAAACAACCATCACAGCAAAAGACATGCAAGCTAGCAGAGAGCTGTGCAGAGCTTCTTTACAGGACCAGGATAGGGACAAAATTAACCTCAAGAAAAAAGAACTTGCACATCCCCTTTTGTACTTAGATAATGAAAACTGACAGCACACAGTTTGGTATTTGCAAGTGTATGTAGGTGATAAATGACTTTTTTCAATGGCAGCTACAAGAAACAAGGTCTTTCAACCTGGGAGTCACTGCTTAATTAAATCATGCAAGCTATCACTAAGTCAAAAGCATATGGTAGATTCTTGTAGTTGAAGTCCTTTGTTAAGGCCCTTGGAAACTGCAAACCCAAATGCTTAAAGACCAGTATCGAACTCCTGACTCCTACTAATGCATAATACAGTCACTAAGCTTACAATTCATGCAACTAAGTTACCTACCTGATTAAGGGTCTTGTTTCTACTTTCCCAATCACATCTTGAACAAACAACAATGCTTTTAAATTTGAATGTTTTATCAGACAAGGTAGATGTTCAGAGAAAGAAAAATCAATTCAGTTGCTTTTGTTACTATGTTATTTCCCTGTTTGGTAGTTAAATTAATCATATAGGCGCTAAATTTTTACCAGTCTTTTGCATCATGGAAAACAGGAAAGTCAAACACAGCCTGCAACCTCTCTTATTCATACATAAATTAAAATTCCTCCAGAATTTGATTATCAGGTATATAAAGGCAGTATTTCTGTTTAGCCGAAGGACAGCGTCTCTGTCTGTCACCTGTGGGAACCAGGCAACAGTAGATCTTGGGTAACAAGAAACACAGGTAGAAAGTAGCCTTCACATACTTCATTCACTTCTCTTGTTGGCAAAACAGAAACAAGGAAACAGGATATATTTTTTCATATTATTAATTATTTATCCATCAGACAACTCATGATAAAGAGAAAGCAGTTACTGCTATAGATTAAAATTAATGCAGTCAAGATACTACTATAAGTCAGTGCAGAATAAAGTGTCTTCATTTTTAATAAAGTCTAATAGCCACACAAGCATCATTAAGACATTTTTTGGTTTCTGATGTTTTTCTTTCACACAGTGCCCAGTATAGGCATAACTAGGTCACCTTGGGAGATAAGACACCTCTTTTTTCTAAAACTGGGGGACTAATTTTTAAATACTTTAGGTGAACACATACATTCTCTCATAAAAAACAACTGTTCTCTGGAATCCACTTACACCTTGAATAGTAACTTTATCTCTTCTTTCACCCAAATAAGAGATATTCAGTATACCTGCATTTGTTCTGTTTCCGGTTTCTCAGCTGCCTCTGTTAGTTTCTGTAGAACTAAATATTTGTTATCAGCCACCGATGTAAACAAGAGCTTCAGATCATTCTATAGGAGACAACAACGACACATTATACACAATCACAGCACAAACAAAATGAAAAATATTATACATTCCAAAAAGTTTAAAGCATTACAATGTATGATCTCAACACTAAGGCATAAAAAATATTCAACACTGGAAGCACCATTAATTATCCAATGCAAAACATGTAATATTGCTGAAAATCCATAACTGGATATGTATGAGCAAAGAGCTAAACCAATTCAAACCAACTCCTATTCAAAACACAACCCGTTGACATGCTTCTGCTTTTGCCTTCTAGTTAGATCTTTATTTAGCAAGAGTCAGTTAGCTTTCTTTAACAAAAATACATTATTCTTGTGTAGTTTATGCAATCACATACACCTGTAAACAAGCTAGGTTTTATTTCTAAAGGCAAGATTTTTCATTGCAAGACTGAGCAGTTAAAACGAAAAAGTACACAAGGATTCAAGACCTTACTGAACTAACCGCACATTAAAACTTTAGAGTACACTATTGGACTAGACACATATGTGTTATTTAACAATTTTGCCAAGTTACAAACAATTTTTTTTTCATGCACTCATCCCAACAAAACTCCTAATATTGGTAAAATAGAAAATAAGCAGCCAATTTCTCTAACACTTTTCGTGTGTTTCCGACTATTTTTTCCCTGTTGTTTATGCAGTAAATCTTTTAAATATTAAATATCTCTGGTATAACAGTAAGACACAATATTCTAATCAGCTTGTCTCCTTTCTTCAGCAAAGGAAAGTCCTTTGTTAAAAATTGTTTAAACAATTTTGTTTCCTCATCTATTGCAGAGAAAAGGCTATGGAGTTTGGAAAAAAATTGTGTAGTACAATAGATGAAGTGGTGATACTAATCTAAAGACATTAGCAATTTATTTTCCATTTTTTGTGTGGAATTCATGGTTTTTTTCATTAAAACTAAACCATACTGGAGGCTTTATGTAATAAATATAGGAGACAGCTCATGCAGCATTTGAAAGCATTTCTGAATTCTGAAAAGATTTTTACAAGTGAACATTTCCCCACCTCCCTTTTTCTGCTTTGCTCCACATGGACAGCTTGAGATACAAAGGTCTTATAGAGTAAAAGGATGGCTTAAAGATGGTCAGAAAGATGGGAATCAGTATTATGCTTTCTATTTTATCACAGCAAATATAAACGGTGTAGTAGTCTATCATTTATGAAATTATAAAATGCGTAGAGTGGAACTCTAAAATTGCTTTTTCTCCTTTGAGAACTGTAGTCAACCACTTCCATCTATTGCAATGCGAGCAGGGTGAGAGCATGGGATGAATGATCACTTCAAAAATAAATGCATGAGTTGCAGAAGACTTTAGCAGAGAGTTTAAATTTTGGGTCATGATTTGAGTGCCAAGCATAGCCTAAGAAGTTTGATTTTCAGTAAAAACCTGTGAGAACTTGTTCTTTGATTTGGTATCAAAAATTCTCATGCTTTGTGAATCACACCCTTTATATTCCCATTTAACATGCACCCCTGTTAATTCCTTCAGATCGGCATCATACCTTGAAAGTCACTATTTGCTGGAGTCTTCCTTTCATCTGATGGCATCTCTGGTTTACTACTGACTCCAGTAAGGTTAGTCTTCTCAGGAGACAATCCAAAGTGCCTTCTATAATATCCCTATTATCACCATTCTCAGGAAATATTTGAGCAAATAAATTCTTGTTCTTATCCATTTCTTCTGTTACCTCTTTGATTTCTTTGGCAAGGGACTGATTTTGTAGAAAACAAAACAAGGTCACAGTTAGACATTCTAGAAAGCAAGCAAGCATATTGCCATAACCATTACCAGTTTTGCAGCGAGACAGTGGCTTTGCTACATTCTTAATATACACACACTAGACAAAGCTATGCAGCTACAGTATTTCTGATAACCCCCCCGAGACTGCTCTGAAGAAAAGAAGTGCTGAAATAAAATTACCCCGCCCAAATAAGGGCTTCAGGAAGCAGAAATCTATGTAGCTGCTGAAAAACTCTTTCCTTCCCTCTCTCTTCCTGAGTCCATTCCTCCCTCTTTTTCACTTAATTTCAATACTATACTATCCTAATATTTAGCAAATAAGTTAAACAGAAGAAAGACTCTATGCTTAATTCTTTTCTGACCAGGCAATAACTTGCGTCAGGTGCTGCTTTCTGCAACATTCTCAACAGTGAGTAAAGTTACTTTTAATTAGTAGCAGCATACTGCAATTACGTAGAGATTATGAATGTGACATGCCACTTATCCAGGATTCTAATACTTTCTAAATGCTACATAAAATGCATCCTTATTGGCAATTTAATGAAAATGATTTAATGAAAATTCATAGATTCCTTACTTCTTGCTTGCAGAGGTATGTTTCTGTTTCTTCCTCTGGCAATGGAGCTGTAGCAACAAAGACCTGTTCTTCCACACCATCTAGCCACAAGGAGGTGGCTGTGACACCATCATATAGCTTCTGTTCAAGATGCAGGCCCTCCTCCATCCAGCCAGCCTGGGCGAAAGGAACCACAGAAGTTGACAGAGGATGTACAAGACACTCTTTCTAACATCTAATATTTGGGAAAGGGATGGATTTCCAGCTAGAGGAATTATCATCGTAAATGTGGTTCTGCTGGAAGATAGGTGTAAAGGCAATTGAAATGTTACCTCAGATGACACATCTTCAAAGGTCTGATTCAGTTCAACCAATACTGGCGACACTGAGGATTTATCCTCACCCTGCCCTTCTTCCTTATACAAAGGCATTCCAGATAGCAGTCGGTTTGGTCTACTATAAAGCTGCTGAGAGAGAGGTACTGATTAGAGTGCTTTTACCACACACATAAGGCATGAAATTCAGCTAAACAAATTCTACTGCTGACTGAGGATATTGCCATGCCACTCCATGACTGTTCTGTCATCAATATCTTGAATACAAAATTGCTCAACACGAGGGTCGCCAGAAGTGCTTTTGGCTACAGTTAGTGCTAATTTATTTTTACAAAAAAATAATTACTGTCAAATGAATACCAGATATTTAGAACTTAGGAAGAATAGTGGGCCTGGGTCTATTAAAAATAAAATGGATTATGTAGTTTAATACAGAACTTGGACTGTTCCAAATTTAACTGATTAATCTCTGCTTATTTCAGTAAAAATTATGTTGCTGAAATCACTTGCTGTTTGTCACATACTCATGAAGACCAAGAATGGAATGTAACTGATAAACTCATGATGAAATGTACTGTTTTTTTCTCTTAAATTGTCAGCAGAGTTGTCACCAGAGTACTGATCAATTTCAGAGGAACAATTTATTATAGAATTATCCTGGGTTAGATAAGTAGATAAAAATTTTGCCTGAGCCGTTTCTTCCTTTCTAGTTGGTTCACAGAATCACAAGATTGGAAAAGACCTTTAAGATCATCAAATCCAACTGTTCCCGTCCTAAGCTAAACCATATCCCTAAGTACTTCATCTACCCTTTTTTTAAACACATCCAGGGATGGTGACTCATCCCCATTCCTGGCCAGCCTGTTCCAGGCCCTGACAACTCTTTCAGTAAAAAATTTTTTCCTAACATCTAATCTGAACCCGCCCTGGAACAGCTTCTTGCCATTTCCCCTTGTGCTATCACCTGTCACCTGGCTGAAGAGACCATTGCCCATCTCTCTACAACCTCCCTTCAGATAGTTGTAGGTGGTGATAAGTCTACCCTCAGCCTCCTCTTCTGCAGGCTAAACATCCCCAGCTCTCTCAGCTGCTCCTCATATGAGGGCCAGGCCCCTTCACCAGCCTGGTTGCCCTTCTCTGGACTTGGCTCGAGGACCTCAATGTCCTTCTTATGGTGAGGAGCCCAGAACTGGACACAGTACTTGAGGTGCAGCCTCACCAATGCAGAGTACAGGGGCACAGTCACCTCCCTAGACCTACTGGCCACACTATTTTTGATACAAGCTGAATCACCTGAATGCTAGTGCAATTCAAACCCTTTTGACCAAGAGCAGTACTAGTGCTAATATTTAATAACTTTTCAAAGCATCACAGAAACAGTTTTTCCATATTTTTGCATTAAGTATATCACCTTAATGTCTCTGCTCTGTACAGACTGTACCTCATGTTGTGACAACTGCTGTCATAGAGAAAATGCAAAGATAAATTTAAAAAATCTACCAGCTGTTCTTGTTCCATCGCCTTCTGGAGAAGTCTCTGCTTGGTATTGAATTCCTGGTTCAGGCTTTCCCATTTCATCTTCATCTGTTCTTCAGGTGATGGCTTCTCACCTTCCAAGGCTAATTCCTCAGAGATTGTATCAGTCTTCTCACTGAATGGTAAGATGCATAAAGATTTAACAAATGCAGAAATTTTAACAGCATAAGGTATTTATTCTTTCTATTAGGAAATTCTACATTTAAATTGCTACTTTTTAAAGCTTTTTCTTTTTTTTTTTCAGATAATAAAACAAAGGCTGATTTGTAACTGCAACAAGTTCTTGACTGATGGGATAAAATGTACTTTCTAAGAAACTGCTTAGACTTGCAAGAACTCATACTAAGAATAAGCCCCCCATACAGACTGAATGTAAACTACATTGAAACATAACTTTTAAATAAGCTTTACTTCAGAGAATGAAATTGAAAAAAATATCTTATTGTTCTCCTCCCCCACCTCTTTCAAAATGTCAAACATATCCTGATCTTTTAATGCAGGACAAGCATGAGTTTAGCTTTGTTAAATACTGAATGAACTTCAATATTTTCTGTTTGTTTGTGGAGTTTTTTGTTTGCTTTCATAGTATAATGTGTTATGACAGAAGGAAACCTGAAAAAAGGAGGAGATAAGTACTTTCTGGCATTATAATAAAAAGTCACATTGAATTAATGCAAATGCTGAGGAAAAGAACTTACTGAGTATAGTTTACATCCCCTATGCGTAGGTCTTTGTTTTACTGCCTTACGGTAGTAACCTTTCAGGTTCTAAGCTTTGGCATGCTGGGGGAACCAAGACAGCGCTCACTACTACTGATATACATCAATAAAGTATTTTAACCCAAGGATTGTCTGCTCCTTGATTCTCAAGGTCCACATTGCCAGTACGATGTTTTTTTCTTCTGCTTTCTCTAGGGCAGAAGTCTCTCCCAGATGGAGCTGGGGCTTTTATCTACTTCCCTCAAATGGGCAAATGGGTAAGAAATTAACGACCAAAGTTGAAATCTGAAATCCACAAGGCTTGAAAAAGAAAAATATTCACTAACTGCAGAAAAAATAAAATTAAGCAATGAGTATTTCATCTGGGAAGGTGTGGTTTCAGTGTCAGACTACCATATTTTAGAGATCAGCTGTGATTCACACATCAATGATGGACCAGAAAGCTGCAGTAACTGATCTTGACTATAGTAACTTGTCTAATGAATCCGTTTAGTTTGTAATCTTAGTGTGATGCTTAATAATACTAATAATAGGAATTTCTAAATGTTGAAAGTCATCTGTTAGCACAAAACAGTTTGTGTAATTATATTATCAGACTGCTGAATTATAAACTGGGCCTCCAGTACCCTATGTGTTATTTTAAAAAACCCAAACAAATATTAGAGGATTATAGGCAGAGGAGGGATGTAAACATCAGGATAACAAAGCACAAAGTCATAGAGATTTGCTTTGCAGAAGAACACATGAAAGCACACCTCATACGCAGGCCTTCGGGAACACTTTGCTGTGTCAGGATTTCTTCCCCACGACATGCTACTGACCGAAGCAGATTCTTCTGTTGTTCTAGTTCCTGTTCCAGCTCCTAGCACAGAAAGTTACAAAAACCCGAACAAACTTCAAACAGATTGTTTTTGCCTTTGAAGGATATGTCTACATTGCATAACTGTCATGCAAAGATAGCAGAGCTATTATTGATATGGCTTGCTTGAGCACCAAAAGCAGTACAAAATCTCCACCCAGGGACACAGAGAAATTGAGTACATAAACTGGGTGGTTGAAATAACTGGCTAATGCAATGCAGTTTCTGGAACCTAAGCTAGGGAGGATGTCTGTGTATCATTCAACACAACATACCTCGTAACGTGCATCTTTGCTTCTATAAAGACAATGTTGATTACTAGTCGCAACAAATACCATCATCTCCTTACAGTAACTTGAAGGGTTGAGTCAATTTAATTTTACTAATGGACAATGGAAATACAGAGTGGTTAAGTGAGCTGACTGTGGTCCCTCAGGATGTCTAGTCTGCCTGACTGTTACAGATAGAAAATAGTGAGCTCAGATGCATCATTACAAGACCACTGAGTAAGAAACAGTGTAATACCAAAGATTTCAGTGGAAATATTAAGAATGGCTCAGCTACAGTGTTAAGCACACTCTAAAGACAGAAATAAAAGAAATGCAAAACACCAACTTTCTGTTGCTGGAGTGTGCTCTGCTGCTGCTGTGAGCGAGTGCTTCTTGCTTGTGCCAGCCATTCTTGGACACTGGGGCTCTGTGAGGAAACAAAGTCCAGATCGCTCTCCTCCTTTTCTTGTAATGATCCCTGCTTTAAAGAGAAAAAAAGAAAGATTTTACAAACTCTCTTATATTGCTAAAGATCTGGCAGGTCTAGCTCATCACCTCAAAACCACATGTAGTGCCATCTTCTGCCTCTCAAGATGCTGGTTCACATAAATCCTGACATGAACAATGACTTTAGACTTCTTACTGCTACTGGCCATTGGTTACTAGCAAGGGAGCATCCCTAAAAATGTAAAAAAACTGTGCACCATAGCACTTAGCAGCATCAGAGACCAGAGATCAGAGACAACGGACTGATGTGTTTCTGAAGACTATTCTGTTTCTCCAAGGCATGGAGTCAATGGATTGTTTTACTCTGATTAAGGCCAATTTTTTGTTTAACTAAAAATGAGAGAATATTGGTTGTCATTCTGGTCAAAATTTATCAAGTACGTCACTCTGTGTAGTTGGCAGAAACACAGTCAGTTATGTTATGAACAGAGAACATTAAGAGACCAAACAGCAGAATGTTACAATAGAAGAGCAAAAGCAAAAATCTCTTTGCTTCATACTTCTATCATTATGTTTTTCCAAGATGAGTTATTGGACAGGTCTTCTGTGTAAGCAAAGCAAAAAATAGCAAATGCCTTAATAGTTCCAAAACCTGCTTTATCCACTTCTTGACTTCGGAAATCCATGTTGGCTGTGAATTTAAATTATTTTAGTGACCAATGTAGTCAAACTCAGGGATTTTAGCACACCAGGCCTAATGTTACAGACAGACTTCTTGTACGTCTGGTTACTTGAATCTGTATACCTCTCTGGATTTATTTAATGTTACTTGAAGACTCATGATGACTGTAGAGTTTGCGTGTTTGGGGTTTTTTTAAAGCTTCAAGAGCTAAAGCTGGGGCTTAATTCTTATCCCATTTTCTCTATATATCATGTTTTTTTAGCATTCATATTTTGCCCATGATTCAGCTCTTATTCCAAATAGACCAAGAGCATCAAATGGTTCAGACATAACAGAAGGCTCTTGCAAACCCCACCAAACACATACCACCATCCAAAATCCCCTTTGTTTCAATTCAGGCAAGGACCAGCAGAGCCAAAGGTGGCTGAGGAAAGAAACCCCTCTTGCCTCACTAGGTGCTTCTTATGCTAACAATTGGAATGGACCTCTGCCACCAGAGTCCCTTGCACCAGGCAGCGATGCAGCAGAGTTAGGTAGAAGTTAGGTAAAGGTCTCAATTTTGGGGGATGATGAGTATACTGGAGATGAAAGGAATAATTAGAGTATATAAACTGTAAGAGGAGCAAAAGAAGCAGGCTGGCTTCTAGAGCTGGAAAGAACCATTATCCCTTGCTTTATGTAATAGATTTTTTCCATTAAGGATTCAGTTTGCAGGTAAGCATGATCCTTGGCAAATTCTAGGAAAGCCGACATTGTTGGAGTGTGAACTCCATTAAAGAATACCAGATTACACAGAGAAAATATTAGGTGAGGGATAAAGAGGGTCTAGACCTTTAATCTTTCTATTGCAAATGAGAAAAAAGATAAGCTTTCTGTAAATTGTAAAAAAAAAAAAATCTGCTTTATTTAATACTCTTGAGGGGCAATAGCTGCTTAATTTGTACATTCATTTAGAGAATAGCATCTAGTTCTTTACGGCCTTTGGACAGCTGATTGAATTCAGTTTGATTTTAAGTTTCTCTGGGATGAGGGTTGAGAAGTAACAATTCTGCAGCTATATTAAAAGAAATAAATAGTATTCTCACATTTTCTGAAATACCAAAGAGCATTGTTGGGTTATTTGTTTGTTTGGTGGGTTGGGTTTTTAACTGCAGAATCCATTCTACTACTCTGTTTTATGAGGTATCTATTTATTTTTATTGTCGCGGACTCACAAGTGTTGGTAGACAACAGTAATAAGGCAATGAGTTGTATATTTTTCAAAGTGCTTGAAAACCACTGCTATTGGAATCAGGAAACTGGAATTCTACAGATCCAGCATTTTCTTTTTAGTTTCACTGCTTTATTTTATAAGTAAAAAAGACAGTCTCTCAGTATTTTTTCCATATAATTAGTGACATTAATTCATTAAAAAATAGAAGGAAAAATGAAATTGCTGGAAGGAAATCACAGAATTTCACATTGGCTCCTCAAAATCCTTGTGCCTCAGGAATAATAGACATGATGAAATATCACTTTAAGGAAAATAAAGCTCATCAGTCTTCCCGATGGTCTTACAATACAGCTTGGGGAGATCCTTCCTTTTCTGCTTGCAGGCTGGTCTATCCTTTGGGCAATTACAAGGTTATCAGTACATTGAGAGATAGGTATAAGTTTGAGTTTCTTACACATGTGAGCAGTACTGCTGTTAGCATATGTTTCTCAGGGTTAATAATGGCAGTGGAGAGAGTGCATTTTTGGGCATCTGATGCTATGAGCCTCAGTCTGTAAGAAATTCCTTATGCCCAAGTGTTTGGGAAAAGGCATTACCGAATTTCTCATTTGGAAAAAAACTTCTCAATGAAAATTTGAACGGCCTATACCTATTTTTTTTTCCATGATCCATAAGTGAAATCCAAAAAAAGGCTTGTAATTTATAAAGCAATTTAAGTCTTGCATATATATAGCATCTAAAATGACTATTTTGTTGGGGTTTATTTATATTAGAAAAGCATCCAAAAATCTGTTTTAAAAGTTTCAAGTAAACTAAATCACAGCAATGTATTTTAAACTGCAGCACATTTGAAAATGCTCCATGTATATTTTAAAATGAAGCAACAAAGTCTGTAATGACTTTTCACAAGTAATCTATCAGCATATATTATTACATGCCTTCATGCTGTTGATAACACTTTTCATTTATATAATCATTAGGTTTAACATGCAAGAATAACATTAAAATTATTTCATTGTAGGGACAATAGGAATAAATACCTATGTTTTTTCTTTCCTTTTCTTCTGTGATAGGTGCTCAGGTTTTTGGTGGGGGTTTTTTTGTTGTTGTTTGTTTAAGTTTTTTGTGTGGTTTTTTTTTTTTGGGGGGGGGTTCTTTTTGTGAAGCTATATTAAGTTTTATAGTTACCCAGTTACTTCAGACTAAAAATAGTTCTTAGCATGTCAAATGACTTTTCAAGCTAACCTCTCAGTAGACTTTAAGCTGCATTACAAGCTAGAAATCTTTGAAGCTTATTATGTTTAATTTGCACAGCAAAGCCCAGAAAAGAAGTAAAAGGAAAGGGGGGGAGGGAGTCACAGCAGGGCAATCAAATTCAAAAGCAGTCAGTCACATTACATGGTTGGGTTTCTTGTATGTATTCGGTTCTCCACAGGCTAGTTTAACCTAAAGAATGACCAAAACCAAACATTAAATAAAATGAATGAGTGGCAATAAACAGACCAATGCTCCTAGGAATAGAAACCTAGGACAAGACTGAGGTTAAATGTATCCTGGTTTATATAATATTTTGTTTGGTGTAAAGATGCCACTGAATATTAGTTGTATCTAAAAGTATTTCATTAGGGTGATGCTATCTGTGGCATTGTGAATGCTGTATGGAGGAAAGCATGTATTATGGGTTGTTCTTTTGTTGGGGGAGGCATCCTGCTCCAGAGTACATGCAATCTAAAGGGACTGGGAACAGGAATAGAGTATATCCAGATCAAGCGAATCATCTGTCTACTTAATAAATATTATTGTCCTTTCATTGAAGATAGTAAGATTAAGATAATTTCACCGTGTGTTGCTGCTAGCTTGAAAATTATAAGCTAACACTTGCCAGGCTGCTCTTTATTTTGGAGAGTAATTCCATTTGCTAGTTAAAGATTAATAGCTCAAACTAAATCAGTAAAATATTTTTTACTTCTTTTCCCTGTTGCATAAAACTATGAAAGCCCCAAACTCCTGCCCACCAGAAAGCCAGTTGGAAAGAGCTACTTACCCGAATGTTGATCTGTCTGTCGTGGAGCACTCGTTGCAGCTCCAGCAAGCTGCCCTTCAGCGTCCTGAGCTTCACAGCCAGCTGCTCTGCCTCATCCTTGGTGTGAGCCTTCCCCTCCATAAGCAAGTTCTCGTTGTGCACAGACAACTCTGACAAGGCTACCACCTTCTGTTCTATTTCAACCAGCATGTTCTGCAGCAGCAAAAACAAAGAAGCAAATTCATACATTTTCCAGTACCTGTCACGCTTTCTGGCAAGAAGACCTGTGGCCTACCTCACCCGTCGCCAAGCTAAGGGCAAGCCATATTATCATTGCTTTGCCTTCCAGTCCTTAGGAATATGCTTGCAAATGTTTACATTTGCCATTTCTGTTTGCAACCTTTTTCAAAATAGGAAATTGAAAAGTTATTTGAAACAAATGATTTGTTGTAGAAGAGATGCCCTTTATTTGCAATTTAAAAGTAATGGTGGCTAAGATGCTAGACTGACACCCGTAATGACAAGAAACAGAGCATGCAGCTAGCTTTACTTCTTCCCTATTCTTTCATGTACATTTAGTGAAATGCTTCCTACCTCCTCCTATGTGTTGCTCTGGCTGTGTTGATAAGCTTCTCTTCTCACTATTTGCTCTTTCTGATTGGTGCATGATGGACTTAAGGATTTCTGTATAATCCTCTTTAGTCTAAAGAGAGACTTAAAGTGACAAATCTCTGGCATGTTTATTCTCAAAAGCTACTTTCCTGACATTCCATTAACCATTGATGTATTCAAGACATAGTGCATATTTTGATCTTCCGAACTCAAAGCTCATAAAATTCTTGCTCAAAAACCTAGCCTAACATCAAATGTTTTTGTTTCCCTAGCAACCATTAAGCATAAATTTATAAATATTTCTTCTGAAGGAATGTGTGCAGGATAAGATGGGCAGAGTCCATAAAACATGGAAAAAATATAGGACCTTATATAAGCTTACTGCATTACGATTTGAAGAACCAGCGAAAGAACAGCAGAATTAACTTTTCCACAAAGTTATCTGCACTTTTTAATTTTGAGTTTCCTACAGATGATGTTAAAAAAATTACTCTTTTGTTTAGTCCATGGGGTTAATTAATCTACATGCAACAAAGAGCTCCCAGGGATGGGTGATGAAAGAACACTTGTGTTAATGCTACATATTTGCCTCCTCATTCAGATAAAGCTATGTGCATCCTGTTTATCGAAACATTACAGGTCTGATTATTTTACCTGACAGTCTACCAGCTGTGCTTCCATGTCCATAGGTTCCTCAGCAGTATCCAGAGCAGTGTCCAGTGTTGCTCGGGTATTGAGTAACCAGTGGTCAAGTTCATCAGCTTCACAACGGTACCTTTGAAGAGCCTGCTCTTGTCGCTGTTCTTCCAGCTGCTCGTTCAGTTTTTCCTAGAGTGAAAAAAACAACCCCTCAACGATTTTACTTTTTAAAAGAAATACACCACAACAGTCGCCTTTAAAAAATAAGCCCTTTCTTTCATAAGTTGGAAACCTTTACAAAATACTATTGCTTTCAATCAATGAGCATGCTTTTCTGGCGACTGAAATTCTGTTTCAGTTCAGTCACTGTATTTCTACTTCCTTCAGTAGATCTCTGCTATTACAGCCCTCTAAAAGCGAGGCCTTTTCTACCTCCTCTTGCTCTCCTTTGGGTTTCCCCTACACTGATTCAATTTGTTCAACTAGCACAGCACTGTTTGCTTAGGGAGAAAGATGTATGAGGACACAGAGGTAGGCATGGGCTGTAGAGGAAAGACAGCAGCTTTGCCTTTTTGGCAGTAGCAGCAGGCAGTTAGATAGCTTTGCTGTCTCTCAAGAGAGGCATGTGAGAGATTCTTCAAGGACCCAACAGAATACTGGTGGGACTTTGGTGTAGCCACTGTGTATAAAGAGAAGACTGAAGAGTTGACCACAAAAGGAGGAGTGTTGTCAACAGGCTGAGGGAAGTACTGTACTCCACACCTTGAGTACCGTACCCAGCTCTGGGCTTCCCAGGACAGGAGAGATATGAAGCTCTGAAGAGAGCAGAAAGAATTTCAGGTATAAGAAACATATAGAATGGGATGGTCAGAGGATACTTATATGTATCAGATGTCATGGAACATAAGCATGGTGCAAATGGTGTGGAGCAAAGGGAGAAAACCTTACTGGATCTGACTGAGATGGAGTTAACTTCACTGCAACCAGTAAAGTGCTATGCTTTGCAACTGTGGCACAATCTGTGCTGGTAACACAGCAACATTTTGGCTATTGCTGAACAGTGCTTGCACAGCATTAAGGCTTTCCAACTTCCCCTCACAAAGGCCTGTAGGCTGAGTGTGGCAAAAGGATGGGAGAGGGTACAACAAGAACAGCTGACCTGAACTGACCAAAGGGATATTAGATAGCATATGAGATCATGCTCAGCAATAAAAGCTCAGGGAAAGAGGGAGAAGAGGAGGGGCACTTGTGGTTATGGAGTTTGCCTTTGCAAACAATCATTAAAAATGTGCTGAGACCTTAATTTCCAGGAAAGAGGCTAAACATCTTCCTGTTGATGGTGAATTATTGAATAAGCTCCTTCTTTTCCTTTGCTTACATGTACAGCTTTTCCTTACCCTCTTAAGCTGTTTTTATCTTGATCCATGAGGTTTTTTTGCCTGCCTTCTATTTTTACCCCATCCCACAGCAGAGTGGAGTGAGGGTGGGTGTTTGGCTGCTCACCGGGATCCACATAGCACACTTCTGCAGGGCAAATCTGACACGTACGTGCAGGGCAAATCCCTCACACAGGGAAGTGTTTGCACAGCTTTTCCAAATGCTTCATTTTAATGGGAAAATTAATAATTGCATGCTAGAATAATTTAAAAATAATGATAGTTCTTAAGTGTTTTTAATTGAGAGCCAAACAGGTCTCAAGCTCTAGTTACTTAAATTAGGTCCACAAAAAAGAACAATATTGCCAACCCACACTCTCAACGACAAAATGTTTTCATTACTTGTTCTATCTATATTTCTATCTATACATCCCTGCAATGCTCTGTGAAATCACAGCAATGAAACGTGCAGGTTGTATTACTGAATACTGTCTACATACCATATGTATTTCTTAGCCAGGATTATTAGGGAATGCTTGTGCTATTTTATCAAAGTAACTGTGAAATCCTAACCATGGTTAAGAGTAGTATATTAGACTCATGCTTTATCTTGAAATTAATAGTTAGCATCTCCTCACAAGTACTATCAAGAAGTTTTTAAGATCCTGTAAGGTGTGCAAGCTGTAAAGAGTAATATTCCCTTTCTACTTCAGCTCCTTATTTTTACATAAAAGACAAAAGTGGCTCTCAAAATCTGGAATATGATCCAAAAGACACATTCTTAAAGGGTTTTTTTTGTACCTCTAATAGTTGACGTTTTCCTGATGCCTTCATTCGAATTGTGGCCATTCGTTCTGCCAAGACCGTGAGTGTGGACTGCAATGCCAGCTGCTCAGCAGCTTCTGCATCCAGTGGTTCTGAAACCAGTTCCTGGGCTAATGATGTCTGAAGCTCAGTTATTTCTTCTTGCAACATTAAAATCTCATCCATCAAAGCCTATTTAGAAATGAGAACAGAGAAAGCATTTCTTTCATGTACCAGTGAGAAGAAAGTATCTAAAGTATAGGGGCCTAGATAGAATTCAAGATAACTGTCCCATGAGAACATGAGGAACACTGAATAGTTCAACATATCACAGCTCATTTGGTAGAGTCACAATTCAGAGGGACCAAGTCCTGCTTTTAGATGCTTAAGCTAGGATCTGAAAACTAAAATATGGATTTAATATACTTCTTGAATTTCAAACATATCACAGGAAGGAATTATTTAGGAAATATTACACATATGGATTTATTCTGACAATAAATTTTCTGGAGGGTATTCTAGTAGATACAGTGAAGATAATCAATAAATGAGTGAGTGTATTTGTGAGAGAAATAGGGGCATGAGCCTGAAAATTTCTAACTGGAGAAAGAAAATCCACCAATATATGTAAACATCCAGAGATTAAGTCCATCATTTAAAAGAAGTTCCTACTATCAATCTTATCCTATAAATCAGTTTCCAGGATACCTACAAAAGGATGCTGCATTACCAATGCCTTAGAGCAAATACTTTACTTTCAGGTCTTATAATATATACACATCGGATGCACAGGATATCACACAGAGCTACAAAAGCCAAATGTTATAATTTTCAGGTCATGAAGTTCCTCCTGAAATGAAAACTGATCCCACCAGATACTTGAAAGCTATCAGATAGAAGGTTTCAATATTTACAACTTGTATGCGTATCAGATAAGTTACTTGATGAAGTATTATCTTATTATTCAGACCATCATTTCTCAAGACTTCCCTTAGGAGAGCATTTTTTGTGTGCTTTAATCTGTTTTTGTTTAACAAGGCAAAAATTGTATTTAGATCAATTTACAATGCAGCAGTATTGATTATGATCTTAGTAAAGTTTGGAACATTATAAATAGTCCAATATATGCTAGCAACACTGATGCTGAAGAACAGTGTGTGTAGGTGTCACTGAACACCATCTTTGACAAAAGATTTTGCTGAAAATTTTGATTGGACACACGCTTACGATCTATTCTAATTTTTTTAAAGGCTCCTTACTCTCCCATTACACCCATCCTTAGAACAACAGGGAGTCCAGAAAGGTAAGAAACACAGTTAAGAGAGAAAATTCATACAAATAATGCTTCTTTTTGAGGTACTGAGCTATGTTTATACAAATAATGCATGTTTTTTGAGGTACCGCTGTATTAATAAGGAGACCTAACGGTATACAGGTAACACATGCTCTCCGTTTCTCACATATCCCTACCTGATGTTCAGCCATCTGGGTCTCTGGGCTTTTGGCTGGTTCCAGACTCTCATTTAGTTTTAGCTCAGTGGTCTCCATTTTTGTGGATATAGACTGGAGTGTATCCTGATATTTCTGTTGACGCTCAAGAGCTTCATAGAGGGTGCGCTGCTTTTCACTGATCTGAAGAGGAATGGAAAGTATAAATTCTGACCTCTGATACAGGATTTTCTCTTTCTTCTGATTCATACATATCTAGGCTTATAAGATGAAACCAGAAAACTTGCAATAAATTTTCAAAAGTACAAATTATAAAACAAAATGTCTATATTAAAATTATTTATCTGTTTAAACATCATCAGTCAAATCCTAGGCTCTGTAACTGAAAAAAAATGAACTACAATGAGCAGGCAAAACCCAAGTACATTATCATTCCTTATTTTAGATGTTATGCACACAAATGTGTATGTGCACAATTTGCAAGGAGCACAGTTCTTAATATGCCATAATAGCTACCGTGCCTCTCCAAAGAATTAAAATATACAGCACATGATCAAAAATTTTACTGTCCTCATACATCACTAAGTCTTATGCTGCACTACTATCTAGAAACATGTGAAGCTGTCCCAGTATTTGGAGAAACTGAACTTTTCAGCGTTTTTTGTCAACTCATCCAGCATGAGAAGATATCTCTTATTCTGTGGACTATAGTCTGACAAGGGCCAGTATTTCTTAAGGTAATTATCATCCTTAATGACTTTTTTCTTTTTGTTAATCAAGGTCCATCCTCCACAGGCTTTCAAAGAACAAAGCCAGTGTAATAAAATATCACAGCCATCAATTCTTGTTACCACCTGGAAACCAAGAACTGCAGAGATTAATGTTAGTTGAGCCAGTTCTTTACATTTTATTCCTGACAAGGTAGCTTATTATTTTGAACCCTCCAGATGAAGACTTACCACATTTTTTAGTGTTTCCCAAGAACGCTGCAAATCATCCAATTTGGCACTAGCAGCTGATTCTAAGCCTGGCTCATAAAACTCCTGTGTGGCTGAAGTGCTGGGTTGAATTTTAGCAGCTTCTGTCTGCAACTGTTCAGCAGATAAGGCTTGGTAATAAGCAATGTCCTACAAGCATGAAGCACATTATTGCAGTTTCAAAATTAAAGATACTGTATAAGAATATACATACTACACCACTGTGTATGTCCATTAAAATAAAAGCCACAAATCCAAAACCAGCAGGAAACCTCCGAGCAACATGTTAAATAACTATTTAATAGGTGTAAACTGAGTATGGTTTGGAGCTTCACCATCATGAAGATTATGGATCTTTTTTTTTCCATGTTCATATTAGCTAGGCGGCACAGGAGGCAACTGTGGACAGACATAGAAAGACTAGGAGGGGAGCACTACAGGTGGGAGTGTTGTTTGAGCACCATCACTGCTACACACAGGGAAACCCCATCGCAGCAGTGTGTTAAAGTACTGTAGGTGACAAAGAATATTCCCTTAACGAACATCAGCACAGAGAAGGCTACAGAACAACCAAAAAGGAATATGCTGAAGCACTAGTCAGTGATGTAAGAAAGGGTATGAAGCACTACCTTATAGTAAGCCTTCAAACAAACAGGTACTCTTGACTAACTTATAAAGAGAGCGGGAAAAGGGAGCAAAAGTGCTAAGGAAAATGGGCAAATATTGAAATTACCATTGAAAATTCAGGGTGGAATGGTTTTTAACTAGACCTTCTATACCTGGTGTATAGGGTTTTCTTTAACTATTGCAGGTGACAATTTAACATGAAGGAAACATGCAGAGTATCTATATTTAAGTTAGGAAAGCAGACTTTTGCTGCCAGTGAAATCAGTGAGATTTTTCCACTGATTTCTGTTAGGTTGGACCAACCCTCTTTTCAGGCAGCATTCAGAGTTGTCACAATATTTGCATAAAAAGTTGCTCAAAATGTACTGAAAAGTGTTCTTGGAAAATCCTCCTCCAGTGTCTGCAAATTTCTCAAATTACTTCTTTCCTGACCCTGTATGATGGGGAAGAAAATTTCAGCATATCAAACCATGTGACTGAGAGAAAACTAAGTGTTTTTCACTGACAGCTTATAGAGCTGCACCTGTCAAGTAGACCGCAGACCAATTGCTGTACTGCAAATCCTAGAGTATAAATGCATATAAATACCTGAAGGGAAGGTGCAAAGAAAGCAGTTCTAGGCTCTTCTCAATGGTGCCCAGTGACAGGACAAGGGGTAATGGGCACAAATTGGAACACAGAAGGTTCCCTCTGAACATCAGAAAAGCCTTTATTTTTTATAAGAGTGGCCAAGCACTGGCATGGGCTGTCCAGAGATGTTGTGGAGTCTCTATCCTTAGAGATACTCAAAAGCCACCTGGCTCGAGCTCCAAACATCCTGCTGTATATGTGGCCCAGCTTAAGGAAAGGGGCTGGACCAGATGACCTCCAGACAATCCTTCCAACCTCAAACATTCTTTAACTCTGTATAGGTGTATAAATTCAGGTACTAAACAAGATCACTTGCTGTGGTACCAGAGCTTGAATGATAATAATGATACAAATTTTGAACAGGACCTTTTTTTTCTAATACCACAAATGAACAAAACCAATCAAGCTCTCTGAAAGAGAATAAAAGCTAGGTCACTTCCCATTCCTAGTCACAACTTGGCCTCTCTTTCAAAGCCAAGCTAGGGAGCACAGAATGTCCACCTGTCCCATCACCACGTCACCCAGCAGCTGCACAGATACCGTTCTTCAGTCCTTCCCCCAAGAATTAAGAGACTTATCAGGCTATCTGCATTTTGTGTGGTCATTTTAGCAATTAAAGTGCTACTCACAGATCACTACCAATATTTTTGAAGGGAGGCAGCAGCCAAGAATATATTTTACAGGAAGCTTGATTGCCCATCTATACTGGGGATGCCTGAAAAACCCATTCTCTCCAGAGAAAGAGAAGACCCAAGAATGGACAGCACATCAAATTGTCCAAAAGTATCATGAGGTATTTCTTCAAAGGCAATAATTAGGAAACTTGAAAAAATGTAATGATGAAACTATGTACAGTTGTCAGGAGCAAATAGGGAATAGGTAACAGCCCAGCACAGCATTCAGTACTGCAATTTCAGTACTTCTTACTCTTACCACAAGTAACCTTTCGAAGTCACAATGAAAAATTGCACCAGTGCAAGCAACTTCTCATTTTCCCTTGTCTGCAGCTACTCTCCAACCCTCAGGCTAGTCCTCTCTCAAGGCTGAAAGAAAAGCTGTGCTTCTGAGACTTCTTAATCATAACTGTCAGAATAAAGGCCTTGCTTTTAATAGAGGGGAAAGAAATCCCTTTCCCCATCTTTCCAAATACTTTTTGGAATAGACAACATGGCAGTTTCTTTTTGGTAAGGCTTTAAAGCTTATATGGTAAATCCAGATGTTCTTACACATAATAGATTTGGTTCTGCCTGTAAAGGCGCTAATGTCTCATGCTGTGTTTTACAAAAATTGGCCAATGAAAAGTACTCAGGCTTTGTTGTTAGGATGTAAGGAAAATAGGGCGTGTTAAGATTTCAAAGTTATTTACAAGGGCTGTTGCACCCTTGATGAGTTTTCATAAGGAAGGAGAAAGAATGCTTCAGTAGGCTGTGAACAAGGAGATAGAAAAAACATTTAGCAGTGACCTGGTGTTAAAAACTTGAATCACAGGATCAGCTGCAACCTCCAAAGGTTTTATATCAACACTTCAGCTTTTTCAATTTAATTGCTCAGCATTATGCATCTGAAAAATAAGTTTTAAAAGGATGTGCTAAACTTTAATCAACTACATCTTTGGGTCTCGTTCAATACTGTAGAACAGATGAAGTGCCTGACTTTGCCATATATCAAAATAACCTGCATTAAAGGACTGTTATCTATTGCTGAAATATTGTACACTGTGAAATTCCCCAGCTTTTTAAAAGTTAAAATTTTTATAATTCCCTACCCCTTCCATTGTTTTTAGCGGAGCTGTGGTACAAAACAAAAAACCTGGGCAACTGTTAGCTTGTAACAGTGCTAGATCTGACACTTTCTTATATTTATGGTCTTGTTTAATCTATTTCAATACACAGAACCAAAATTTCCACTAATATGTATCTGGCATTTGTGTTATGTTTTCATTACTTATTAGCAATGTAAAAGTAGCACATAGATTTCTCATTTCAGACTAACTACATTTCACCATCAAGAGATGGTAGAAAACCCTGATGAAAGACCGCACATAAATCATTAGTCTTAACACCCAACCTTCCCTCCCCAAAAATACCCCACTACACATGAGGTTTGTTTTTTTCCCCCAAACAGTGGATTAATGTAATTCTTTGCTTTCTACGGTTCCCAGTTTCATGGTTTTTTGGTACTTTGCAGATTATCTTCCTGTGGGAAATTATTTCTCTTAACACTAGCTATTTTTCAAGACATAACATTTCCAGATTAGTCTTGCTGACTTCTTTACTGAACATAACATATTTTTAACTTACATTTAAGCTTCTCATTCACTATATTCTAGATTTTTTTTTTTTTTTTTTGTTAACCAACCTTCTTTCCTGAAGTCTCCCTGGGCATTCATCATGCAGCACTGGCAGTTTCATAGCTTCTTTAGTTTTAATCTCATGTGACTGTGAACCTAAGCATTTTGTAAGTAAACCACTGTCTTTTGGCATGTTCTTCCGCTTATTGTTTGGTACATGCAGGTTATTTCAACATTAACCACACTGAAGAAAGCTTCATTTGTCACTTTGGGTATTATAACACCAGCGATTTTATCTCTCTCAAAGATCTTATCCTAAATACATAATATTTTTATTTTTACTCAGCACATCAAAGGTCCTAAAACTTGCATTTAAGTGTCATCTGATTTTGCAGCAGCATCTTCACTGCATTTTCCTTATTATTTGAATTATTTGAACTCTTAATCTGTTTTGGTGTTTTTTTCATTTTCAGAGAAAGTTAACAAACTGTCATAAGATTTTTATACTGAAATGTATATCTGCCTTTCTACTGTAAGTAAACTTCCCAGGGAAATTTCTGATTATCTGAAATGACAGAGCACTAGCAAAATCCTTCTCATTCATTATATAACTTCTTTATTAGGAAAGTAACTATAGAATTTTATTTATGAAGATTTTGTTACCTTTCTTACTATCTCACCTTAGTATTTTTTCTTACATCAGTTCATGATATATTTAGCAACTTCTATGGCACCACATGCATCTTTGAAAGGAGTGGAAGGAATCAGAGGGCAACTTGCTCGAGCTTCTCTGTTTCTATTCAAAAACGCAACACAACGCTATTCTACCCTTTAAGTCTGCAATGGCCAGTTTTGCAAGCAGCCAAAAATGAAAAAACAACCCAAGAAACGACAAAACCCACAACATGATGAATGCAATGAGGTGGTGACTGCTCCTAAGGCTAATTTCTAAATTCCTAAAGAGTAATGTTTTATGTGTCTTCATGTGCTACTCAGTGAGGTGATTCATTGCTCCCATTTTAATCAATGCTGATGTACCCCTGCTCCTATTAGATGTGCCAGAGTCCTCTGTTTTGCTTTAAAAATCTAACGGTAGTGATTTCACTGATCTGCCTCATTAGCACTTAAAATAGACTGTCACTGAAAGTATGGAATGAACAATACATGAAAAAAAACATGAGAGTTAATAGTTGAAATGGTTTGAAGTGGAAGACACCAGACTGTGGCTTCAATGCTATGACCAATGGTACTGTAAGATAGATGCATATGGACAAAATGCAGTGCTTTATTATGGGCAGTACAAAATTGCATTTTTTTCTCAGGATGCAAGATTCCATTGAGAACTACTGTGAAAATAAAAATTAGGTTATAAATAGAAAATAGCAGTGACATGGAAGAGCTTTGCAACTGTCACTTTAAACTTAATTAAAAATGCAGTGAATATATGTAACACCAGACTTATACATTTTGAAATCAGAAGTCAGTATTTATGTCCATTTTAGACAAGAACATGAAGGTCAGAGGTTAAGCCTCAGATCCTTGGAGCTATAGGTAAATATTGTTTCAGAGGATTTAATAAACCACCTGTGGAATGGAACCATGCATGTCTCTGAGATAAAAGCTGAATGAATGCCAAGAGAGGTACCTGGTTAACAGAAGCATCTGTATTAGCCACAGGTGAGGGAGAGCGACAGGCAGGTGGAGAAGAAATCTCACTGTTGGTTCCCTCCTCCCCAGATTCCTCAGTGACAGGGGAGAGCAGCGTGTGACAGCGACCAGCAGTCATCTGCCACAGGAAAAGCAACCCCAGAGCACAGGAAGAAAATCAGTTACCTCGACTTAGGTTTGACTTTGATTGAGATCAAATCAAGAAAAACAACACCTGGCCAGAATTACCATGGCATTACTTAACACTATTACATTTACCAGCTTAAAAATCTGGTTCAATTAATAGTCTCATAAGGTTGTCACAATTCAGTATGAACATGCTCACTTGCACCATAATGAATTTAAAGGAAAATGTATAAGCAGCATAATCGAGTATATGTATAGCATTAATAACTGAGTCTTCTAATACAATCATTGCTGCATGTGGAAAAACTATGGAGAGCTACAGACTAATGCATGCAGTATTGGCCTCATTATCCAAGCCTGGTTAAAACAAGGAATAGAGTTAAAATATAATATACACACAATCCAGTAAAATTACATTTTTCTTGCTTTCCCAATGCTGTTACACAGTGATCAATCCTGAAATCTGCACTCTATTTTCACTCAGACAAAAGTCCTGAAAGCATCAGCAGTATGTTTGTAGTGAGGCAGCTAGACACAAAAAAACCCCAGAATAATTAAAACTTGAGGTCTATGGCAATACTTAGCCACCTTTTTCCAACACTCACCCGAGAACATAGCAACATACTGTCAATTATCACATCAATATTCTAAATCAAGAGCTTTAAAAATATGGTCTGCAAAATCTACACACTGCAGCATGTCATAAAATAATATTTCTTCTGGTTTTATCCTATTCCTGCAGTTCAGTAGTTTCTTAGCTCTTGCATAGTAACAGCTATGAAAAGCACTATATTTGCACCTCGTTACAGAGAACTTCTGTGGCTATTTGTCTGTTAAATAACTTCATCCTTTATCAACAAGTCTTGAAAGCCCATTACACTACGGGGAAGCTGCAGCTTGTTTGGCTTGCCACACTCCAGCCATTTCAAAAGCAAAACGTAGATATGAGCTGCAGTAATTTGCTACACAGGGCTGTTGCAGTGATGCAAGAGCAAGCAGCTCAGATTAACGGTACTGATGCATTCCTTACCATAACGACGGAGGGATGAGCGGGGTGTGCTGGGAGCAGGTCTGAATCCAGCTCCTCCATTCCCTCTGAAAGCCCCTCCACTTCTGTCACTGTCAGCAGCATGGTGGCATGTTTTGCTTTCATTGTCAGCATCTTGCACTTCGAATTCAAAGTCGCAATTTGCTCCTGGTATCCCTTGATCTTCTGAGCCAGCTCCTGAGGAAACATTTTTTTTCCCTAATGCAGAGGCAGCCAATAAAGGCCACAGGACCTGAAGCATTTCAGCTTCCGTGGCGAAGGCAAGCTCTCCCCTTCAAGCCCAGCCAATAACATCATAGCGCTGCCTCTCAGAAACCCCGCATCAGCGCCGCGCACTAGCTGACAGGCAGGATGTTGATAGTGGAGGGAACGAGTCAGGCTGCGCCTGGCTGCTCAGCTAAACCGCAGAGCCCTGAGCTTTGAAGAGAAACCGGAAAAGTGCCGCGGAAGGCTCTGTGTGCATGATAAGCACAGGAGGGAGGGAGAAACACCTCACGCTTGCATTCAGCCCGAACCTGACATGAAGTCCATAAACTTCAGACTGCAGCAAAAGGGAACGTCTCGCCCTCTTCCTGTCCTATTTTCCCCCACCCTGTTCTATTTCCATTTATCTGACGGCAATGAAGCTTCTCCGTATAGTGAATGCCATGGAAATGAGGTCATGTGGTAACCACGACTGTAAAAAATGCCCCATTCAGCTCTCCCCAGAAAGAATTAATTGTTCAAACAATAACTCACAGGGTCTAACAAGATCAAGTGTGATATGAACAATCAGTCACTTAATAAGATTAAATGTAGGCTGGACCACTCTTAGCCAATGTTTGGATAAGCTATATTTTAATCTTGTTTTGGTTTTGTGTAAGTCTTCAGAATGAAAAGCTGAGCTGCAGATAATACTAACCTTTATAAAAAAAAAACCAGAGCTGAGGAATCTGGCGTAAAGCAAAGTTTTGGGGTTTTTTTGTAGCTATGACGTAGTCTATCTCCATAGAATGAGAATGTATCAGGTTGGAAGGAACCTTTAAAGGTCAACTAGTCCAACCCCCCCTGCAGTAAGCAGGGACACCTTTAACTAGATCAGGTTACTCAGAGCTTCATCAAACCTGACCTTGAATGCATCCAGGGATGGGGCCTCCACCACCTTTCCGGGCAACCTGTCCCAGTGTCTCACTACCCTCATAGTGAAGATATTGTCATAAGTTTAGTCAGAGAAGAAAGATGGAAATAAATAACCTTCAAAACAGACTGGACTTCTACCCTGTGCTGCTGCCTAGTTCAGTGTCCAGTTTCAAAGCTTTCTATTAATTTAATTACAATTGAAAAATTGTGGAAGATTTTCACATTCTTGCCAAAGCTATTGCTCCTGTCTCCCTAAAGGCCCAGTAATGTAGAATTTTGATCTATAAAGTGAAAAAACCATTTGTATAAGATTGCCTGCTAAGTCAGTGATTATTCATTCTAATATATATTTCTGCTTTATTTTTGTATCTGCTTTTATTCCTTCAACAAATGCAAGTTTTCAAATAGCAAAAGAAGTTGCAAGATCTAGTAGGTGTTATAATAAATAATGACATTATCTTTTAAAATCTAAACAAGATTACTGCTTCAGGCTGGTAAAATGCAAAGATTTTTTTTTTTCTTGTGTAAAATTTTCAGGCAACCATTTCCTCAAAATCACAGTGCAAAACAGTCATAGTGAGAAATACAGAATCAGAAATGGAATCAGCACAAATACTGAGGATGACACTTCAATACCTGGGTTTCAATAGTACCTGGTCACTGCCTGTCATGTTAGCAACAAAAGTAGCTCTCTTGGAGCTCCAGTGCTTACACTGGAGTCTAAGCAAAGTCTTGAGTATAAAACATAAGCTTGATCAATAAAAATGCAAACTGCAATCAAATCAAGCCATAACTTTAATGCCTAGCAGGTGGAATAGTTATCAGCTCTGTCTGGCAAGTACCAATCATTCAGTAATTCTCAATGAATGACATCTCTGGGGCTCAGTGGGAAATTATTGTCATTCAATATATTCACTTAACTCCATCAATATTACTGAGATGGAATAACATTAGTGGCATTAATGTCCAAAGCACTGAGTATCTAACATACCTCTCTCAACTGAAAACAAAGAAAATGAGACAAAAGTGTGACAGTGAAAGAAACCATTCTTATCTCAAAGTCTAAAGAAAAACAGTTCAGCAAAGATACTTCCAGAGTGTAACTAGTTACATACATACATAGCAGTAATACACGCTTCCTACAAGTCAGAGTGCACTTTCCTTCTACTTTCTTCCTCTTATTTTAACTCTAAATTTAGCGATTACAAATTGCCCTTTCAGCTCCTGTTCATGCAGACTTCAACAGAGAATCTGGTAACTAATGTTTTTTTAAATTAAACACATGCAACAAGCATCTTGTCAGACTTGCCTTTTGAAGTAGTATAGCAATATGGGGTTCACCCTTTATGCTATGCTTTTCCACCGGTATTTAGCAGACATAATATGAGCCTAAAATATGTATTTCTCAGTCTTTCAAAAACCTCTTACCCCTAAATGTGGAAACCTTGCAAGTATGAAGCCTGTTGACTCTAGTTAATCCTGACAGGCACAACAGAGAGAAGCTGCAGTTTTCCTGCAAGCATTTCAAAGGACTCTTAGCTACTGAACTTGTTGAAATGCAGATGAAACTTCAAACTGCCCCATTTTTAATTCCTTCCACCAGCGATATTACCCTGTATCACTTAAGTCATTCTCTTGCATCTGCAGCGCCACAACACTTGAATAGAGAAGGGTAGCATTGTAGTTCAGTACTAAAAAGACACAAGTGTTTCTTTAAGCAAACTGGTCTGCATTTATACTAAGTAACTTCTGCAACAACTGGATAGAAAATGAGCAACACATTCAACATTAGGTTATAGTACACAATAGCACAGATAGCTTTGAATTCAAAGGTAAAGAAATGGTGCCATCTGGTGCCAAAAGTGACACAGAAATCAATGGTGCATTTTCTAGCCCAAGAAACACAGAACAGACACAGAGGAGTAAGGGACTCCCATATCAGCGAGAAGGCTAGAACAGACACAGAGGAGTAAGGGGCTCCCAAATTAGCGAGAAGGCTGCACAGAGACTATCCCCGCTCATTTGGGTGCTGAAGATCAATGAGTTTGAGGGGAGAACCTGTAAATCCAGAAGACAAAACTCTTCCCAGCAATGACATTAAATAAAGCCTTTGGCATGAACATCGCCGAGTGTTCCCCCAAGTATACTGTGGCTTTCCTGTGATTCAAGTCCATTGGAGTTTTTAAATAAAACTTTACTAGGATGGAAATAAGTAGTTCAGGGTACACTGATCTGTTCAGCACTGCCTTCTGGGATACTCCCCAGTCAAGTACCTGTGTAAACTGCCCTTAACTATGCAGTGCTTTCGTTTGTCATAACGTCACCTGGCAATTAGGTCACATGTAACTGAATAATAAAAGGAATGCTTTACGCTGTACCAATAGCATAAGTTTCCTACTGGGTATTAAGTCTATCAGCTCTCCTAGACTTGAGCAAATCTGAAAAGCTACTCAGCTAATTTATGACCATTTCTTATGATTTTTTTTTGTGTCAATGAGCTGCCATTGAGTTCATGTTGTTGTATTTTGGCTCTCCTACCTCATGACGTGAAATCTGGGCCTGGAGTTCCTGGATGTTGCTGGTGGCTATTGGCTTGTCTTGGATCTCACGATGGGCACTCTCTATCATTTGCTGTAAATGTTTCATTTCTTGCTCATATTGCTCATACTGAACCACTGCTTCCTAGAGGGGGGAAAAAATATTGATGTTTACATGAAGGTAAATATTTACTCAGCCTAAGCATGACTGATCTCCCTTCTGAAGTGAAGCAAACTTATATCTGTCTTGCATTTACATCTGAATAAGCAAAGCAGGAATATAGTCAGTAAAAGGCCCATTCAGAAATATTGTGAACTGCAATGAATTCAGTTGCTTTGTATATTTAACTATTTCCAAAGACAAGTTTGCACAGCAGGATTTTTTTAGATATCCAATACAAGGAGCTAGAAATTCTGTTTCAAACAAGGTTGTGCACCAAATGTACCCACCAAAAAATAATCTTGCCTACTCTCATTATTTTACTATAATGCACTTTCATCACCTTTTTCACTTCAAGCCTCCTTTTTAAGTGGAAAGTTAGATTTTCATAGAATCATAGAATGGCATGGGTTGGAAGGGACCCCAAGGATCATAGAGCTCCAACCCCCCTGCCACAGGCAGGGCCACCAACATCCAGGCCTGGATCTACAAGGTTGCCTAGGGCCCCATCCAACCTGGTCTTGAACACTTCCAGGGACGGGGCATCCACTACTTCTCTGGGCCGCCTGTTCCAGCCCCTCACCACTCTTTCTGTAAAAAACTTCCCCCTAATATCTAATCTCAACCTCCCTTCCTTTAGTTTTAATCCATTCCCCCTTGTCCTGCCATTATCTGCTCTTTTAAAAAGTTGAATCACCTCCTGCTTATACAGGGGCTTTTTTACAAAAAATACAACTGGTAGAGGATTATGAAGATTGATTCAGACCATTATCCTACTGGTGTAGTATCAGTTATTTCTATTATAGAATCATCATCAATTTGTCTAAGGCATTTTTAAAATTTTTCAGTGTGGTGCTGTATACTTCCTTGTACTTAAGTATCATTAAGTATCCTTACTGATCAAAAGTTTCTTGTGTTACCCAACTTAAAGTTCTGGATTTGCACCCAAGCTCATTATGCATTTTTAAATCACTAAATAGCAGGAAAGAAAAGCTTATTGTCATCTTCTTTTGAGATACCTTTTATATGGTTAGGTATGAATTCAAACAATCAAACATAACCAAGTTTCCTAAGCCTTGAAAATGCAAATTCAATAGATGCTTGAATGACCTCAAAATCAGAAAGCAAATATCTTTTCTCTCTCAAGAGAAAAAAAAATCTTTTTTTTTAACTGAGAAAGCTATTTAACTCAATAGGTTTTATGAAATTCTTATAAGTGGTTGATGGCATATTATTAATATTAATGACATTAATTTAATGAACTGATGATATATATTATTAAATCAACCTGATACAATTGTATATTAGCTATTTGTCTAGTTAATTTTAACAGCATTACAAAAAACCCCTGCAAGATCAGGGAGAGAACCAAGTCTGATGCATAAATCCATAATTAGTGTGAGTATCAATGTTAAAACTCCCAAAACCACAGAGTCAGAAATGACTAATGCTTAGTGGGGAACTTCCTAATGATACTACATGGAAAAGAGGAACACAGAAAGATATGAAATTCTCAGTTTTCATCACAGTTTGCATGGCACTGTTTGAGTTACTCAGAGTACTTTATGGGATGGGGTTGCACTTGCCTGCATGATGTTGCATTGCTGAATGGCGGTGTGCTGGAGGCGGCTGGCCTCCTCCTGGAGCTGGAGGGCACTGTGGCACATCGGCAAGCCTGTAACCACCTCTTCAGGAATCCTCAGGCCACTCTGACAGACTTGGACTGCGTGCACTTTTGGCTTCAGTGACTCCATTTCGGACAATAGTTGCTAGAAACAAAGAAAGTGCCACAATAAACAAGTTTTTCAGAACTCCCAGAGCATTTCATGCGGCAAAAGAAAAATAATTAGGAGTTCAAGCATTAAAAAAATAAATTTGATTATCTGTTTTCTAGTTTTCTGTTTTCTGGACTCCAGACAGGGTCAAACCACCACAGTCCTTTTTGACGTCCAATGTGGGGTTCGAGGGATTTGACAATAATTGGAATAGGGAATGGGCAGAACAGACTGAACATAGCTGGGCAGTGTAATCATTGCAGGGAATTTCTGTTGGGATGGGGATTTTAATGACAATTCTTAAATACGTGATTCGCAGAAGTGAGGGGTGGAATGTTGCGGTTTTGCATGGCTGGGTTCTGGTGGAGGAGGTGGGGCTGCAGGGGTGGCTTCTGCAAGAAGCTGCTAGAACTGTCCGACTCAAGCCCAGAGTTGTTGCTGACCAAGGCCGAGCCCATCAGTGATGGTCACAGCACCTCTGGGAATCACATTTAGAAGTAAAAAACCGAAAGCAGCCGCTTTTTGCAACCGGAGGAGGAAGTGAGATGATGTAAGAAACTGTGCAGACACCAAGGCCAGTGAAGGGTGGGATGGAGGCGCCCCAGCTGCTGGAGAGAAAGATGCCCTTGCAGCCTGTGGAGAAACCGTGGTGGAGCAGGTGTTCCCCACAACCCATGGAAAAGGACGAGACCCAACCTGCAGCTCGTGGAGAAGCCTCAAGCTGGAGCAGGTGGAGACATACAGAAGATGGTGTGACCTGCATTGGAGCAAGCCTCTGCAACTACTTGCAGCCCATGGAGAGAGATAGAGATGCAGAGATGAACGAGAGAGATAGATTTCCATGATGGAGCAGGTTTGCTGCAGGGCGGGGGGGCAGGGAGGGGGAAGGGACTTTTGATCCCATGCAGGACAAGGCTGGGGAAATCTGCACCTGAGAGACTGAGAGACATTCTATGATTTTATGACTGCCCACCATAGAAGTGACCCATGCTGGGGCAGTTGGTGAAGGGATGAAGCCCCATGGGATAGGACTCATGTTGGAGAAGTTCATGGAGGACTGTCTCCCATGGGTGGGATCCCACAGTGGAGCAGGGGAAGGGTGTGAAGAATGCCCCCTCCCCCACCTCCAGCCAAGATGGAAAACAACTCATGAGGAACTGACTGAAACTCCCATTCTCACTCCCTGCCCCTTTCTGTGCCACAATGGGGGAGCGGGGTGGGAAGAAGAGAGCAAAATCATGACTAAAGTGAAGTCTGCTAAGAAGGGAGGGGTGGGGGGAGGTGCTTTAAGATCTGGTTGCACTTCTCATTATCCAACTCTGGTGTCACTGTGTGTGTTGTGTAGTGTAATAAATCAGAGTTTTCTTTCCTTTATTCTGTGTTGAGTCTGTTTTGCCTGTGGCACAAATTGCGGAATGCTCTCTCCCTGCCCTTATCTTGACTCCTAAGCCTCTCAATAGATATTTTCTCCCCTGTGCAGCTGGAAAGGGGAGTGCTAGAGCAACTTTGGTGGGCATCTGGTCTCCAGCCAGGGTCAAACCACCACAAATCAGGACACACTTTGTCTGGAGTTTCTCAGTCTGAAATGTGAAATCTTTTAAACATTAGTAAGGCAAAAATCCCATATAATAGGAATAAAAAAAATTCATGAAAAAGCATAGTAGTACCTATTTCTAAGTGTTTAAGTAAAGAAATATATATTTTAATACATTTAAAAAAATATCTTTACAACCTCCACAAATCAGAGCAGCAGAGGAGTCATATATGTTTACATTTATTTTAATGTTAAAATCTTAGTGGAATTCCCTGCTGAGACACAGAAGCACATTTTCAAACCAGCAAATGAATCCCGTTGCGTTCACAGCTTTCCTCTGAAAAATGGCCAAAAACGTTGCTTAAAATTCAAAAGGCAATCAAACAGAAACAAACACAGCTACACAGAAATCTTTTCCTTTGAATAAGCACACGTTTGATGCCTTTGTTAACAGTCTCTATTCTGTTCGAAACGTCCATTCAAGCTGTCTGTTTATATACATGACAAGGGTCTAAATGCAATGACTGGAGAATAGATTCGACCAGGATTCTTTTTATCTTCACTGGGGAGTTTAATTTATTCACAGATAGAAAAACAATTTTTAAAAAAGTGCCAACAACCAGAAAAAGACAAAGGTGATGAAAAGGCCCTTAGCACATTAGAAAATTATTTTAAATTCAATAGATATAAATCTGCTAGACAACATATGTGGTGAACAGGAATAAAGAGACTGGTTGTCTCCTGCTATACCATATGCATAGCTAAGTAGGTCTGAAGTGCATACTGATGAGAGAATGTGGTTTGCTCTTCATTTGTCTGCCTTCATGACATGTGGTGGATAATCTGAACCAGAGATTTGGTATAATGATGTATTCCCCAAACACCACTGGTGGGGCCTCTCCTCTGGCAGGCCCCATGCTGCGGTCAGAAGGCACCTTTATTGTGCAGTAGGCACCCAGAGGTACCCTGAGAGCTGCACACCAGCCAGGCACTCTCCAAGACCCCTTTTCTAGTCTTGTGAAACAGGCAGACAGGGGCTACAACCCCTTTCCGTGCAACAGAAAGCCATACTGTGAGATCTACTAGAGCCAGGACAAAGAATACACATAAACAACAGTGTAAACTCCATGTTCCTTTACTCCTATGGTGGATGCTGTGTTTCACTTATACTCTTCAATGCCATATTCTGAAATTTGGTTGCAAGTCCCCAGAATAAAGATTGTAGATTTTAATCAAAAATGAAAGCTCTGAAAATTTACCTTTTATCCATGTTTCTTCTGCAGATTTAAATCCTAAAGTGGACCTGTTGACATTGTTTTCACTGGCAGACTAAGACAGTTAAATCTACACTAACTTGCAACAAGAAACATATCTTAAGCAACTCAGAAAGCTATAACTTGGGTTATATTTTGTCATCAAACTGAGCCCAAAAATAACAAATTGACAAATCTCTATGCCATGCCAAGTGCAATAGAGAGAGCAGTAACATCTCATGGAGGTAATTCAACTAAACACACAAAAATATAACTGGCCTTAAGGAAAACTGAAATTTGTCCTAACTTTCCAGGTGACTACTGAGGGAGCTAGCAACACACGCATTTGCATGCCTATCTGTAAAATGGTGATAACAATCCACACTTTATTTTGAAGTACTTTTAGAACCTGTTGATCAAAAGCTCTGTAGAACTGAGCTTTGTTATTATTGTTATTATTAATAATAATGGTTAAACCTGGACTGGATCCATATTTCTCAGAATTGCATCAACCTAAGAACAGACTCACAAAGAACTATACTTCAACCATTCCCCTTCAGGGGATGATTTTTTGCATTCCTTCCCTTACTCTCTTGGCACTAGTCTGGGGCTAGACTGCGAAACAATGACCCACCTAAGAAGTACCACAATGGGTCTCACCAACATCCTTTATTCTTTCCATAAATTCACACTACCCAAGTGCTAGTTTTGAGGTCTTGGTCATTTACCTGTCTGTGAGAAAGTTGCTCTTTCAAGCTCAGATGTCCAAGCTCTGGAGAGGTTAGTGTGGCTTGGGTTTGCTCCAGAGCAGCCTGCAGGGCTCTCAGCTCAACTTCAAATTTTTTCATGTCCTGTAACACATTTGATTCAGGGATAAATAAGGAAAAAAACCAAAACCACACACACTATAAATACATCTGCCTGGATTTTGTAGCAACACCCCTTATACACAGTGTCCAAAATAATTCATACTTTTAACAATGAATTTTAAATGTTTAAAATATTAGATCAAAATACCAGTCAGTCTACCAAAAGAACTCTCAAAGCCACAGTTATTTTAAGTACTTCCTCAATCTCAAGTAACAGCATGTACTTTATAAAGCTAATTTCATAAAGTTTGAGGTCTATAAAGCAACTCAAGATGCCCTTTACTTATCTTCCTGTGATAACATAGGGAGTAACTCTCTTATCGTTACAGTCTGTTCCTAAAGACCACTAGCAGTGGAATCTCACTGACTAGCAGTGGACTCTGATTGATCTCTTGACAGAGCACTGGAACAGGCTGCCCAAGGAGGTGGTGGAGTCTCCTTCTCTGGAGATATTCAAGTCTCGTCTGGACGCCTATCTATGTAATATGAGCTGGGGAGCTGCTTTGGCAGGGGGGTTGGACCCGATGATCTCTTGAGGTCCCTTCCAACCCCTACGATTCTGTGATTCTGTGATTCTACAGACAATGCATTCCACTATTCAGTAGTCATTTTTGTAGAAAGCTTTTTTTCTGGTGGTCTGACATGAAGTTATTTCTTGTTGCCATTTCAGTCCTCAACTTATAGCTCTACTAATGACAGACATGAGGAAAAAAAAAAATTCTTTCTGAATACATCATATGTTAGGATAATCCATTTTTGTGCATCTTTTCTACAAATTTATACATATATCACAATCATCACTATCCTCTGTTCTTTCTTCAGTAGATCCACATCTTTCTTCAAGCATGAAAGTGACAAAACAATGTGACCAATTGGTAGAACAAAAGGGCTGCTTCGCATACCTCACAATTAAGTATTTTATTTTCTGCATGGTGTTTTGATTTTTTCACAATGATGTGACATTGTTCACTCATATTTTTCCATGATCCACATAATTGAACTTAAGAACTTTCAACAGCGTGCATCAAGCCAGTAATTCCTCATTCAGAGGAACACATACCTGGTTCTTCCTGTCTAAACTTAACAATTTTCCCCTGTCTCTACTGAATAACAGCCCAATTTTTTTTCAGGTAGTCCCTGTATATTTGGTGCTGTCTAAGCACCTCAAAAGTAGTGATCTCTAAACTACCATCAAACCTGTCAATGAATATATTGAATAGCACCAGATCCAAGAGAGAACCCTGCAAAACCCTATTTGATGTATCCCTCTTTTTGGGCTGTGAACCACCGATAATTACATACCAGATAAGTTTTCCAGTCAGATTTACACCTAGCCATTATATTCTCAACCAAATAAGCTTATTAACTGTGTTAATAACACCGTGTAGACAGTGACAGAACTAGAGGGAATGGTGTCAAGCTGCGCCAGGGGAGATTCAGGCTGGACATTAGGAAGCACGACTTCTCGGAAAGGGTAGTCAGGCACTGGAATGCACTGCCCAGGGAGGTGGGGGAGTCACCGACCCTGGGGGTGTTCAAGGAAAGGCTAGATGTTGTATTGAGGGACATGGTTTAGTGGGAGCTAGTAGTAATAGGTGAATGGTTGGACTGGATGATCTTTTAGGTCTTTTCCAACCTTGATAATTCTGTGATTCTGTGATTCTGTGATCATGTGAAGCATTATCAAAGTCAAGATATATGACATACTGCACATCTGTATACAAATCTATTACTTTCATATTAAATTTGACACTTTTTATGAGATTTTATTTCTTCATAGATTTTGTTGTCTTCTATTAATCTCCAGATCTCCTTTTAAGAATTTACAAATAGTTTAGTCAATCGTTCCAATATTTCTCTGAGAACTAAAGCTAGCAATTTTCACTTCTACTATGCTTACTTGTATGCAAATCTCTGGTTTGTTCCAGGAAAAATAATAATAAAGAAAAATACTAAGAGGCTTCAGTTCATAAACTATGGGTTACTGATTTGTGTTTTTTAATGGAAAGAAGTCTTCTTTAAAACTTCTCTGTTACACTGTTATGGCTGCTGCAGCTGCTCCATTTCTGCTATGTCTTATAAATGGTGTGAAATCAGAGTCAAATGAGGAGAAAGACCATTTTCACTGTAGCTGCAATTGTCCTTACAATCAATTATAGCCTGTTGTCTTAGTTGCCCTTAGATATTTTCCTATTTAGTAGTGTGTAACGGTAGCAGGTGACAGTGAAGAATCCCTACAAATATACTAGTTATGCCTTTCCAATATTCATTTTTCCTGAATTATTGCATCAATTAAAAAAAAAAGTGGAAAAAAAAATTCTTACCCTAAAGGTAAGAGCAAACAGAAAAGACTTACGTTCTTTTCCCTATGTCTTGTGCTAGTTTTCCATGCCCTCAAGGATTGCATAGGCGTAATGCAGATTTATATTAAAAATGTACCCACATGGAAGTGCTGTACAGAAATATCAGGGACATGATAAAGTACATTCATTCTTTACACTGCACTCCCTTGGAGAGGCAGGTCCTACATTATGGAATCCTTGCCTGATCCATTACTGATCTGAATTAAGAGACAGCACACTTTAGGTATCTTTTAAGAGAAAGTTAAAGGACATGGAACAATATAAATGCCAACACACTTTTCAAGTATCTGTACATAGGTGTTCCAATGCCATTTGGGACACTCCATGATGCCCAATAGATCCATTCATAATGGCAGATATGAGAGCACCTCCAGGAGTCTTGTCCCTGACTGGAACAGCACCTGAAGATAGGATCTCAAATGGGGCAAGACACCTAACTTTAGACAACATGATCATGCCCTTTATAGACCACAGATAATCTACACTGCTAATAGCCTCAGAAACATGATGCACATGCCACTTTTGCTGTCAGCTAGCATTAGAAAAACTGCTTTCATGTACCTTGGCAGCATCTTGGAGATTTGGGAGCCGCGCTTTGATAACTTGTTGTAATTCCTCTGTTCGCCGCCCCAGTTCCAGCACTTGCAGTGACATTCCTTCAGTACAGTATACACTTGCCAGATACTCAATCCTTTCACTCATGGCCTCAAGATCACCATGAATCTCTCCAGACTCATCAAGCATAGTCTGGAAATATGGATGGAAATATGAACAAAAAAAGCCAGAGTTGAGTTTCAGATTAAACATATCTTTAAGTATATTCCTATTCTGCAAGCTACTCAGACTGTACACATCTATAAGCATATAATTAAGTTCTACTGATTTCCTATAAGACTCAGACAATATGCTTAATTCTGATCGCACACTGAAGCACCTCAGGTTATGTAGACTAGGAAACAAAAGGGCAAGTCAGGAAGCTTCAGTAGCTGTACTTATCAACACATTCATTTCAGCATTTTGCCATCTATACACACCTGCCTGTAAAAATGTAATATACACAATCTATGGGTAAGGTTTGTTCTGGAGCCCTGATATACCTAATAGGAAGCAGCAGAAAACACTTGGGTGCAGTGTTGTAGCAGGGCAGTAGTCATTAATGCTGCCTAAAATGTGGCTACTAAAGTGTTCTGTGGGATAATGTTGCTTAAGCCTGTACTGTCATCAACTTTTGAAGTGGGAAAAAAGCCACAGCAAAACCAAAACAGAAATGCTATCTCCCAGCTATCCTCAGGATAAAGTTCCCTGGAGGCTTCTATTCAGAATAAGAATGCATAACATATTACTTGCCCCAATATAAGTCAATGCAGCTGACAATTAACTAACGTACATTTATATAAATGTACCATAATTAATGTAGTATTACTTTGGCATTAGTGAGACATGATCATCTTACGATGCTTTGATTTGTTTCACATGGTCATGTAAAACTGGGTAAGATTGAACTCCTTCTCCACTGACCCCACATTGATACATTCCACCCACAGACACACATATGACAAACTGCACTGTCAGATAGACAGGAAATCATTCTGATGTAGAGGTGTTCAGGAGCAAACTCATCCACTAGGTATCAATCTGAGAACATCTGGTGTCAAACTCACTGTACAAGAACAAAGGCTATTCTAATTTAGTGCAAAGGAAAAAGAAAAAAACACCCAAATGGAAAACTCTGTTTGGTTAACTAAAAATTTTAGAGTAATATTAGCTGCAATGAGGTACTCCGTGTGACAGAATTACAGTGCACAGACACGCAATTCAATCAAACACTACTATGAAGCCAATGTACTTGAGCAAACATGGAAAACAACTTTGAATCATGGAGTTTTATTGAACAAGAGATCTTAATTTCAGTCTTCAAAACAACTGTTCAGAAAAAATTAATCAAGTTTAGGATATGAGGAAACAGAGCCATGTAGCATTTTAAGACTTTTTTTTTTTTTAAATCAAGGAAAGGAAGCAAAAAAGATGTATGAAATAAAATGCCACTGCTTAGGAAATATTTTATACACTGCCCTTTAAATTTCATAGCACGTATAATCACCTGGTAGGCTTTAAACTGATCACGAAGCTGAGAGGAAGAATTCCATGTTATACTACCATGCACAAGGATATTTGCTTTCTCAATCCATTTCAATATAAATTCCAACATCTCATTGTATTCTTCCAAGTGTGAAGCAGCCTGGATACAAAAGAAAAGTCCACTTAAGCCTAAGATGTAATTCTATACAGCTCTTAAAGAATGATAACATCAATTTTATTTAATTTACTATTTTTAACTTTGGTATCATTTTAACAACTTTTCCTTAACCGTTGAATCTAAATCAATTCTTTCTGTATTTATGGAGTTAAAATAAGTCTGCTTGCAGCAGCAAACATATCTGTTTCAGATGAAAAAAAGGCACCATAAGAATGTAGGTCACATTGGGAGAGTGCAGTGATCCATAAATATATCCCTGGAGGGTACGCCTCCTGCATGTATTACAGCCTCACACCTAAGTTCTAAAATACCTTCTTGCTCCATTTGTGGCTTACTGTGAGCCTCCTTTTTTGTCATTCCTTATTTTTCTGTCTCTTTCTATGTCATCCCCCAAATCACCTTTTTATAAGACCTGCTTTGTTCACTCTGCCTGTCATATTTCCAAAATGAAATGTTGCCCTTATTTCAAATTACAGGAAAAAAGTTCTGCTTTCTGATTCATCGTTTCTATTTAGTAAAGTACTCCTTTGTTCCAATTTTATTCTCACTTAGCAGGAATAATTTCACTGATTTTCATGCATGTGTCTTGTATGAAGGATGAATCAAATCCTACATGACTGAACTGTATGCACATGCAGGTTCCCTTATTCATCATTTTTAATGACAGGAAGTGGATTTCTTGCTGCTGAACAAAAACACCCTGCTGGTTAAATCCCTTCACCAAATACCTTTGAACTCTTACTTTAATAGTAGTTTTATTAATTTTTGATAGCAATTTATGCTTTTTTAAAAACAAATTTTCAAGGCTGATAACTATTAAGTAGTTATCCTTTTCAAGCCTTACAGAAGCTTCTTTATGCATGCAGAAAAGAGAGCTCATAATTTTTCAGGGTATTGATGGCAGAACCATAGAATATCCACTTCTTTGCTTGTAGCCAGACTTTTTTAGGAGAATAACAACTAGCAAAAAAATATATGAGTTTCAGGTACTTTGAACCCCAGGGGATGCATCTTAATGAATAATGTTTATGCAAAGTTTCAGGATTTGTAATCAGAACTACATGATCTAGGCTTTTCTATTGAATCTGCAAATTATATTCGTCCTTTATAGACTGTGACTAGACCAAAACATTTTATTTTAAATTTATTTCTTGAAATGCTACAAGTGTAGGTCACAGTGATAAGACAGAGGCCCTAAAATGTCCAAGATACTATTTCATGGCATGCTAGTGTTCATGAGAAAGTCTATAATCTTTTCAGGGCACCAGAGGAAACAAGAGGATATTAACGCAGCAGCATAGAATTATCCCAGCTTCCTGATCTTCTCTGTCTGTGCCTCTCTTTGAGGTGTGATGCAAACCCTGACTAATAATAGGCAGCGTGCCAAGGAATAACCCTTCTTGCATAACTACAGGAAGGAAAAAAAAAAAAAGAAAGAGAAAATTTGTATGCTCCTTCTGCTTCTGAAAGGAAGCAGCAGAAAGTATTTGATGTCATACCTGACTGAGCTTGGCTGCTCTGTACTCAGCCTGCCGTATGGTCTGTTGGTGCAGAGCAGTGAGCTTCCCTATCCTGTTAGCCAGCTGCTTAGCCAGCGGTATGTTCTGCTCTGCAAAGTCCTGGACCGATGCATCTAATTCCAACAGCTTTATATTGCAGCTGTCCAATTCTTCACCGAGGATCTAGACAGAAAAACAAGAAAATCAGTGATCCAAGAAGCTTTAGCTTTCTGGTTGATTACTTCTAGTCCAACTTTTATACCCTGTCCAAAGTCACCAAACTGTTCCGTTTTCAGTCTGGCTGGATACCAACAATGATTGTCTAAGCAGGAAAGCAGAACAGCAGGATATTTGGTCATCTCAAAAATGTGTGCCATTACTCTTTCTTCTCTGATTTCCTGTCTGAAATAGATAACTATTTTTTCCTACCATAGCAATATACTGAGTCACTTCAGAGTGACATTAACTGTTCTTTGCCATCTTACTGTGTTTGTTCTTGAAATGAATAGTCAGCACTCATTGCCATGATGATGATTTTATTTATTGGAAAGGAGTTTTGTTTTGTTGCTGTCTTAAAATAGACCCTTAAAAAACTCAGAAATATGGAATTATTCATTATTGCATGATAAAAACTTTCACTTTTATTTGAAACTTGCTTTTGCAAAACCTGATCTTGACACAGGAGCAGTCTGGACCACCCCTGCAGACAAATTTTTTTGTGTGTGGTACATACCTAACATTACAAAAACCTAAAAAAAGGAACCAAGAGTTCTCTGAATTACCCTTAACTGCACCACTCATACTTTACCTCATTACTGCACCAAATGATATGAGATGCACTACAGGCTAAGTAAAGTTCTATTTATTGCAAATAAAGGTGTACTGTAAAAGGAAAGGTGTTTTCAGACTGGGACAAGGAGACGTTTGGGAATTTCTTAGACTTTCCCAGATTGCAGTTTTACTCTTTATTTAGAGGGAACAGCATAACTTTGTCCATCTGACTTTTACTCTCAGCTACTTCCTACAAGTTCTGTGACTCACTCAAGGCGCTCTATGGGCTAGTTTGTAAAGAACATACTTATCAAAACAACCCTTATTTCTGCCCATTCTGCTGCTGAACTACACTAAAAAAAAGTCATACAAGTCTTCACAAATACAACACTGGCATGAAGTGAGTGTCCCAAGTCATAAGAATTTATGATGTAATCAAATGAGGGAAGCTTTGTCTTACCTTCTGTTCAAGTTTAGCTTGTGCTATATCATTTGTTTTCTTTTTCAGTTTGGAAAGAATGGCATTTAGTTCATTTGCTATCCCTTGTATTTTCTGACCAAACTCTTGATTCAATGTTTTGATTTGCTGAGTTTCTCTTTCTTTGGTTTGAATCTGTCAAAAAAAAGAATTAAATTCAGTAACCAGAAATATCTCCTTCTGTAAGGAAATCAGCTTTTATATAACTTACTTTTGACCACACTTGGATACCGTATTTCACCAAGATATAGGTATAAGGATGGGCTAGGTGTCTGTAATGACTTTATCTACTATGCTTTACCTGATCCTGTACAGTTACAAGGGCCAGCCCAACTTCTGCTAAATGAAGAGACAGTTCAGAAGGCAAAATGGTGTAAAGCCCCAAGTACTTATTCTGTTGTTGTTCAGCCATTTTTTCAACAGCCTGGCGATGAGTGGCTACTTCACCAAGGAGAGACTAATGACAGAAAAACAGTATTGTTAAGAATAAGGGAAAAATCTGTTTGTGCAAACTTAGCAAATGAAGAGATCAAATGCACCTTGTGACAAAGCAAATGTCTTTCAAATTTTCAATTACTTCATGAAAAAGACTTTTTTTTCTTGGGATTCCCTGGATTCTTATTTGTGATTTTCCACTTCTCTGTTCCTGTGTGACCACGTGTATATAGAAAATACCAAGTTTTCAGCACCTCGAATGAAATGAATTCATTGCATTTTCTTGCTTCCCTCCCTTCCCCAAATTGCTGAGATGAAGTGCCACATTATGGCCATTCACATCTTAGATAATTCCTCCATATTTCAGATGAGAGGGGAAAAAATATTTAATGATATGCTAGTACATAAAATTGCATAGATGCAAATATTTAAATACACCTTAAAGATCTTTACAGTAATGTCCTACAGCCCATCAGCTTCTTCATGTTTTATGAATCTATCTAGTGGCTTACTCCAAAACTAATGAATATTTTCTAATTTGAATTCATGGTGGTTTTGAGCTGATTAACATTCACTGTTGCAATCTGCTAAAGATAAATATTGTAATTTAGAAATTGACACATTTGGTATACCTGCAACTCCTGAAGTTGAGTATCCACTTCTACATCAGGGCTTAATAAATATTCTTTTGTTTCCTGGATCCAGGACTTTACACTATTAATCTCTGCTTCAACCTCCTCACGCTCCTTCAGCTCCTGTTTCACCATATTTGTGCCTTTTTTTACTTTCTGCTGCATACTTTAGAAACAAAGAAACACTAATTATTTGTGAAGAATTAAGCAATGTCTCAAACAATTGCTTTGTAAAAAAATGTTGAATAATGATTGATAATGAAAGATAATGATTGATAGCCAGTGTTGCAACAGACTACTAACGCAGCACACTTACATATCTCACGTTTCTTCTTCAGTTCATTCCTTTTAATTAGCAGTTTTATGTACTTTGACATTGAACACACAATTCTTTTGAAGAAATGCAAATGTTTACAGCACAGATGTTTTCACCTGAGCTTGTCACCACAGACTTGCCATATTGTCAAGTGGACAAAGCAGGCAATTCTAGGGCATGATTTAGGATGATTCTAAAAGAAACTTCTAAAACAGGTCAGAAATACTGCACCTTTCTGTCTATTTCTCTCCACTAATCAGTGAGAATTAACCAGTTCAGATGTGGAGATCTATAATCTAAAATCATGTGAGATAAATTCCACCCCTCTTTGATGGTATTTGCATTGGCAGAATACCTAGCATAAGGCATGGATCAAACATCTGAGCCCCAGTTTTGATCCAGGGTCCTATTTCCACAGTTCAACCATGACAGAATTTCCATGCTTTCCTGATTGCTATTCTACTGTAATCAGTTGGGCATGCCCCTAATGTATTTCCACAGTCTAGGTGCAGAGTTTACAGTTTTTCTCATTCTTTCTGTCTCTCCCTTTTCTGACTGTGGAGATCCAGTTAATGGCATGTTAGTGCAGTTATGAGGTGGATATGAGTCCTGAAACTTAGTCATAACACTTCCTTCTTTATACATGACAGGGAAACATTTTAGATTTTGACAAAAATTCATATAACCACAAGCTGAAATGTTAAGATAAGTTTTGCTTGCATATGCGTTACATTTCATAGGATACCTGCTCTTAGTACCTGAGTACTTCCAACAGGGGAAAAAAAGTGATAAAGTAATCTAAACTTAGGATAAAAAAAAGTATTTCAACATTAATTAAAGATAATTCAAAATTAAACTGATGTTTATTTTAAATATATTAACTACTATTTATTTTAATCCTAGAAATTGTTAATGGTAAAACATGAACTCCTGTTAATGAATTGTAAAGTACAGTTTTCTAGTGAATCTTTCAAAATATGGCCTTACTTATGGCATCGATCTTGCATTGCTTTGATTTCTTGCATGACTGGTAGTTCCTCCTGAGCTGGCAGTTTTATTTCCACATCCTGAAGCATGCTGACAGCATGCTGTTTGAGCAGGCTCAAAGATGACAGCTGGTGCTCCACCTCCAGAAGGAAATTGCTGTGGTAATCCAGGAGTTCCAGAAGCTCTGTCTTGGATGCCTTTTCCACTGAGCTTTCTGGTAAGCGACCTTGTAATTGGTCTATCGCTATGGTAGCTTTCTCAATCTATGGGAAGAGATGCAGTCTTGGCAACAGTGAGATTAAAAGAAGCCTGGTACCTTTTTGGTACAACTGATACCAAAAAAGTGATAAACCCAGCACCGTACATTTAGATGGTGTAAAAGACTTGTGGCATAGGGCTTGTGCAGCAGGCTCTACAGCAAGTCTAAATCTATGCTCTAATGTGCTAGATCTATCTTGCTAGTCCTAGCTCTTCATAGTGGCCTAGTCCTTGCTAAGGGACATTTTGTCATATTTTTTTAGCATTTATTATCTTTCTTGTCATAGGATTTAGACCTCTACCCCAGGGCAGACCCATATTTGGCACAAGTCATATGTTTAACCAAAAAATGACCCTCTTCCCAGAGAATCTGCTATCTGAGCATAAAATAAAGGACAATGACAGATCAAGAGAGGCAGGTATGATATAAGGATAAAGAAGAGACACGTGATTAGTGAGCATTGACAGGCAATAGTATCACTGCATAAACTTAGAAATAGCAACTTCATACTCCTCAGGGGAAGAAAAAAAAAGAAAAAGAGAAAGAAAAAAAAGAGGTTGTTGCTCTAGAATGGACCAACTGGGGAAGGGAAATACAGAGGATATGATTCTGAAGAACCACCAGAAACCACAACAGCTCTGTATGTAATGCACATGTATGCGTATAGAAGGCGGCTTGAAGGCAGTGGTTCCAAACCTAGTCTTCCTTAGGGTATTTTTTCCTAATGACCTGAGAAAAACCAGTTATTCCTGCTATCAGCTTTCTCAATCATAAGATGATTAATAAGGCAGTGTAACGAGTGAAAACCCTAAGTACGGTTAAAAAGAGGAATTTATCAAGACCAGAAGTTACCTTATCATTAAAACCCTTCCATTCCTGCACTGCATCTTCCAAAATTTTCTCTTGTTCTTGGGCTACATTCCGGAGCCGTGTCCAGCGCTGCCAAACTGTTGTCATGGATCTACTTATAGTTGCTTTACTGGCATCATTGCTGACTTTTTCCAGCTGTGAAGTCTTTTCTTCTAGGGCTGTGATCTTCTCCTGGAAAGAATTCACTACCGACACAAGAGTCTGAAAAAACAGAAACGAGCACTGTTTTTCTCTTTCACAACACAACTCATAACTATTCAACATACTTGCAGGCAGATGAGCGACTCTCACCCACTGACGACAAAGAGGAGGCACCCTACTTTGCATGACGTGCTTCAGTCTCACTTTATTTTTCATGTTAGCTAAAGATACTTGAAAGACCTGGTCCAAAGTGCAACACTCTGGAAGCAGCAGCAATCTGGTGTAATCAGATTTTTCCCTTCTTTGCTAGCACCTTAAAAGGGATGTAAATGAGTATTCATGACCATTCTCCTAGCAAAGACTGATTTCTATTATAGAGTCCAAAGATTATGATTATCTGTAATGCCATTTTAGATGTCCAGGAGTATCAGAATATTCTCATGAAGCTGGCAGATATGACATTACTCTTACAGGAGATTTTTGCCTTTACAGAGACACAGCTGGAAACCAGGCAGGAAGTCTGCACTGTCACTACCTACCTATATTTAGGCAATTGATTAGCACCATAAATACTAGAGGAGAAAGTAATTGTTTTAAGTTACATTTTTTTCTTTTAGACTAAACAAAAGTTAAAATTAATCCCCCATCCTTTCTGTCCAAGTTACACTATTACATGTGATCCAAAGTAGATGGGCTTTTCTATTATAGAAATAGAATATAGGAATGTAGGATACAGAGTTTTGGGATTTACACACCCAAGACTTTTAGGAACCTCTTGGTTCCTTCCAGTTCTCTACAGTCATAGGCACAGAGACAGACATTACGCTTGAAAGCAAGTAAAAATATCAGTCCCAGTCCTTCCACAAATAAAATGTGTGTTCTGTGCAACAAAAAACATGTCTTGGTGTGCTATGACATAGTTAAGTGATACAGGAAAAGATGTGAAAGCTAAAAATTAGGTTGCCACATGTAGGGACTGACATGACATACATTTACTCTCACCAAAGGAAAAGGATTTCATGTATTTTTCAGGACCCTACCTTATGTGTTAGCAATTTCTCTTCTGCCTCATGAGAGGAAGCAGCTTTAGCTACTGAGAATTCAGATAATTTTTTCTCAGCCTCATTCATCACTTCAATAACCTTCTGTCTTGCTGACTGGTACTGCTGCCACTCAGAAGCACACCTTAAAAATATAATTCCAGAAAGAACAATTTCATACAATATAAAACCATTTGAAAATCGATAATATTGTTGCATCTAGTTTTCAGTGTAGCTACTTAATTTTGTTGCTACGCAGTATTTTCCAAGAAAACCAAAGGTTATTGGGAAAGAGTATAAACAGAAACCTATGCTCCCGAGTTTCAGCTGTGCCGTACAGACACAGTTTGGTATTTAATAGCCCCGATTGACATTTCCTCAGTGACTTTATCTAAGTTGTGTTTTAAACCATTGCAAGCTTTTAGAATCCAGGAATAAGTAATGTAGTTACGTTGGTTAAAAAGGCATTTCCTTTTAGTTCGAAATGTCTGCTTCCTTTTGATTTGTTTCTGTGTAGGTCTTATGGCAGATGAAATAAGGGACAGTAATTTCTTAGTCATCTTCTCAGTACTATTCCAAGCGTTATACAACTTTATTATAGCTTCCTCGGCGTGATGTGTCTAGGCAGTCAGTTCCAATATCCACTTCTCTTATTAGTAGCACAAGCATTTTACAAAACTCAAATTAATTTTTTGAACTCTTTCTTTCATCATCAACAAGGAGGATCATAAAATGAAAGAAAATAATAAAATTTTAAAAAAGATTAATATACCTTTGCAACTGCTCTTGCTGAGTTTTGGCTTCTTCCTTTGTCCCTTTCGTCTTTTCCTCCACTGCGGCTACATTCTGCACGAGATCCTCTCTTGCTGTGGCTTGGATAAAGGGCTCTATCTCAGACACAAGTCCCTGTAATTCCTTCAAATTATTATTGAGCTGATTTTCTGTGCTGAAAAATTCAATGTGGTTCCTTAGGTTCTCCTCAGAACTCTCAACATCAAGACCATTTCTTGCTAAATGTAGAAATTCCTGAGCATCTTCAAGCCAGTCATTTACTATCTGCATCACTTGGTAGTATCTTTGGCAGAGGCTATATAATTTATTCAGTGTAGCCTGAAATTAAAGGGAAAAATCATATAGAAGGTCACAGATGTCAAATTCACAGCAGTAACAAAAATATCATCTGCCAAGAGTGGATTCTGCCTATGCTTGCTTTCTTTTCCCTTAATTATATCTAAAATAAAGGTCTAGAGGGACCACATTGAAGAAGATTTTGAGTTAGTTTGGACTTCTACATGCAGGTATCAATGCATATTAAGGAAGTCTTTCCTTTGTCCCCAATCGCCCCCAAATCATCCATGACAACAGGCCACAACTTAAGTCATTAAAAAAACCCGAACAACAGGTTTATTAAAATCAATCTTTTCATGATGATTACAAACATCAAGGCACACAGACACCTTTTTCACCTAATATTTTGGGTGCGCTAACCTGTCTCACGTGTATAGCTTCTTGAACTTCACCATCTAGTTCTGTCAGCTCAGCAAGAGTGTTTTCCAGGTCAGCAGGTATCAGTTCCTTTGCTTTCATATACTTTTCTTTCTCTTTACTGCTCAGTGCATTCATTATTCTCAGGCTTGACTGCACTTCTTCCTGATGTATCTGAACCTTTCGGATTTCTTCTTGGATGCTTTGCAGTTTGAGGTCCAAACTTATTGTTCCATTAAGTTCTGTTTTCACCCATCTCAACCAGTCAACTGAGCGGCAGATTTCTGTCTGGAAATCTATGCTTTGCACAAGTCTGTTCTCACAGTCCATCACAGTGTCACCAATGGCAGCATGCAAAGACTTTAGTTCCTCTTGCCAAGACTGCACTTGATGATTTGTTGTCTCATATGCAGATGAGTCAAGCTGAGGAGAAAGGGCTTCTAGATGTTCAGTTACTTGCTTCAGAAGACTTCCCGAGTCTTGCAAGCTGCCCACCAGAGAATGGTATATTTTCAACTTTTCTTCTATTGGGAGGGTTTCTTCATTGACTTTAATCTGCTCCTTCTTCACTGCCTCTAGTTGTGCCTCAAACTGCATACACATTTTCTCATGCTCCTGACATGCTTCTATCGTGTCTTCCAACAGACTGATTTTCTGTTCTGTTTGCCTCTTCAACTTGTTATATAGTGTGACAAGTTTTAACATCTCATCTGGTTGCCATGGCTGGCCAGTGCTTCGAAAGGCTTCCTTCTTCTGGTTGAGTTCATCCACTGCGGCACCAAGGCTTATCACTTCACCTAAGAGATCTTTGTAGGTCTGCTGGAGGGACATAGCTTCTTTGGCTGAAACAGCACCTGGAGCTTTGTCTGTGTTAATAAACTGATCTTCTAGCTCAGTCAGAGCTTTACTTGTCAACTCAATCAGAGATACATACTCTTTTCTGGCATAAATTGCTTCCTGAACCTTATATAATTTTTCTTTTGCCAGAGCAGTGACAATACTGAATTGCTGAGGGAGAATGTTAAGTTTTTCATCCAGGTAAGAATGATCCACTTCATTAAGTGATGGTAGGATTTCTTGTCCATCTCTTTGCAGTGCAAGTAACAGATTTTCATATTCTGGAGATTGCTCAAGAATCTGTTGATATTTTGCCAACTGGCTGTATAGTTCAGAGTTTGAATTCATTACATTGACTTCAGGGAATGTGATAATATCACCTTGTTTTAGCCAATGGCAAGCTTTATCCAGGTCTTCTTTGAAGTATTTCCTAGAAACCATATTTTTCTCCAGTTCTAACAATCTCTGGTTGCACTTTTGTAAAACAGTGTCATACAGATTCTGTAGCTCTTGCAGTTTACCTATCACTTCACTCTTCTCTTGTTCTGTTGCTTCTTTCATTAAATCTCTTCCTTGAGCCCACAACCCCATGACTTCATTTTGATAGGCCTTCAGGTTAGCCTGGGCATTCTTACAAGTCCTGATCTGCTTATTCACATCTTCAGGCAACAGACAAATGTGTTCTGGAAATGTTACCTTCTTCTCATGCTGGTGAATTTGATTTGTAGCCTGAAAGGCTGCCATGAGAAACTGGGTCTTTTCAGACAGTGCTTTATTCAGGTGCTTTCTCCTCTGGCCAAGCAGATCACTGAGGCAATCTACATGGTGCTGTGCATCAGAAAGTGCTTTCTGCAGCTCCTGCCTTTCATTGAGTCCTAGGTTGGTCATCACCCTGTCAGCATCCTTCACAAGTGTCTTCAGAAGAAGCTGTTTGGCTTCAAGCTCACTGCAAATGGTAAGATGATCCACCAGGAGACTCTGAGCCAAATCTGGAGGAGGACTCTGGTTAAGAGCCTCTGAGATACTAGGTTGCTGCTCCTCTGCCCATTCCATTAGTTCCTGAAATTTGGAATGCACCAAACTTAGCTCTTCTAAGGTCGAAACAGAAACTTGAATTTTCCGTTTGACGAGGTCCTCCAGCTGAGTCCAGCGTTGCTCAAAATGCCCATATTGCTCCTTTACTAATTCTTTGTCATCAAGATTCAGATGTTCTATCATCTTCTGTTTCTGATCTTTCAAATCTTCCAGAGCAAATCTCCTTTCCTGTAGTGCCAGTGCCAATTTTTGCAAAGCTTCAAGGTGCACGTTTGTGCTTTCAGCATCAGATCTGTTATCAGAATGGACAGGACAGAAAAGAATTACTAGATCCTATCTCAGGACAGACTTTCAAAAAATGTCAGGATGAATTATAAGCCCACTGTATAAAAAACCCAATCTATTATAAATACCTACAGTTTTCAGATTCTTTTGAAGATACCTGGCTTGAATATTAACTTAGGAGTTTGTTTCTATTCCCCTTCCTTTCATCCACAATATGGTCACCAGGCCATATGAACATGAATGCTACAGACTGTACTTGTTATATTGTTTGCATAAACAACAAGTTCTAAGGTTGAGGTGAACCTTATTCCACAACAGTGATGGCAGCAGTAATAGGCTCTCACAATTTTACACACCTGCTGTGTTTCTGCCAAAGCAACTGCAATCATTTCACAGCAGCAATGAAGCTTTAACATAACAGTCTAATATATAAAACACAATATCACAATGAAAAACAGTAAACACAAATAAAGTTCAAATAAAATAGTTAGTCTTGAAAGTAAATAGTCTTGAAATACCAGAAATGCTGTACCCTGAGATGGGAGTGATCAGTACTTGCCTTAAAGACAAACACTGAAGATCTGGCTTCTCAAATTCTCTTTATTTCAGTATAAGTAATTGTCCTATATTTAATAAGTGAGGCTTGCTTTTAAATCAAGCACGGAAAAGGGGATTTTTAGTGGATCCAACTTAGAGACACTCAGTAAACAGCTCTTTTAGCTTATATGCACCACCTTGTGCATGCTACTCCTTTTTTACCTAGCCAGGTTGTCCCACTCTTTTGTGAGCTTTTCCAAGAAAACTTCAACTACATTCATGCGATCATGGTAATCCCTTGTTCTCTGCAGATCCTCCTCCCTCTGTATGAGCAAACTGTGTGCCTGAAGGCAGAGGTCCAGCCATTGGTTGCTCAGTTCCCCTATTTCCTTGTGTTCAGGCGATTCTTGTCCTTGGGTTAATTTGTTCATCTTCTCAGTCACAGAGGTAAGAGCTGACTGCTTAGACTGTAGCTTTTGACTGAATTCCTGAAAAAGATACAAGTCAAAATCAATACGGTGACACCTACTCAAAATTATAAGATGGAATTAAAACACAAACTCTCAAATAAATACATTGTTTAAGGACTAATTATCAACCCAGGCAAATGTTGTTCAGATATAAGTTGGAAGAAGTGCTTTCTCTCCTCCACTGACCTTCCTCCCTGTCTTCTCAGGTGAGGACAGGTTGGTTATAGATGTGAAAGCAAACTGGAGAGGTTTCCAAGTGCCAGGGATAACCAGAAATCATGATCAAATCACACCTTGTTGTCCAGGCTTCTAGACTAGTACAGCTACCAGCACACACTAAAACATTCAAGATATTCTGATGAGACCCAGACTTCATTTTAGCAGTCCTCTTTCTAGCTCATTTTTTTCCTTTGCCTTTTTCATTAGAGACTAAAAATAGGTAATAGAGTCCATGAGTCAGTGAGCCCACGTATCCATACTTAGTTTTGTTCTTACTTCTAAAATAGAGACCATTATCGCTGTCATTACTGAAACAAAGCCAATGATTAGCTAGGTATGATTACTATTTGAGTTAATAAATCCCAGTAAATAAAAGTCCATCTGCATACACATTTCTTATTCTTATATATATTCTTCTAAAAGAATTTACAGTATACTGACAACTAAAACTAACCAAATATATTTCAGTACTTAAACGTTAACTAGTGATACTAGTGTAATTTTTTCCGAAATTCTAGTTCAATAACTGTAACTAAAAAACCATGACCAGCTCCAGCACCTTGCTGGGAAAATGTATTTCACCAAGATGTGGTAATGGTTCTGGAGAAGTGGTGCTACTGCCTACCTCTGCCTCATTCCATTTCATTGCTGCTGCAAATGGAGTTAAGCATCTTCCTTTACCAGGGCAAATTCAAATGAAGAATACATGTCATGTCACATCTGACAGTACAATGTGTGCATGCCAGTCACAGTAACCCAAAGATTCTGACTGAAATAGTGAAGAAATGCAGCACTCCTGCTTCCTCCAGGACACTTAACCACTGCTGGTGTAACAGCTTTCAGTCCACATTTTGCTCAGGTATCTTCAAGGGCTATGACTTCGTTCAAACACTTGTCTAGAATAGACATGAAGAGGAAGTGCTACCTTCTTTTCACCTAACTCCTGGAACAGCAGAAAACGAATGCAGGCAAAATCTAGACCAAAAATGCAAACCCCAAGCATTTTATAATTTAGTAAAAAACCAATCTCTTTTCCTGTTTCTTCCTATTACTTTGCTGATGTTTGTGACGTGTTCATATTGACAAGAAAATTATTTTCTGTAGTAAATGAGAACTGAAGGCATTTGTTTTATCATTAAATAAGTAACTAAGTAAATTAAACTGAGTTTCTATCATACCCATTTTACAGTAATTTTCAGAGTCCAGCAACATTGAATAGTTTCCTAGACTAATTCTGAAATAGATCTAAATATTTGAGAAGCATTGAAATCAATCGCCAATAGCAAGCACAAGTTGCAGATCTTATCTTCAGGTCCACTGTGATCAGCAATTAGCCTAGCAAAAGTGAAAGCAAATAAGAGCAGTAGGCTAAAAATAGTTTACTGTAAAAATAAAAACAAAGCCAGAAAAATACTAAATTATAGCGGTGGGGTGTTGTGGTTTTTATTTGGTCTGTCATCCTCTATCACCACCAAACTCTCTTTCCTCTGCCTTCTCTGCTACTGCTTAGACCATATTAGCATTTTAATTAGACCATAAATTGTAATAATATCAGCCACAGGATGAACTTCTTCCTTACCTTCTGTTCTTAACCCAAAGTCTCCTTACCTTCACCTGGAGTACCATATTCTGGGCAATGTTTAGCTCCAACTCTGCCCGTCTCCTTTTCAAATTCTGTAATTGTTGATCTGCATCCTGGAAATATATCCAGAGCTCAGCTTTCATTTGTTTGATCTCTTCCCAACCTTGAGCCAAATACTGTGAGTGCATTATCTGCTGCTCGATCTAGAAGAAAAGAAATTAAAAGGAGTAGGAATGCTTTAATGCGTCTATTTTTGGAGAATAGAGGATGAATACCATTCTCTGTCTGAGCACAATACTGTTCTAAAGAAAATTTCTGCACTAGATTCTGAAGGGGCTAATATTATCCACAAAAAAGAGTCTTAATCTTCAAAAGTCATAAAAATCAGACCTATCAAAGGAAGGCTGTGGAAAGAGAAAACGAATTATCATTCACCCTTGAGAGACGCAAGTATATTTATGAGTATGTATATTCAATGTGTTCTCAGTCTTCTGGTAAAGCTTAAATTACATAGAAGTACCTAGAATTACCTTCTTTTAGAGCTTAAAGAGTTTAGTCTCTTGCATGCCAATAATATTGCTGGACTATAGCCTGTATGCCTTTGCAATAAAAGCTTAAATTAAACACTTTCATTTATTTTGCTTAGCTCTGTTATTCTGCCTATATGCCTTTTGTAAAATGCCAGTAAGAAGCATGCTTACCGGATCTGAGCCCATCAATCACCTTAAACCAATAGTCACACAGCTTCTTTTGCTCCAAATACAGTAAGGGCGCCTTTAAGGTTTAGACGCTCAACCAGCTTATTATCTCTCAGTGCTGTACCATCTGTGATTTCTTAAAAATGTTTCACTGCTTTATATATAAAGGAGAATCTTATTCCGATGCTTGGGATGCTTTTTCACTATTCAATATTTGGACTGCCATTTTTTTTGATGGCTTACTTGGATTTGCACAATTTGCTTCTCTGGTATGGAATACTGCTACTGTATATTATTAGGTTATTATGCTTGGTAGAACTAGTTTCAAAAATTTGGTTGCATGTATGTGAAACTAAGTTTTTCATGTTTACAACTACAGCAATGCTCAAAATGTTTATTTTCTAATTGCTTTTTTTTAATACTTTTATTCTAAACCCAAGAATTAAGCTATTTGAAAACTTAAAAATGAGGTATGCTTCTATAAATTCATAGACTGAAACACACACACTTGGATTTACAATATGGATATATATAAATTTTGCAATTATTATAATCAATATATTAGTATACCATAATAAGAATGTCAGTCTACTATTGAATAAATAACAACAGTAAAATATGGCTAAGCTTTAATAAAATACAGAGAACAGACTGAATTGTGGTTTATGAAAACTAGTAATTCGTATCAGGTTTTCTTCTGCAGAATGCTATTTGTGTGGCTTTAGACCAACATCTTGTAACATTGTCTAAGTACCTTTAGCAACCTTCATTGTGTGTTTTTGCATTACTACCAGGATGGCAATGAGAATTTAATAAATAATAATTTTTAAAAGCAGAAAAACAAAGAGGAAATTATTTGTAAACAAAATTATTCGGATGAAAGTAAGAGGACATTTCTTTAAACCATTACCCAATATGACCTTTTTAAAAGAGGACAGATCAAGGCAGTTAAAACTCTAAGTAGGATTAAAAGCGGGTTGTTGTGATTATCTTGTACCGTTTGTTTTGTTTGTTGAATATCTGCTGCTGTACTCTTCACTGTGGCATCTGACAGATCACACATGGAGCACAGAAGATCCAAGTATGTATTGGCCTGTTCCTGAAGAGCCCGGAAATGTTTTACCTGAGGAAGACAATCACCAAACAGATTCTGAGGCAATAGAAATAATCTCTTATTTTATTAGAAACTTGCATTTCAGTATTTTTACTTTATTATTTCTAAAAGATTAAATGTAGACATGCTATTTTATTAGGTAAGTCTGCTCTGTCATAATTTTGGAAAAGAGTAGCTCTTTAAAACGTGATTATTATCCAATGATCAAAGTGCTTAGTGACATTACCTGGCTTATTTCTTTACAAAGTGTTGGCTAGATAGCACACAGTTTCAATGAGGTGACTTACTTTCCCAAGGTGAATGGGAAGCAGGGCTTTATCCAACTACTAAAGCATTATGTTCTTACACCTATACAATTCTTCAGTGTCTGATACATCATGGGAAATCCAGCCCAGTAGCCCAAAATGCTTTCTCACACCTTCTGAAACCCTTCTAAGGTCCCTTGTACCTACAATGGCTAAGATCAGAGAACATGATGCTGTTCTTGCTCTCAACATTGCCTGCTGTAGCTCACACTTCCCTACAAAGAGTTGCCTTACCCCAAAAGAAAATGATAATATGACTGTTGATAAGCAGGGCAATAACATACCTTCCAGAGTCCCACCTAATGCAGAGGGACAGCAGTGGGTCCCTGAGGGCAAAAAGTTGAACACAACAGCAGTGTGCCCTTGTAGCATCCCCAAATTACTGTGTGAGCAAGAATGCAGGAAGCAAGGTGTGGGAAGTGATTATTCCTCTGTGCATACTCTTGTCAAGGCTCTCCCTGGTGTATTTGGCTCCATTTCCCCCTACGCCCATGGAACAGATATTGGCAAACTGGTGCAAGTCCAGTAAAGGGCTGAGGGTATGTGGCACTGTAGTATGTGGCATTTGGGTAGGTCTGAAGGAATTGGGTTTGTTCAGCCTGGAGAAGAGAGGCTATTTGTAGGCTTAAAATGGTAGGGGTCAGGTGAGAGCAGTACTGAGAAGACAGAGCCAAACTCTTTGCCAAGGTGGGCAAAATACGGACCAGAGGGAAAAGCGACAAGTTACGACAAGGAAATTCTTCCTAGTTACAAGGGAAACCTTTTTTTTTCATGCTGAGCAGTTAGGCACTGGAAAATGTCCCTAATTCTCGCATATAGTCAGGGCCCTCAGTGATCCAAAAGGCTCTGCAACCTCTGCTCCCCTCTCCGTGGGGTTTGGCTGCCTCTGCTCAGGGCAAGCCTTGGTTTGGGACCTGTTCAATGGAAAAAAGCATTCAGAAGTCTTCCCCCTTGCTTGAGAGCTGCATGCAATTTCAGGCCTTCAACCACCTTAGGACCTCATCTGAGCTACACTATAGGTACATCTGTTCCAGGCTGATCCTCCCAGACTTGCTTTGCTGTCCTGACCTCCTGCCTCCACCTGGCAGTGGCCTCATCCCTACTAACTACCCTGGTGATTGCCAGATGGTGGCTGACACCAGGGGGTCTCTATTCTCACCTGCCTGCTGTGGTTCTGCACACCATTGGGAAGGTGCTGCCCTGTCAGCCCCGCTGTCACCCTCAGCTCCCCCCGCCCTTGCAGAGGTGCCATCTGATATATTGCATGGTCTCTGTTAAGACACATGGTGGACGAGACAGCCCTGAATTGCAGCATTTTTAGTACCATACCAGTTTAATTTGAAAACAAGGTATAAATCCATTGTTACTGAGAATGATGAAGAAGCAGTAAACCCATTCTTAATGGCTAATGTAGGATAGAGGCAGTTCTATGCTCCTAGGCTGAAAAGGTGTTTTAAATGCCTGATAACAGACTCTATGTTACTTGCACTATGAAATCAGGCCTCAAATATGGGGATTATTAGACAAATAGGCAATTGGAAAAGCACAAAGACACAACCTTTGCTAAGCACATCTGTAGAGATAAAATCTGAGCAGATTTATCTAATTTAGTCAACTTTTTTCGGCTGACATATTTCTAAGCACTAAGCAGAGGTAGCAAATGCCCTGTGTGGTTTTTTTCATCCATGGTTGTTTTTCACTTACGGTATTCCTTTTTGGAACTGGGAACAAACAAGGAGGCTACACAGCCCTCTGAGAAGCTCAGAGAGAGTATCTAATTTCCATTAATATAAAGCTGTTCCCTGAACTCACCTTATTAAGGATAACTGAGCATTTTCAATGCTGAACTTTTACCTGCTTAACTGCATCTGTCAGGCTGAAAGGTGGCCAGGTTGTTGGCTTTAGTTCTGACTGCACTGTAGACAGCCAAGTCTGGCACTGTTGTAGGGTATCCTGATGATTAACATGCTTCTGGAGTTCGTGTTCCAAACTCTGATACACCTAAAATAAAAATTTTAGGTTTAATTTTATTTTAGCTCATCGCATTTTCAAATACCACTACTGGCCCTTGAAAACTGCAGATAAAACAGAATTAGTACGGCTGGTTATTCTAGCCCTAGTACAGAAAAGTACCACAGCATGACAACTCCTTAATCTCTCACTGCACATTGATAATTTGTGGAGGTGATCAACAATATCTAAGTCACAGCTTCTAGAAGGAAAAAAAAATAAAAAATATGCAAATGAAGAACATCACCTTTTACATCTGGACCCTTGTGCAACACTTTGCCATTGATCTAGGATAAGGTTTTAGCTATCTCTACAAATCTTAACAATAAAGTCTATTTTTGGAGTTTTTCAAGTTTCTTGTGTTTTTTGGTTGGTTGGTTGGTTGGGTTTTTTTTGTGGGGTTTTTTTTTTAGACTATGCTTGCTTGATCTCCTAACTGGATTAACAGAATGACCCAGCTAACCCTGCTTAACTGTTTTACTAAGAGGGGCAGCATTTCCTAGCACATAATTAAGACCTGTTATGTACACATGCAAACTACTGACACTAAGTGTGTAATTTGCTCACTAGTTTTTGAAGTAGGAATAGTCCTAATTGCTGGAGCTTCTCAGAAGCTCCTGTACCATGAAGGCAGGGAGAGCATGGAGAGATTAAGGTGAGAACTGACAGACAGCTAGTTTTGCGGTCTGCAAGGCAACAATGGGATCACAGGAATTCGACTGTAGCACAGTAATGAGTAAGTGCTACATTAGTAACCTGTAGGCTCAATTTAAATGCAGAGAATGTGTTTATACCATTTAAAGAAACAAGCACTTACAGAAATAACAATGTCATTCTTAAATGGCATAATTATTTTTTTTTAAACAAGACTTACTCTTTGGGCTGTGCTACATATAGCAGAATAGCTGTCCTTTGTCCCCTGAAGATGACTTTGTATGTTTTGCTTAAATTTTGCTTGAAGATGTTCTGTGCATTGATTGATCAGGTAATCACCTTTACTCTTCAGGCTGTTCAAACGATCTTCAAATCCTGCAATTTCTTCCATGATAGCCTAAGAAATAGAAAAAATACTTTTAAAGAAATATTTTAAACTTAAAACATCCCAGATTTTTAGATGAGCTTTTATTTCTTTTTCCATAAACATTCTTTGTCATCAGATTTGGAAAAAGTTTTCAGACAACATGTATTGTTGTAGTCAAGCTATTAGAATGTATACTCATTGTAAAATAATTTCCAAAGGTCTGTATGTATAGACCCCACAGAAACATCAATAGCAGTGCAAACATCCTATATTTATATTCCAAGACTACCCTTAATCTTCCTTTCTTGCATGCTTTCCAGGGCTTTACCAACTTCTCTTGTGTCTAGTAATGAGGAGTAAATCTGATGCTGAATCATATCTTATTCTATAAGCTCTTCCACTGCAGACAGTTCTTTCAAATGACTCTGGTGGAGCTGAATTTTTATCTAGGGAGGCTACTTAAAGAATATCACACTAATCACAATTGGTTGAAAATTTTAAATAGTCACTCTTGGACTTTCAGTTTCAGGGAGTGGGGGGAAAATTTGGGTTTTTCTTTTATCTTCTGGAAAACATCGGCTATTGCTGTAGTGAATGGTTATCATTAATAGCAACTATAATGATATCTTGAATAAAAGCGATGGAGGAAATGTTACAATATAAAACGGGAAAAATAAAAAAATGTAAAATACTTTTTTCATCCTTAAATGTGCCAAAGACAAAAATGTCTTCAGAGTAAAACAACCCTAATCTGCTTTTTGTGGTCTATTTCCTGGAACATCTCAGCAAAAATCTGCCACAGAATTCAGACCAGTGTACAACAAAGCTCTTGTGCAGAGGCAGTTTCATCCAAGAAACAAGACCATAGATGTGTTAACCACATGAATGACACTGATGTTTATTTATATTGTTAGCAGTAAGAGGCATAATATAGGTAAATTACAAACACCTAGAGCTCTGGAGTGGAGATGCAGAAGCAAAGAAGAAAATCTATTTTACCAGACAAAGGAAGCTTACCCAATAGCAAACCCACCTTGTGGTTAGCTAGTTGCTGAGTGATTATTTCAAGACTGTTACTCTCCATGAGGTCAGGGCTGACCAGCCTGCTGGACATATGTAATAGCCATTTCTCCCCTTCTTGCAAATCACTGTTGTAATCCTCATGTTCTTTTACTCTCACCTCTAAGGCTTCAACATATGCCTGCAGGTCAACAATAACCAAAATTAAATATTCAGGTAATTACAGGAGTGAAAAAGAAACAAACAAAAATTCACCAAGAACCTGGAAGCATAGTAAGACAGTTGTCTTCTAAATTTATATTCCTGTGAAGGGCTCTCACATGATTAGACATAATCAAAGGGATTACTTGTGTGAATAAACTCTCTGGTAGTGAGCAGTGTTTTCACTCAAGGAGAAACACCATTAAAGACAGAGGAAAACACTGAGGGCCTCCTTAATTTGAAAAAAAGGAACACTATCAACTTAAGTTCACTTGGAAACAGGTAGGACACAGTCTCTCAGAGAGTGTGTACTACCTACCAAGTGTTACGGTTGGTTCCCTGCTGCTTACAACATTGGCACACTTGCCTGTGATCGTGCAGGCAAATTAAGAACACACACATTGAGGTAAAATGTATTCATTATTTTTAAGAAGGATTTTTCATAAGCTTCTTTACATTTAAGTCATTACAACCAATGCAACAAACATCACCTTTGTGGTACAGATCAGGGAAATATCTGTAAATTAAAAATCAACTGTGAAAAAATAAGTCATCTGCTGCTAGTGGATGGATTGGCAGTTAAAGGTACTTAGGTCAAACATAAGTACTAACACGGTTTGCAGAGCTTATCCTTGTTAGGAGTATAACCTATTAAAAGATTTAGGAATAATCATACTTTACAATGTATTTAGAAGTATTAGATCTTTCAATGTACTACATACATGTGGACTAATGAATCAATGCTAATTAATAATGTCCTTGCTGAATTAAATTTTATGCATCTTGCAGTTAAATTTCTCTTCTGTTCAACAATTAAACTAGAATAAACAGGATTTGTGTGAGATCTGGCAGAATTGAGAGACAAAAATAGTGTAATTTAAGGACATCTGTCCCACAAGAAATAATGTATTTAGAAACCTTTTCAAAGCAATTAAAAATAGTAACAATAATGCAAACAAGTCATGGGTGTAGTTCCCCTTATTGCTCCCAAAGATTTCACCTGCCACACTCAAAATTGATTTTGGCTACTCTTGTTACATATATTTAGGTAGAAGTCCTTTCCANTCTAACTAATCTAACTCTCTCTGCTTACAGGGTGCGTGACATGACAGCATGAAACAGTCAACTTCTTAAAGAGGAGAAAAATAGAGCAAATTGAAAGAACCCAGAGTTTTCTTCCTGACTTTTTACCTTTGTTGTGCTGCAAAGTTCCTGGTAACTGCTCTGAAGGTCTTCAATGTTATTCTTTAGAGTCGCATCATTCACCAGATCAAAAAGTGCTTCTCCCTTTTCAATCACTGATTTTATTGAAGGCTCGTGGGACAGAACAGTCTGTTGTATGGACTGGAATGCAAGCAAGAATTAAAATAAATCTATTGAACAGTGAAGATCAAAATTCCCTTTGGTTTGAAGCACAGCCTTCTATCATGGCATATATCATCCTTTCCACATGATAAGATCTTTACTACCAGCACAAGACTATGTTTCTCTTCCATGCCCTGAGACAACTTTGCAAGCATATAAAAGCAACTGATCCTTTGGTGAGTGGCTAGTAGCACAGCTGATAATCTGAAGGTGGTGAAGGAAAGGGAATTCATATGTGTTTTCGGTTTGCATGACAAGTTTTGGGGAAAGGAGGGGGGGCAGGTGGGGGGAGTGGTGCTACAGGGTTGGCTTCTGTGAGAAGCAGCTCGAGGCTTCCCCCAGGTCCAACAAACCCATTGCTGGCTGAGGACGAGCTCATTAGCAATGGTGGTAGTGCCTCTGTGATAAAGTTTAAGAAAAAAAAAAAGCAGCAGCTTTTGCAGCCAGAGGCAGGAATGAGAAGCTGTGAAAAACTGAAAAACTTTACAGACTCCCAGGTCAGTGAAAGAGGGGGAGGAGGTGCTCCAGGTGCTAGAGCAGAGATCCCTCTGCAGCCCATGGAGGTCCATAGTGGAGCAGATATCCACCTGCAGCCCAAGGAGAATGATGGGAAGTTGAGATTCCACCTGCAGTGCATAGAGGAACCCATGGTGAAGAAGGTGGAGACACCCAAAGGATGCTGTGATCAGGTGAGAAGCCCATGACGGAGTAAGCTCCTGGCAGGACCTGCAGCCCACAGAGAGAGGGGCCCATGTCGGAGCAGGTTTGCTGGGTGGGAAGTTGTGACACTATGGGGGACTGTGCTGGAGCATTCCATTCTTGCAGGTTTATGGAGAACTGTCTCCCATAGGAGGGACCCCGCACTAGAGCAGGGGAGGAGTGTGAGGAGTCCTCCATTTGAAGAGGAAGGAGTGGCAGAGACAGTGTGTGATGAACTGACCACAATCCTCATTTCCCATCCCCCTGTGCCACTTGGGGAGAGGAGGCAGAGAAACTGGGAGTTAAGTTAAGCCCAGGAATAAAGTCGGGTTTGAGGGATGTGTTTTAAGATTTGTGTTTATTTTTCGTTGCTCTATTCTCTTTTGATTGGGTAATAAAGCTGGTTAATTTTTTCTAAGTTGAATCTGTTTTGCCTTTGAAGGTAACTGAATGATCTCTCCCTGTCCTTATCTTGACCCAGGATCCATTTATTTTATTTTATCTCTGCTGTTCAGCTGAGGAAGGGACTGATAGACTGGCTTTGGTGGGTACCTGGCCTCCAGTCAGGCTGAAACCATCACAGTATGTATGAAGGGGCAAGAGCTAGGGACAAAACTTTCTCAGAACAAATACTGCAAATAGCGATACCCTTAATGACATAATATGCAGATGAATACATAATACTGTACTCTCAAGAGTATTCAACCTGATCTATTATGTCATTGTGCCACTGGCTCAGAGAGCATGGCAATTGCCAGAATCTATCAAATGACAGTGAGGTATCAGCTCCCCAAACATGTCAAAAGCAAGCACACAGACATGACACATGAAGTCAGTACTGAAGTCAGCAAGGTGTAGTGGGCAGTTTCAGAGAAAAAGCCTTGGTGCTGTGCAGGTATTGCTCAGCAATAGGCAAAACACTGGTTTGTTTGCGACGCTACTTTAGCCAAAAAAGCAAAGCACAACACTATAAGTGCTACAAGGAGAGCCAACTCCATTCTAGCCAGACTAGTACATGTGTTATGAAACACCAGTAATCCTGGAGTATTTTACAAAAACATCACTAAGGTGGGGTTTGTGGTCAATTATTTCTATTTTTATTATTTCTATTTTTATGACCGACGAAAAAAACCGAAACCATCCACCCATGCTTCATTAATATCTTATAAAAACTGTGGAGGCCACAGCAGCAGTCTTAGATGTTAAGTGAACTGGGATACAGAGCTTTAACCAAAACTGATTAAGCAAAAGGTAAACAGAGACAATGCCTGCAGTGAAGAAAGAACAACCAATTTCTATCCTTGTTTAAACAGCAGTAAACTCTGTTGATATCAACGGAATTATATGTGTACTCAAAAAAGAATTTTGCTTCATAACAGGAAAATTTCAGATATACAAGCCTTGTTAGGACATTCACTTTTCAAATCCAGATGCTCACTCTGGTTCATAGATGTGGGTATCATGCATGTTTTCACTTTTATGCTGATCTGGACATCCAGATCAGAGACATCTCATATCTATTGAGGAAACTTGAACACCTGGATCAGAGGATTTATTGCAAGTCACTAGGTCAAAATCATTTTGATAGCGCAATGATACACCCCTTGTTACCTTGTATTTGGACAACTGGGCCTTCTTCTCATAGAGTTCGCTCTTTGGCTCTGCTGGAGCATGTAATATGGCTTGGTACTCCATGACCCACTGAGTTTGTGCCTTGTATTTGTCTGAGAACTCCTTTGCCAGCTGCAGGCACTTCTCTGAAGTCATGTGCTCTTTCCTGATGGAGCCAGCCAGCTCTTCAAGCTGTTCCACGTGATCTCCAATTTCTTTTCTTAACTGGTTGACTTCATTTTCTTCCATGTACTTTATAGCTCGCTCACCCTTCTCACGGGCAGATTTCAGTAAGCTGTGGCCTATGTCCATATCACTCAACAGTAGCTGTGAAGAAAGTGTTGGTTAACAGAAAACGTATGCAAGCTCTTGGCTTTACTAATTTTTTTTATTCACTGTAGTTCTGTTATCAATGAGAGGCCAACATTTTTAAAAAATTTTGCTAAGGACACGGAAGGAATTGCTAGGGAAATCATATGAACTTTTCATTACAAAACTGCCTGAAGTTAAGATGATGTAAACTGGAAGGAAGCAGAAAATGCAAATACTATTGTTCTGCTTGTGAAGATAAACATGAAAACTGAGGGCTGTCAGGAGAGGATTCGTACTGCAAATTTTGGAATAAATTAAAGTTTTCCCTTATGTTTAAGCTGCAGAACATGTGAAAAACCCATCTACAACTAAGATGAAATACGAGTTTTACTGCTGGGTTATTTCATTGAGGAGAAACAAGAAGCACTTCTTGCCACAGTGTGTACTGGTATAAAATATACATGGCAGGATGCCTTGAAAGGGGAATTTATTTATAAGTTTTAACCTAAAGCAAAGCACATACAAATATGCCTTATGGAAAGCTAGGATTATATGATTTAGGACTATTCGTAAACAACCAAACTGTTATGTATTGTGTATATGACAGGAAAACAGGTTTTACTGGATAGTCTTTATCCTATTAACTCATCTGGGCAAGGTGGTCAGAATTTTGAGCAACTGTTAAGATGCATATTAAAATATAGCTGCTTTTTGGTAAACAGAAACAAAAAAAGGAACTCAGGAAAGCTATACCTCTAGTTTCTGCACTTTTTTCTCCATTGCTGTTTTATCAACCACATCAAATTTGGTGATCACATTTCGAAAGTTCTTGTTAGTAGCTCCATACCAGTTTGTGTAAGCACTAAAAGCCAATTCCGACTCCTCCATGCAGCGTATTTCTTCTTCCAGAAACTTTATTTGCTCCTTCAAACAAATACAGAGATTAGGGAGAAGAAACAGAAACCACCCAGCTGTTTATCATTGCTATTGAGTAAAGATAGCAATAAATTACTAGTTGTTAATAAAACCCAATGTACTAAGATTAAACACATAGTTTTGGAGTTCTTTCGTACCTAGTGGATAATTCTCACATCTCATTAGGTTGTACATATAGCAATCACTGATGTTAAAACTAAGTTAATATAAACACTGAAAAGGTACTTACATTCTGAAATTTGAATTGCACTTGTGATTACGGTACTATGAGACACTTATTACTTTAACTGACCTGAAGACTGTACCTTATTAATCTAAACTTTCATTGTATCTATGTGTTTCTTTGATAACCTGAAAACATTTCTCTAGAGGTCATCTGAATGTCTTTCCTGCAGCTGCCAGAAAAGACAGTAACAACATCTGATTAATATGAACATTTTTGGAAGGGCATTTTCCCTAATATGGTTCTTCAGTACATTTAGTTCAATGAAATCTACAGGTATGTGTGTGTATACAATTATTTGTATGAATATTGTATTACTGAGTCTAAAACAATGAATAAAATCTGACAAAGTATAATTAAGAAGTTCTGCTTATATTTCCTTCTCAATTGACAATTTATGATGTTCCAATGAATGGATTTTCATTACTTACCAAGACATGAAGAAGAAGAGTTTGGTAGCGAGATGTAAGCTGTGTAGCCTGACTTCCCATCCTGCTTGCAGTGAGACTTTCCTCTAGTATTTGCTGAGCCAATACGCCAACTTCCTCCACATCATCTTTGTAGATTGTAATTTCTTCATGCCACTTCTACAACAAAGATAGTATCCAGCTTATATGACTCAAACATGTTAAACACAATAGGAATTTGTTTGTAACTAAGCCAGGAACAATTGGAAAGGAAAACAAGTACCTGGTTGTTAGCATGGATTTACAGCAGGAAAATAGAACATAACCTGATGAAAATTAAAGTAACGAATATCCTGGAAGTTTTATCATACCATATGGACTACAATTAATTACTGTAGATTCAATATTTCTCCTCACTATCCCCTCCCCAATACTAATAGAAAAGCAACCTAGGTTTCCTATAGAATTTTCCTGAAGTTTTAAAGGTGGATGTAAAGCATAACTTTGAATCTCTTAAAATCCATTTCCTGTGTTTATCCAGGACCACATCTTCTCCATGCAGTGACTAAAGAAGTATTACATCAACAGAGCAGAGACTTCACAACACAGTTGATCACATTTTACTCTTGTTAACACTTCCCTACTCTAGGATCAATCTTTTCCTCAGTTATGCCTTCACATACCTCAGAGCAGGTGAATTCCAGATCTCCCTATGAGATTTCAACATTGGTATAGCCATAATTCTACCAGTAAAATGGGAGGAATCTGGATCCAAAAGGTACAAAGCTCTCTTGGATCCATCATTCTAGGCACCACCTCAGAAGAAATTGCAGTTTCCTGTCATTTTCACGGTGCAACCAGGAACTGATGTGGCACCCTCACATCGTATTTTGTTTAAGGAATGCCTTAACTATATTCTTTACCTTCATTTGTTGAAGCTGCATCTCCTTTGTAGGTCTACCAGACTGTCTCCCAGTCCTGATAGCAACTTTCTTCTCCAGATCCGTTATCCAGTTATTAATCTTCTGAATTTTTTTCTCCATTAACCTCAGTCTGCTCACTGTGGCATTTAATTGGCTTCTTGCTTCAGAAAGCCTGTGCTGATAAACTTGCCAATCCTGCCGTAAGGATTCCAGGGCTCGGTCCTCTATCTGGGGAATTCCCCAGGGAATCACCTCCTCTCTGGCATGGACAGCAGCATTCAGTAATGCTTGTCCTTCTGCACAGCGGACTTGCAGCTCCTGTAAAGACAGAGTTGTGGATATCTACCCTACGCTGACAGCTTTCATTCTCTACACCGCAAAGTTCTGGTTCTCCTTAAGACAGAAGCAGTTATCTCATGTTACCTAGATATTCCTTTTAGTTATCTATAGTTGTACATGTATTACACTATCTCTATGAACACCTATGATGGCATGCTCCCTTACAAAGCAAATCAAATATCATTATTATTGAAAAGTGAATTGGAGAAAATGTTTGTCAAAGGATGCATTAAATTCTTTCTCCTCCTACTAATGTTTCAGTTCTGAAACATTAGCTGCCTGAGCTCATATGGGATGGGTACAACCCTTTCAGCTCAGCCCTAAATTCAAAACTTTTGAGCTGTGGCAAGGAAGCTGTGAGACAGATTCTAAAATGGAATCTGTTTAAAAACAGAAGTTTCTGAAGGTTTGAGACATCATTCCATAATAATTCACGATACCTCTTTCTAGACACGTGTGGCATTTTCATGCTTATTAGAAATGGATTAGAAAGCATGAAGGGAATCAATCTGATTAGCAAATATAACTAGGAAATGACCTTAAAATACAGTTTAATGTCATCTTAATTTATATTTGAGATATGAATTCAGATTTTCAAAATGGATTCATATTCTGTAAAGCAAGCTATAATAACAAAACACATATGCAGAGTACCTGATCATAACTCAAGTACAGACCTTTTAGCAATTCAACATCAGGTTTGAAAGTATTAAACGTCAGTTTAAGATTGGGAAATAACTGAAGTACATATAGGTTCACCCTTCACTTCCACTTAGGTGACTCAGTAGTAGTCTTCCCACCTCACCATGGGAGCTGGCCTACCTGACTGGAACTGCCTGAAAGGAGATGCATCTGCACTGTAAGCAATAAAGATGAAAACCCAATAAAATGTATTTTTGATATTTTATGAAACATGGGGAAAAGAAGAGGAAAGTCAACATCTAAAACACATTCAGTACTTCTAAGAAAGCATTAGTATGCCTGAAGATTTCATTCACTTTCTGGAAATGAGTGACGATGTTTCCACTGACTTTACTGGAACCGCTTTTGAGCAGCGAAGTACTTATATATAATGTAATTCCAAGGTGTTCTTGAGACAAAATGGATATAATTTTTGTCTGGTAATTAATATTCTGGGTTTTTTACAAATAAAATGTTTGGGGTTTTTTTTTTGGGTTTTTTTTTTTTTTGCTGAGGGTGTCACACATTATGTACCTGTAAGTCTCGGAGTGTTGCCTCCTGTTTCTGAGCATCACCATCAAGATGTGATAAACAGTCAAGTTTTTCCTGTTCCTTCTCCAGCCACACTTCAAAGGCCTTCAGATTTCTTTGGTACTCTTGATGTAAGTTAAGGAGTCCTTCAGCTTTTGTTACTGCCTCCTGCTTGTTAAAACATTTACATCCATATATATATATATATATCTTAGTGTATCATCAAACCAAGAAAACATAAATGTAATAATTCCATCAAGGTGAAAAGTTTTATATCTGATGCTAAGCTTTGCTAGAATTCAAGAGTACTTGGTTTCTGAGGATGTTTTCATCAATTACAGGAAAAGAGAGGCACATCTGGGGATACAGATACTTATTCTAAAGGATTCCTCATGTAAGTTTGTGATGCCTGGGATTTGAAGATTTTATCTGGGTTCACTTTTAAATAACACCTTGGTGTCCAAAACCAAAAGACTGTCTTAATTTTTATACCAATTTAAATAAGCATTACTGAAGTGACTAATAAGAGTATGGGCTTAGAAATGGCATATATTTTCTTCACTCTTTTTTCCTTCCCCCCCAATAGAATATCTAATATCTTTAGGTTTGAAGACTACACAAGTCCTTTGGGGGCAGTTCCTACAAAGCACAGTAAGAAATAGGATGCGAGTCTTCTGTGTATGTGGGTGAGCAAGTTATAATCATTTCAACACCCAGCACTACAATATTACCACATATGGGGTACAGCAGGAAAGGCGTCATATATTAGCCCAATATTCATCTTTCTAGTTGCAAGGAAAGTATACTAGATGTAATTCACATCTTCTAAGAAATAATGGGAACAGGGAATCAAGTTTGGACAGAAGCAAGACAGGCTGCATCCCAGGGAAGCAGACTCCATAAGAAGAAAAAAACTTTCAAAAACAGTAGCCATGAACCTACTGTCTGCACTACCAATTTCTAACAGGTCTGGGTAGTTGGAGGAAGGAATAACAGAGGAATGTTGCCAATCCTTTACATGGCCTGTCCATGCCCAGCAGTAGGAAAAGGGAAAGAGAGACTAGTCTTGCCTTTTGGCAGTGGCTTCAGGTAATTAAAGGTTATTATTATTATGGGTCTTTTGACATTAGGGTCAGTTTACTTGCTAATAAGGTTTGTATTCACCAGTAAGCTCCTGTACTTATCAGACATTTGTGAATTACTTGATTGGTTGCATTTATTGCAAAACATACATTTAGACAAATCAAAGATTCAGAGATACTTCCAACTTTTCAGTCCTGATGGGTAAAATAATCTCTGCAATGTACTCAATGAGACTTTTGACACGGGATTCCTGACTATTCACCTCAAGATTTTTTTTCAGATCCAGATTTTTAGACCCTTTCAGAAAAGATCTGAAGGTCAGTGGTACAGGAAGAGAGGTTGATAAATCACCCCAGTAACTTTGTTACATTAAATTATATCTCTCCCCAAACATTTATTCCTCATTTAAATGTAAAATAAATCATCAATGAAAAGACTCTTTTTTTCTTGCTGCCAACAAAACAAGAAGAAACGCTATCAAGAAAAACTGTACCCTTGTTCTGTCTTTGAGGAATTTATACCGCTCTTGAAGGTCCTGGAGTTCAAGCTGAGTGACGTAATGCTCAGCCATCCCACTTCCTTTCACTTCAATCGTCTCCAACAGGCTGCTGTGACTCAAAACCTCTTCACTGAGTAGCTGCAAAACAGAAAGGGAAGAATGCATTTATGAATGGGCATCATTAAAACAAGACCACATGAATCTTGCAGTTATTCAGCTTTTTTGTTCCTTATAAGGTGATATGGGCTTGCTGATAGTTTGATGAAAAGCAAACATACCTTTGCTTTGCTAAGGGCTGCTGTTTTTTCCCTCAGTTCAGCATATTGCCTCTCGGAGGCATTCATACTTGCTTCTACTTTGTCCATCCAGCTAGAAAACTGACGAACATCATCCTGGTAACTTGTCCATTTGGAGAGAGCCCCTTCCAGTTGGCTGCAATATAAAAATACATATTTATTGTGAGGTTCTCATGCTATTTAAGCAGTCAGATGTCGTATACAGTTATTCTAGGCTATGTTTAAAGGTGCATCACAAGCTAAGCAGTATGAAACAGAGCAGACTAGGAGGACTGTCTGGCTAATAAAGAGAAATTAAGTTTCCCAAATTTAGAACATTAAGGAGGTCTGTAAGATACGTTGTGACATGTTCTAGCATGCAACTGAAAGCATAAGTTCCAGAACAAAACTAAGATCCCTCACATTTTCCTCCCCTTTTTCGATTTTAAATAATTATGTCACTTAAGGCTTTTAGACCTGAAATGTTAGGCACATGCAGTCCTTTTATTATTTCAAGAGTTGAATTTATATAAAACTCTGGGAATTAACTTTTCAAGATTTTTGACAGTGCTTTACCCGTAAGCATCATTCTGCACCTCATACCCTTTTTACCTCTTGCACTGGATACAAGCAGACAGAAGAGAAGCCCAGCTGTCCTTCATGGTTTGCAACTGCTGCTCAATCACTGGTACTCCCTCCAGAGAAGTATTCTGCAGAACAGCTTCTCCTCTTGTCAGAACCATTTTCATTTGAATTTCTTTTTCTTGTTTCAATGCTAGCAGTCCCTAAAAAGTGAGTAGATATTATTTTACTTTTCTTAGTAACTGGCCATAAATACACTAACTGCATTTACTGGAGAACAAGCTGACCAAACTTAGCAGCTTGTACAAATAGTCAGTGGGAAGAGGGACAGTGGGGTTCACAGTTGCACTTCACAAGGGAGAAGTGACTTTCAGAGGGGCGGCTTAAGCCATTTAAAAAACCCGCCAAAATGACATAGTCTTAGTTGAGTGGAAAACCTGACATTTCAAATTAAATGTCGTTCAGATGGAAAACAGGAGGATTCATTCATAGAGAAAACAAGATGTGATGACAAAGCTTTTCTACAGGGCTGAAGTACAGTTCTAGAACTCTAGGTACCAATTTACAAACTCAGCTATGCCAGTTTAGAGACTTCAGCCCCTGGAGTTCTGCAGTTGCAAACTACCAGCTTCTAACACTATGCAAAGTCATGAAAAGCCCAAAAGAATGAACTTAAATCCTAAATAATTCAACAAACAGAAGGAAAAATGTAATTTTAATATTTTTGCTGTAATCTCTTGCTTTTTGATGAGTTCTTACAATTTTGAGACTTGTCTGTATTTTGGCCATGGCTCAAAATCTGAGTCATCAATAATATGGAAAGTGTTTTTTCTGAATACTGCTCTTCAAAATCTTTTCTACAGTGATACAAAAAAATGCTGTTTTCTTAACTGTGGTCACCGTTTTTAAAGAAAACAAGCACAGAGGAAGCTGTTCTGAATCATCCACATCACCTTTAAGATCTAGAAAATAATATAGTAAACTAATAGAAGTAATATCATACTTCTCCCATTTAACTTTCAGCTGCCACACAGTATCTTTTGAGTTTTTCAGGAATTTGCAAGTGTTCAGTTTTCCGTATCATAAAGGTCCCTATATCCTGCTTAGAGAAAACTTCTAATAATGAGCTCTTTCCTCTATAGAGTTATCTATATAATAAAATAAAATTGGAAATCAGTGTCTGAACGACAGCAAGTGTTGCACTAATATGCAGTAACTAACATAAAGTATCCTACATTTCCTTTCTTACAGACCTAAAAAGAGCAGGTTTTGGAGTTTGTTGTTTCCATACCTCTAGCTTTAACATCCGGCTGTCCAGGACACTCTTGTCTGCCGTGGGATGACAGTAGGAATCCAGCATGTGAACTGCATCAGCCACCCAGTCCTGGAGGTCCTTGACACTGTGCAAGAACTGCTGGTGCTCTGCTACGACCCTATCCATTCTGGAAACTTTCTCCTGCAATTCATACAGCAATTAGCACCAGCAGCTATTCAAAGGATTGCTTATTCCCCATACCTACTTTATGGACTTTAGGATGAGTTTCATAATCTATACTGAGTAAATCTCTTCATGCATTGATAATTACAGCATCACAGAATGACGGGTGCATGTATACTTACTTGAGCATGGAATTAATTTTGCATGCACACACACGAGTTGTCCAAACATAACACACAAATTAAAACTTCAGAAATGCTGCTCTTTTTTTTTTTCTTTCTAAATTTAAAGCCTCATCTAACTGTCACCTTTTAACCAAAGTAGATGAGATTTTTCCAGTTTCATTTTTAATTAAACATCTGGTAAATCACACCTAACCATTTCAGTGTTGCAGATGACGATAACTTGTGAAATCTGTCAATGCACAAGACAGACTTAAACCTGTGAAGCTAAGCCACTGCAGCAACATTACTTTGTTGTTACATGGAAAAGAAAGACCTGTTTTCCCTAGTTACTCCCACTGGAATAACCATTCTGAAAAATCACTGACACTCATATGAATCAAAAATAAATACTCCAGTTACATCACTAAAAGGCCTGTGGTGAACAGGAATACAGAACGGGGTAACAGAGATCTAAAGTCAAACCAGGCTTAGGGAGTTACCGAGACAGATCTTTCTCAAGCATCCATGGCTATCCAAAGAATTTCAGGAGTTCTCTCACAAGCTGCATCATATGTATCCTCTGCCTCAGATGACTCCTCATTCTGACATCTCCTACACTTTTTATCCACATAAGCCAGTATTGGCAACCGATGCATCTTTCCCTCTCATTCTGCAGCCATAAAAACTTATTATAGCTATGTATACAACCATTTTCTGTAATTCATACAGCTCTAGATACGTTTTATAATTTTTGTTTCCACAGAAAAAGTAGAAATTAACATGCTAGCAATCGCTCAGATAGAAATACTTTCTGAATTGAACAATTATCCCATAGGACACTTCCTGGATCTTTCATTATTCTCATTACTGTAGTACCTATAAGCTTAGTTAAATATCAAGCCTCCTTCATGACTGGAACTTTGTGAAAAATAACCATCCTAATACAAACAGCTTCTTACCTGTTTACACATTAGGGGTAGTAGAACTATTAAATGGTGAAGTGTGTCAAGCACCACTCAGCAAAAGAGAGGTTAAACTCTCAGTTCCTGGTCTGGTGATTCCGGGTTTGGCCTATGCCTCCCCTGCAACCTTCAAAAGCAGCCTAGGAAGTCTTTTTTTTTAGAAGACTGATTTATTAGTTTTAGATCGAAATGCTTATAATGCAAATAATTAATCATCACTATAGGAAGCAATGAAGTGAGAGCTTTTTTGTATTCCCTAAAAAATCCCCAACCTAAAACCCGAAACAAACCCTCCCATAAGTTTTGAAAAATAATGATTTCAAGTGCCACTTATTACAAAATTAAAATGTATTCAATGCTTGAAACAAAATCAAACCTGATTACTATATAATTATATACACAATATATTCTATATACAATAATACCAGTATTCTATAATCAGGTGGGTTTTACTTTTTAAGCAAAACACATTTTAAAAAAATAAACATAATTCAATTTTGTTGAAAGTCCATGGAATTATCCAGGTCCTTCCATCCCATTCTATAGTGAGAGTGAAAGACAAGATAGCTCAGACATACCACAGAGCAGACAAGCAAGACAACTGCAGTGTTTCACATTTCAGTCATTCTTTTTCCCCCACACATGTCAAACGAAGTGCTGAAAAGCACATACACTGGGTGCATTACCTTTGTCAGATTGCTTAGAGTAAGATATTGAGAAGACAACTGAGACACTCTGCGCATAAAGCTTTTGCTGACAGCTTGCTCTTCCCACAGCTGCTGAGCTTTCTCTTTTAGCCTTTTGAGCTGATGCTCATGGCAGCTTATTTCCTCGAGGACAGACTGTAAAGCACAAGCACGTTAATATTAAGAGTGGGTGCAAGTATGCAGGAAACAGAAGCATGAAGGCCCCATGAAAAATAGAAGTGACATATGGCAAGCTTGCTGAGAAAGGCACACCATACGGCTATAGCAGTGAAGCAGCATGTCATGAGAAATGGGGAGATGCAAAACCTGATGGAACATGATCATCAACAGCAATCCTTGAAACCAGTTCTCATCTTATTTAGAGATCAGGATGCTAGAATGATCAAGCTTTTGGAAGGAATCAAGGGGACCATGAAGATGGGACAGGAAAGCCTTGCTGCATTAAAAAGGCTTCTAAGAAGACACCTGCAACTTTTGTTGTTCTCTCCTCTTGGAAGGAAGATCATGGAGACGACTGCTACTTCCTTGTACCATCTTCTCAGTCGCTGTCAGCCACTCTTGCAGAGGGTCAGCAGTTGCTTCAAACTCCTTCATCTGGATCTTTAAGTTCTGGGAAGATACGCACAATTCTATCAACAGTCCCACTGCACTGGGCATAACTGTAATGCACAACACACAGACCAAGTGCACAAAAAGGATATACATTTGCAGCCAAATACTACACAAATCTTCAAATAAATTACACCAGCTCTGCTCTGTCCAATCCTGCAAACAGGCACTGAAAGAAGTCTGAGAGAGCACGTCTTCAAAGGCAAAATAGGGGCAGTAATGTAGGATGGGAGGCTGAAGCAAACTGCCTCTGAGCTGTAAGCTTTAACAGCTTACAACTTTGACTCAATGCAAGTCTAACTTGCACAGCTAAGGCACTCTGAAGAAAGGCTGGACCGGGATACAAGTTACCTGACCTCTCATTGCTCTCATTCACACTAACCCCTCCATAAAATGGGCTGCCATTATTCTTAGGTGATGTATGGCTAAATTCAACTCAACCCTCGGCATCATTTCCAATTGTATTGTGGCTTATTGTAAAATTTTGGTTACAAAAATATGTGCATAAAGACATATGTAGGCATTCCTTCAGTGCACGTGCATTTTTTCTTGCAGGCTTACTCTGCATGTTTAAAAAAAAGAGCACCTGAAATAATTCGTATGGAATAAAACCCCAAACAGCATAGTTACTGTGCCATAGTTATTTTTAATTTCCCCCCCCAGCTTGATTTACTTTTCCTTTTAGCAATAGCCTTATAATTCCAATTAAACATCAAAATGAAAGCCTAAGTCTATGAGCCTGCAAAATGTTTGGCTCAAAAAGATTAACCTCTAATGACACCCTCTTTCCATTGTAGCCCTAAAATGAAGAAAGGTAAACCCTTGCTACCTGAGAACTTTCTCAAAAAGGCTTTCCTACACAAGGTATTAAATGTATTTAAACTTTTTCTCACCTGGCTAGGCAACATAGGTTTGACACAAGATTGCCTAGGAATTTTTTATTCTCCTATGCTATGTAGGGAATTCCAGCTAAGACCCTTTGACCTTGAACTCTACGACCTTAAAAGAGATTATATTTTTAAGATATTCACCTCTGTGCTGTTTGAATTGTGAGTTATGAACAGAGAAAGGCACCGGGGTTTATTTAAAAAGTTGCTCAAAGAAATCATCACTTTTCAACAGTTTGCAGGGAGAGAGACATTTACTGTCTGTAGTGGGACTAATCAATCAACAACAATGAGAGAAATCTGTGCTAATAAGGTCCTTAAAAGAGAACATGTATTGTAGTATCCAGTACATTTGATGAGACTTGTAAGGAATTTGAGCAACTGCTGTCTCTGCTACTTCCAGTTACTCTGAACAAGACCGTTTTGCATGAAACACCCCACTTAAAGCAGAATCAGGTCACAAGAATATAAGCAAACAAAAGTAAAATGCAAGTAGAAGAACAAGACGTCTTGAAAACAGCGATTTGTTAATTCTGCCACATCACAAACACTTACAGCTGTATATGGAAGCTAAACTGTGCTGTTTGAAACAAAAAGCAAAGAGAAAATGTCAATCCGGTCTTTCCTCACTGTGACCAGTTCAATACCTCCAGTGCAGATTCCTTGTGGTGGAGGGTGGTGATAAAATTTTTCCAATCTTCTTTAGCAGTAACAGATTTGTCCCGGATAACTTTAGCCTTTTCTTTTGGCAAAACAGAGCACAGCAGTTCTCCTTTGGATGCTACCAGGTTTAATTTTTGTTGCCCGTTCTCACTCTCTGATAAGAATTCCTAAAAGACGGTAAAAAAAAGAAGCTCATCAGTGAACTTTGGGTCCCAGTAAAGGTCAATAGCAAGCTCCCAGAAAATTTAACGAGGATAAGGGCTTATTATTACTTCTTGTTAACATAGTAACTCATCTTTCAGTACAACTCATTTTAATATTCATTTTTGTGGGATGTAGGGACAACAGCTACGTAATCTGGAAATGCCATGCATCTAAACAATATATGTATTAGCACTCTAGGTTGACCCATATGTTCTGTGTTTCATGAGACAATTACTGTCTATTTAGTTGGGTATTATACTTTAAATCTCCAGTATTGTGGCAGAGGGAGCAGCAGGAGCCAGGGCACACTCTGAGGCACCCACAGGACTGAAGTCTTGCCCACAAACAACCACACTGGACTTCCAGTGAGCAGGTAGGGCTGTGGGTTTATGCTTGGACCCTGAGCAATGTCTAAAACTGTATGATTTATCCCTCTGCATCCTAGATTTATCTTCCCTGTTTGAAAGAATTTTTCTTTATGGAAATCTTGCATGATCCTGGTGTGCATGAATTGGGTGTAAAAATGCACATGCAAGAATTATACAGAAATGTAAGTGTCCCAGTGTACTGGGATAATGTTCTTATATCTGATTATTACTAAAGGATGGTGGGAGCACTTAGGACTCAAACTCTCATGATTCCGTGATACACAAATAGATGTAGAACCACAAACATAAGGTTGCATTCAGAAGTAATGGGCCTAGTACAAAAATCACAAAGTCGGGTTCTGATTCTTTGTTACATCAGAGGCCTTAGTAGAGAATCCAAAGAATCTGTTACCTTTGAGACGGTTGTTTCAGGTTCTGGCTATATAAAAATTGAAGATATACTTGCTTTGTGATTTAATATTGTCAAATGTACTAAGAGATAGAACACTGGCTTTTAACAAATATAAAATAATGAATTTATACGAGTTACCAAAATATCTCTAGAAGTCCTAAAGGAGTTACAGCATGCCAAAAGAAAGTTTATTTCCTCTAAAGCAGCTCTTGGGGAGAAGGAGAACGAAATAAGGTCTCGTGCTATGAAAAGGCTGTAGTGATAAAGTTAAGTCTTATCACTGTTGGCAAAAGATAGCCACCTTGCTAAAACTCTAATATTTAATGTCAAGACTACTAGGATTTTTTCCCTTGATATTTTCACTAAACTTATTCTCATTTTGAGTTAGTGAAAGATTTGATATATTAATAAAGTGTTGTTTATGCTTTTCAGGTAAACTGTTTAAGCAAAGGAAAATGAATTACCAAAAAGGAAGTGATTTGGGTTTTCGTATTTTCTTAGAAACTGATATGAATTTCTTCTAGCTGAAGGTTTAACAGTCTCATTAAGTAATTCTTATTTTGCTATTTTCAGTTAAAAATTTAGTTATATTATATTCATAAAAGTATTTCTTTCACTTGATTTATTAAAACAACACCTCTTTTGGCATTTTAGCTTTATGCGAAAACCTCATTTTTTAAATGCCTGCTCACACTGCATGCATCTTAACTCTGGACTACATGGGCTCTACTTTCATATATGAGGAAAATAAATTACAAAACTGAAATAATTCCAGGTACTAAGTCCCAACTCTGATATATTTCTGATTTTACAAGACTCTCCTACTTTTAAAACATTTTTTTTAAACAAGCAAGGAAAACTACAATGAGAGACAATGACTACATGCAAACTGTAGCCCAACAATTAAACTAAAAAAAACCCAAAACAGACTAAAAAAAGAAAAAACCCAAGTGTTAATTTCCTTGCAATTAGACACTTTTAAGTGTTGACAATAAAAACATTAACAGCAAATAGTAATTAACCAAAGAATTCAATCTGAGCTTTATGAGAAACATTCTGGGTCTCCCTTAGACTAATATTTTTCTGCTATAGAGTTACCTGTATTTTCTGTAGACTTGCTGAAGCTTCACCGACGTTTTGAGGCACATCAAAGCATTTGGCTGTGGTGACTTTTGCATTGACCAGCCACTGCTGGAAGTCCCTGAAAGCCGTCCGAAATCTTTGCTGCAAGATCTGCTCTTTGCTCTGACAACCTTTGGAAGCTTGCAGGCAGAGACTGGGTTTGTCACATCAGGGAAGCAGAAGGGAGAGAGGGAGGGAGGGAACAAGGGCGAAAAGAAAGGCAGGTCTCTGTTAGGTGACAATGTTATCAGCTAGTTCTCTGAAATACAATAGTAATGTTAGGTTAACTTGGGTGCCTCCTACCAAATTTAAGCACCCAACTGAGACACCAGGAAATCTATTAGAAGCTTTCAGTCCCTTAGAAGTGAAGTGTGTGAATTGTTACATAATTGTCACAGATAGGACAAGTGAAAGTGTTTCCTGAGAGTGACTCAGTGCACCTAAGCATCAACAGTTTCTGCAAGTTTTTACAGAAAGAGTGGTGAGCTGTTGGAACAGGCTGCCCAGAGAAGTAGTGGATGCCCTGTCCCTGGAAGTGTTCAAGGCCAGATTGGATGGGGCCCTGGGCAACCTTGTGTAGATCCAGGCCTGGAGGTTGGTGGCCCTGCCTGTGGCAGGGGGGTTGGAGCTCTATGATCCTTGGGGTCCCTTCCAACCCAGACCATTCTATGATTCTATGATTCTATGAAGTCCCCTTCTCTCCCTAGGGATAGGATAAAGAACTACAGCAATCACAGTTCTAACCTCCGTGGCTCAAGTAAATCTATAAGGTTAAAAGGGACTGATCTGGGTTGTTGCACCCTTCTTCTACAGCTACACAAACCAAAACGGGTAACCCTCCAAAAGCAAGGAAATGCTAGCTCCCTTGTTTCAAGGAACCAGCTAGTCAAAGAAGAGAAACCTGAAGGATTAAGTTTAAAAAAAAAAAAAAAAAGTTCTTAAATAGCTGGTATAGCTTGCTCGACCTTCAGACAAATAAGCTATAGTGCCACCTCACAGTTTCTTACAGGGGTTCCTCCTGTAATAGGTCAGGTGTGGGTATACATTAGTTTCAGCTGAGTTAAGTGGCATAGCCCTGCTTTTAGAAAGACACAAAACAAATCGCTACATTTTTACAACTCTATTGGCAAGAAAAATCAAAATAGTGATTCTAATCACTGTATACTTCAGTTTCTAATTCTAAATTTCTAATTTTTTCCCAGCCCCAACCCACACAATTGATCAACTGTAAACAAGATGAATGTGTACCTGTTGTACTCTTTAATCAACCCTGAAACCTTTGAAGAATGAGTACTCAAATCTCTGGAAAATCTACAAAGTTCATTTAACTGAGTTTTGATCTCATCTGTCACATGTTCGGACTTTACCAGGGCATCCAATGTTTCCTGTTAAAACAAAACACATGAACAATATTGGTGAGTAAAAAAAAAAAAAAGATAATATTTTGAAGCAAAATTTATCATAATTTCAATCAAACTTAATGTAGGATCTATGCATGTTCACTTTCAAAAGTATTTTAGCAGTCAAGCCTCAAAATGTGCTCAAAGAACAGTTAAGGTATACATTTCATTTTAATAAATGAGCTATGGTATTGCCAGTTAGCTGTATGCATATAAAAGTACATGCAATGAGGGAATAGCAAATAATACATGTTTATACAAATATAATTAACCTGTTGGCTTGAGTTTAGCATGTTCAACAAAAACCTATTCGGAGCTGTATCCAACAATTAATTTAAGCACAAAGCTTGTGCAGGAGTTGAAACTGTTAAAAAGAGCCTCACAATGGAAAAGCACAGCTGCTTACAACCCTGTGAGAGTAACTGGGTTACTGTCTGTCCTTGCTGCACTGGAAAGACTCTTGCTTTGGAGACAGCTAAGCCAACAGCAAAAAAAAACACCAAAAACCAGCTTTTGTTGGCTCAGCTTATGTCACTGGGAGAGGTGTGATAACCACTCCAACTAAAACAGTCCTTGTTGACGTCCGCAGCATCGCCACTGCAGAGTCCCGCCAACTACTCCAGCATAATGAGCAGTGCAGACTTGGCTCCTCGTCTCACTAGAAACCAAATTCTTCAGGCATTCCTCTTAACCTACCATGGAGAGAAAACAATCTTCTAGGTAGTTACATTCACCGCGGCAGAGCTCCTGCAGCACAGGCAGGCCAGAGTGTTTGGCACGTATAGATTAGCTTGGTTACATCTATGTGCCAAGCTGGAAGAAATGTGCAACACAAACTAAACAAACAGATGAAAGTGAAGACAGATTTGAACAAAGACATGGAAGTGGGACAAGGAAGTCCAAATCATGTTTCTGAATGTATATAAAAAAAAGATAATCAGAAATATAAATAATAAACAGTCAGTAGTAACCTATTAGCACAAAGTGGAAGGTACAAATGATACACATAGAAATGCATGCATAAGGTTTTCAAAATATCACAATCTACAATATAGAGATAAAAATTCTCACTGCATAGAAGTTTTCATTGTAAAGTATTAACTCACTCTGCAATAAACAGATACTCCATTGTGTAAATCAAAAGTAAAAAAAATAAAAAAAGGACTATTAGCAAGCATCTAGCAAGCTGATGAACAGACTTAGTAACAACAGCAAGTGGCCAAAAGCCAGGGATTCAGCTCATGCGTCTGCTGCTCACAAGCAACTTTGTGCTTGCTTCATGTCCCTTGTCCTGAAAAAGTCTGGAAAAGTGCAAAAATATTTTTTTAAAAATATATATATTGTGAATTTCTGAGCAAGTAAGAAAAATGCAAAGTAGATAAATAGGTAGGTAGGTAGGTAAACAGACAGACAGATCTAGTACTTGAACAGCCAGGAAAAAAACCCCACAACAATCCATTTTGTGAAAATTTATAAAACTCCACATACATTAGCTATGAATAACCATGGTTTAGACCATAATCACAGCTTGGTTATATTAACATCACTGAAATCTGTTTGCATTTAGAGATCACAGGAAAGCCCTGTAAAATTAAGCCTAGAGACTTTTCAGATGTATTATATGTACAAACTTTCATGTGGTCTTGTGAGTATCAACAAATATTTTGCTAGAGCAGATTTTCAGGACTCCCCTGATTTACACTACAGCCATGCTCATATTATGGACTTTATCTGCTTTGAGTCTCTCACATACCAGAAATATGTTTAACCATAATTAAAAGATACTTGAAATAGTCACACTGCCAGTTTGTTTCAATGCCATATAAAGCAGCATTTGAATTAAGTAATTATGTAATAGCAGTGATGCTTAGGGAAAGAAAAAAAAAAAGTAAACTAACTCATTTTTGTTTATCTTACATTTATGTTAAACTAGACCCAGGACTCTTTTGAAAGCATTAGGAATAACAACACAATGGCTGTTACTTAAACACAGGATGTCACTAATTGTGTAAGGCAGGAATCGCCATAATGAAATACTAACAGCTTTTTTTTTTTTCCTGGTAAAGAAAACATGTCCTAAGAGTAGCAACAGGGCTCGAACTGCCTGCTTTCAATGCAATATTCCCATTTCAAATACACTACCTCAATAACTACTAACAGATCATTCTGATGACATACAGCCTTAGGCATAACCTATTAAGAAATGTGAACATTACCTAGGAAAACAGGGTACATTTAACTACAGCATTTTCCATACAGAAACACTGCTAGCACTGTTGCAGCCACTTGGGTTTAATTCTGAATCTGGCAATTACCAAAATAATTTGCTGAATTCCAAGCACAGCATCTGTTGCTCTGATGTTGCAGATATGTAAAGGAGCAAAGTTTAAGTATAACAGAATAACAGAATGGGTCTGCTCATTCTGAGAATTAGGAAATGCATTTTTAATCCGCGGCCTTGGCTTACATGGCAACAGAATCACTGTGAGACAATGGAAATGCAAAGCTGCAGTGCTCTTTTGCATTCACAATAGGACCCATCCCTGGAGTCCAGAAATGGAAGGATTACTGTCACATTTCCTCTAAGTATAAGTAAAATTACATAGTAAGGCTGGGCTTGAGATTCCTCTGCACTTTTGTCCTTAGCCAAAGTTTACAGATGTCATAGGTACACAGTATGTATAGATATAGAGAGATCTTGTATATATAGATACATATTCTAATATCTCATATATATATTCTAACATCTCTCTAATATCCGTTAGCTATCCTTTCCTCTATCTATCTTTAATAAGAGAGATATACTTGGAATTTATTACTTCTCCATTTATAAAATAAAAAATGTCTGGTGGTTGTTGCTGCATGCTGATGACAATTCCACATCTTCCATTTCTTTTTCAAAACACACAAACACGGAAGACTGCATATTTGTACTATTACTTGCTCCAGTGTAATATTAACTTTGTTACTCCTACAGATACATACTGGCACTCAAGCACACAGGCTCCATAAATCTGTGTCAGGGAATTTTGTGAAAGGGGAAGCCACAGAAATAACTTGGCACAGATGCTGGAGGAGGAGATTTATAACCTCTGCTCAAAGAGAAGGTATTCTGGATGGGGGTGTGTGTGCGTGACTATTTCTCCAGTCAAGGGGTCAGAAAACAGGCATATCGCACTCCTCTTCCTGCACTGCAACTGCTTTGTTGCAACACTATGCTGGAAGGAAAACACTGTGTCTTTTCTCAACATTTGTGATTCACAGAGGCTGAGATACAGACAAACATACCTCTTGCTTGTTGTGAATATGTCTATATATTTATATATGTGGTACATTTGTGGTTATTTTTTCACTAGAAGACAATCAGGAACAGAAACAACCTCTGTTTCTCTGATTTCCATTGCATTCCAAAGCAATTAGCAAGTATGCTGCTTTCCAGTATAACTTATTTTGAGTATTGGACAAGATCTCAAAATGTGAAGGATATTTCAAGAAATGGAAAGTATAAGCTCAATACACTCCTGACAAACTATGAGTAAGAAATGGCTCCAGCTGCTACTTGTCTTTTAGGAAACGCTTTGCGTTTCCCTGATGGAGTGCTACTCTAGCTTGCAATGCTGAGCAACTCGGAAGAGAAGTTCGGAACCGGTGTGCTAGCTCCTTCACTTTCCCAGACACAAGCCCTGTTTTTAACATTTAAGCGTTTGCTGAGCCTTGTACAGAGAGATAAACGCCTTCTCTAAGCACTGCTTGCCACAGTTAGAGTACAAAAAACGCTCGGAAAGTTGGCGTTTCATCAAAATACTTTTCGCGAATGCATTTGGTTCAGTTTCTACTTCGCAGACCTGCTTGGCAGAAGTTTTCTGCCGTACATCTGCAACGGAAAAGAGCTGCTAGGAAAAGAGACGCGTCCTTACTTTCTCCTTGCGCCAGCTTTCCACGACCTCGGCGTCGGTGTGCCGGCTGTCGAGGGGGACCAGCCTCTGCGCCCAGGCGGCCAGCTGCCCTCCGAATCGCTGCACGGCCTCCTCCAGCTGCGCGACCTGCGCCGCGAACTCCTGCTCCGACAGGGCCATCTGGCTCAGCACGTCCCGCAGGCTGCTCTGGCTCCGGAAGGCGCTCTCTTCCCACTGTTTCCAGTCCGACCGCAGGGCCTGCATCTCGGCGGCCAGCAGCTGGCATCCGCCGGCCGCCGTGCTGCGCTTCGCGGCGGGAGCCAGCGTCTCCACTCGGCCGAGGCGGTCCGCGCCGATCTGGCGGGATTCTACCAGCTCCTGTAAGGCGACATTGCCATGGAAACCCGTAGAGCTGGGAAGGGCGAAGGGAGGGGGGACGGGGATGGGGACGGACGGACAGTCGGACACGCACAATCACGGCACGCACACGGCGCTGCGGAGGCGCGTCCCGCACCGAGCCGCGGCAGCCGGGCTGCCCAAGGCAGGAAAACAGCGCTAGGTCAAGAGAGCGTGCGGGTTTTACACGGGTTCGACAGCAATCTTGCAACCTCCGTGGGCTTAGGGGAGAAAGAACTTGTTTTAGAGTCGGAAAAGCAGTGCTTAGGTTGGTTAAGGCGCGTTAAACAGTAACTTCGTTCCGGTCTCTTAAATCAGAAACGCCAGTATGGAGCAGCTCGTAGCAGCTTCAAGAACCCAGTAGTGCTGCTCAGAAAAAGCGTTTTAGAGCCTACCCGTGATCTGGGATGTGTCATAATTGGTTGCACATGTCTTTTTTTTTTCCACCACTCCCCCCATCNGAAAATGGAGAATATAAATATCATCCCAATCACTGCACTGCCAGACTAATGCTATTTATTATCTTGCTAGTCTTATGAAATAGAAACTACTGTCTCATTCCTTTCTCATTTTATACATGGGGAGCTTGAGGAGAAAGGAGACTGAAAACTCTCTGAGAGCCTACAACAATCTGTTATTTGATCTTGGGTTTCCTGAACCCTCATCTAGTAGTGTGCTCACTGTTTAGGAGCAGACTAAAATGCTGCTAACATGAGTACATGAACATGAACATCAGGCAAGAGCAAAACATGCAGCCCACTTTAATGTTGCATTCAGGAGTATGTAACATCCTTTGGCACTCACATGCTTAGGAACTGATGCCAGGGTAAGGAGAGGCAACACAGGGAGACAACCCTCACATTGCTACTGTATTTGGCGAAAGCAATTCTTGCACAGCTTTATGTATCTCAATTTTATGTAAATCAGAAAAGTTTGGGTTTGTTGGTTTTGGTTGTGTTTTTTTTTTCCTGACTGATTTAGACAACTACGCTCACGGAGAAAGCATATTTGGGGATGAGGACAGAGCAACATTCATTAATCAGCTAAGCCACATTCTTCTGTGATGCCACCAGGCTTCCGCTCTTGCAAATTGTTTCCATGTGTGCTGTGGCTAACTCAGGTCTGATTGAGCTTTTACTCCATCAGTTTAATATGGGGAGGGAGTAGAAAACAAAACATAGCTTAGAAGGCTTGCTTTCAGCTCACTGAAATGTAATCACTATTTCAAATACCCAAAAAGCAAGATCCTACAATCTTTTTTTGCTCTGGTCTATTTTAGAGCCTATTTTAGGGGGTCTAAATCGCAAATGAAATCACAGAAGCTGTCTTAGATCTATCTTACATTGATTTTGGCCAGCTTTTTCTGTATGGTTGATGTATCTCCAGACGTATCGGACCAGCGGTGCAGCTCTTCCTTTGCAGAATGGAGCCAGTCAGTGAATTCATGCACAGCATCAAGGTACAGCAAATGATCCTTCACAATATCTTCCACTTTCCTCATTTTCTCCTATCATTCAGATGAGAAAAAAAAAAAAGACGACCATTAAAGTAGTTAAATACTGTCCTGGCTATAAGTATGTGGTGGTATGGAGTACTGGTCTGACTCTATAGCATTCATAGGAATGCTGAATAGAGCACAACTTATAGCAGCAGCTACACGGCACAAAGTTCGGTTCAGGTTGATCCAGACAGGCATGTTCTGCTAGAGCAAAATATGAAGAAGCCTTCAGAAAACATATGAAAAACATACTTTAACACATCCTTTAACACAAAATGTATCATTGAATAGAAGTCAAAGCTGTAAGCCTGGCACACTTTTCCTAATACCTCTGGAAAGAGTCTTAAGGATCATCCCCGGGGAGCAGCACACCGATGGAAACACAGTTTTTATTTAGAAGCACCAGGTCTCTATAAATGCTAAGCAGAGTCACAGAGATGTCCTATATGAAGACCACAAAGGACAACTTTTGCTGTTCAAAAATACTAAATATTCTTATGGTGCCAAGTCCCATTTTTGCCATCAGATCAGAAGTGGTGGCCATCCCCAGCCACCTGCCTGACAGCCTTGGAGAATGCTTGCCCTGAGGCAGAGAAACAACAGCTTCATGGCTCCTTCTTAGCTTTTCCATGTAAGCTTTGAGTGGGGTTAGTTTACCTTACTATGAAAAGGTGAAATAGTGTGCTGGACTAGATTTGCCTTTGGTTTGACTGAGTAGTTTTACTCTGATATTCTTGTGATCGAATGCTCAGGAATGTTCATCAAAATGAACTAAAAGTCAGCTGAGCTAATCAAACAACTTCTCACTTCTTTGTAGATATACTAGATCTTAAGTGTCCTTAAATTGCTTCCAAACAAAATCACTCCAGTTACTTCTAGTTCTGAAGAATTCAACATTCAACTAGTGCTTTAGGTTAGATTAATAAGCCATGCTGCTCCTTCTGAAAATAATTATAATTTCCCAGTGTGTCAGACTAACTAGACAATGGATGGTTACTAGCTGAACAAAGATGACCTAAAATAAATCCTCAACAACAGAGTAGAAGTTGTCTACATGCAACTGACTCTAAACAAAATAGATAGTTCTCCAGAGAAGCAAAAGGGCCCCAAGAAAGGCAACCCCACACCTCTCTCTGCTTCCTTCCCACCAGTAGAAGAGAAGAGTGGAGGCAAAGTACAACTTTAGTTGGTCTGTTCTGGTGGCTCCTACCAGTCACCATCAGTGCTGTTCTCTCCCAAGGGAAAGACTGCAAAGTTGTCTGTCTTGCTTAAGAAATTAAATTTACTGATGACTAGAGATTTTAGGAGAACACTGACATGCTCACTTAGGATACTCCTGTCAGATTAATTTAAAAATGTTGTATTTGATCTTGGTACTGCTCCAGATTTAACACTGCTGAAAGAAGAGGAGTTATGTGAGGATGAAACCACACTGATTCTCTAGAAACCAGATTAATTTTCAATGCATGAAAACCCAACTCCAACCTCCATCAGATTACTGCATGTATATGCAGTGTTTTTACTTCAGTCTCACATTAGCCTGTTACATTCTTGCCTCTTCCTGATGCTGAAAAGGTGGAGATAGTGACTCAGAGCTAGTGCTGCTGTCCTGATCTGGCTGGCAGATTGTCTCATTGAGCTTACGTATCTTTCCTGAGAAGCCAAAGAGAATGCTGTTATAGCATCTGCAGGGCTTAGTGGCCTGAAACACCAGAAAATATGGGCATATATTTCTCTGACAATAGGATTTCTCTTTCTGACAATATGTTTTCTGCCCAGGGTGGTATTTCATTCTTCCTGTTAGAGTGTAAAAAAAAAAAAAAAA
>VZTU01001197.1:0-103299 GCA_013400835.1 Zapornia atra
AAGCAATGGCGGCCACCGGGTGCATCGCGCAGTGTGGTTTGTTTTGTGTGGTTTGTTGGTGTGGTTTGTTGGTTGTAGTTCACAAGGGATGTGTTTTGTCTCCCAGGAGACCCTCCTCTTGCAGGTGAAGAGCGGAGAACCATGGTTTGCTTACCACTGCAGTGGCAAAGGTTAGGCAGGTGAAGTCAGGCTCAGCAGCATACTCAGGAATTGCTTTGGTTTGTTAGTGTCACAGATTTAAAAAAAAAAAAAGGTAAAAAAGGTAAGAATAATAAAAAAAGAGATAAAAAAGGAGGAAAAGAGGAAAAAAAGAGAGAAGAATAAAAGGGAAAAGAAAGTAAAAATACAAAAAGAAGGAAAACAGGTGTTTCTGAGCCTGGGGCGGTCTTCTGGTGTAAACATTGTGTAAGTACCCTGTGATGGCTGACTGTTGGTGGGTTTGGAGCACCTCTTCCCCTCTCCAGATGGCCTTTTAGTGTTAGTGGGATGTTGTTGTTCTCTCTCCTCTGAAGCACCAACAGTCCTGCATTCTGCCTTACTGCTCTGGCAAACGTGCCTTTTAGTAGCTGGCATGAATGCCTGATCAGTCTACTTGGCGCTTCCTGAGTCAGGCAGATCAATAGCACAGGTATTCCTGAAAGGGAGATGAAAACGCATTTTGGTTCACAATTTTTTGGTGCTCCAGACAACATCAGGATGCCAGTAGATAAAGGCCAAGGCACTTTTTACTCTTGCTGTGTTGGTCCCCGGCGTGCGGATTCCCATCTCCTTCCAGTCTGCATGTGAGCTAGTTGGTTGGCTCTGCGCTGCACGTCTCCTTACAGCCCTCTGTGAGCCAACATCAAGGAGGACACATAGATCAAAAGACACCAGTACATAGAGATGTGGGGAAAACATTACAAGAAAGTAAAGTGCTGCAGTGAAGAACTCTTAACATCTTTTCCCATCTCTGTTTTTGCTACTGGGCTATTTCCTTTCTCTTCCCAGCATGATATAAATTTTATCCATCCCAGTAACATTAATTTGCCAGATCTACCTCTCCGAGACACTCCTGACAAGAGGGCTGCACTGTGAGTTCCTGTGCTCTCGGCCTCCCCATCAGATTTTTCAAATATTTTGATGTGGGTTCAGAAGCTTCTTTTTTCTGCAGTTTTTATTTCTCAGCACAAGCTTCATGGTTCTTAGAGGTAGAGACAGAGTTTAAAGGTAAGCAAAGTGCGGAGTCGCCGAGTATGCTTCAAGCTCGTCCCCATGAAAGGCAGGCACATAACAATCCCTTCACCTCTTGCAAACCTAAGTACCTTGCAGACCTACTTCCTGTTGGACAAAGTCATGCAAAAATGGGTGAAATCCTCAGCAAAGCCAGCTTGAGTTGGCTGCTCACCCTTTCCATCTATGAGCAGTTGACACCTGTGTCAGATGTTGGGATTTTTAGCAGCTTTCTCATGAAGTTGTTTGTAAATTCTGCCCACTCCAGAGCACCACAGATCTTTTTCAGGAAACTAAATTTCAAAACAAGGTAATCTAAGACGTTGCCTACCACAGTCTTACTTGGCAGTTTGGCTTCAGGCAAGACATGTAAGACCATTGGTGTTCTGTTCTGCCAAAAATGTATTTCTATGTTTTGTTGTTGCTTTTTTTCCCCTTTTCCTTGACATGAACTATCTTCTAACCCAAACTTGGGTGATGAAGTTACCTAATGGCACTACAGATCACCTGTGGGGGTTTGCTTTGTGCTTGGATGTGGGTACAGACCCTACTGACAAAGCATGTAAGGTTCACCTGAGCTAAGAAAACCTACCTCCAAGGCTTACATGCTTGCTTTTTTCCTTACTATCCTCTTTTTTTCCCCATACAGCTCTTGTTACGCCTCCTTTTCTGTACTTTTTAGATCACTCACAATTTTTAATAAGATTTTTAATAGAGGGATCACCGCAGGGGGCCTAAGCAGGTTCAGCCTGAGAGAACTCTCAGAACAGATATCTTTCATTATATACAAGTTACTAGTTACAACAGATCCAGCAGTGAGTTGCTAATGCAACACAAGAGATCTGGAGGTGGGAAAGGGGGCTGGAAAGGTGTCTGTGAAGTGGAAAGGTGATCCTCCATCTAGAGTGGGTGTAAAGCACCCAAGTGCCAAAATGGCTTGTTTTATCCCCTCCCAGGCTGAAGCAATGCTTAATTTGTGGGCTCACAACCACACCGAGCTCATCAAGGCTGTAAATGCAATCAGCCTCTGTAAACTGACTAGCAAGAAAGGAGGAAAACTGGGGACCCAGGACCTGCTTTGAAGCTTCAACATGTCACCTTGATGAACTGCACGTATCACCGGTGTGAGGGGAGAGCCTAGAGCAAGGTCCCCTTTGGCAGGCAGTTCTCTTCAAGCTGGCCAATGGCCAATGCTTATGTGTTGCAATTAAGGCATGTCTGAAAGGTACAAGTTAATTGGAATATCTTGCTGTATTTCGATACAGCTCATGTCTCTGACATGAGTAGTATCTTTGCTAAAATGTGTCTTGGAGAAACCTTAAGTAAGTCCTTGGTAGAAAATTAGATTCCAAGTACAGACCAGATTTGCCTTTATTCACGTCACACTTTTCTTTTGTGACTTTATTTCCAAGATGTTGCTTGAGAACTTGCCACATTGCTTTGCTGGGGGAAAAAAAAACCAAACCCAAACAAATTAATTTGTTTTTCTCTGAAGTTGGTTGGCTGTTCAGTATGAACTTCAGGGAATCTGACAAATCTGGGGTGCTTTTTCTTCAGTGGACTAAAAGATACTCAGCCCCTGGTGGAGAATATTCCTGGTGAATGTGAAATCAAGTCAGACACAGAAGAGAAATGGACCTTGGGAAATGAGCCTGTGAACCTGTGTGTCAGAGAGGAGACGGATTCAGCTGTAAAACCTCGATGCTGGAAAAGACGCGTTTCACAGGGCGACAGTTTCCTTGGTAAAGAAGAGAGAACATTTTTTTTCTTAGAGATTCCTGAGACAGCTACTGGTAAACTGTTATAGAAAAGGGAGATCAGAATAGTTCCTGTCTGCAGGGCAAGCACTTCCTTGTGCCTTCAGTTCAAATGCTGCACTTACACAGGCTCTCAGTGTACTTCCCAACACACTCCTATTGATGTGTTTGCGGCAATTGCTCTTCTGTGGAGAAGGGTATAAATCACATCCGTAAATAAAACCTGAGGTTCTGGGAGTCGAGTCAGAAATCTGGATGGCACACTACATAGATGAAGTCCACCCCTTATTCCATACCATTTACATCATGGCCAGATCCAACAATTCCCTTAGGTGCGACCAGTTTCTTGTTTCACACACACACACACTGTATGTACATATGTATACACGCACACACATGCATACAGATACTATTCCCTTATTCTATGAACCACCCCTCTAAGTTTGTTGAGTTCATTTAGTCCATGACTTTGGGCTCCATATATCGTAACAGTCTCTCAGGGTAGGAGTGATAATATATACTGTTGGATTGTTGCATGCTGCATCCTGGCTGGAGGTTGCAGTCCCCATCTCTGACGCTACTCAAAGCCCACCTGGATGCTGTCCCATGCAGCCTGCTGTAGGAGATGTGGCTCTGGCAGGGGTGTTGGACTAGATGCTGTGCAGAGGGCCCTTCCAACTCCCATCATTCTCTGCTTCTCAATGATCTCTGGAGGTCCCTTCCAACCCCTACAATTCTGAGATTCTGAGATAAACACTGTTGCACTGAAAACTGCTGTGGTGTGTGCAGTTCAGGCAAAACGGGGAGACTTCCATGCTGTCACAATGAGGTCATGCTGTTCTCTCTGGAAAAGCTTTGGGGTTTTTTATAGAGTATGGATTTCTACAATTCGTTAGTCACAGGGTTTCTGAAAAGGCACCTCCAATTTTCCTGTTAGTGCTCTTCCCTTGCTGTAAACAGTAATACTCGATCAAATATCCTGACACCATTATAATGAGCTGTACCTAATACTTTAATGAAAACATTTGTCTGTAGGCTACAGGGGAGGTGAGAACCAATAGAGGCTATTTTTCTGACTCTATTAGTGTGTTTAAACTGTGTAGCATGTAGTTTGTACAGTCCAGTTAGATAGCCGCTGTTCAAACCTCTCCCTGGTGGCTTCTTTTCTCTAAGTCTCCTCTGGGTATCCAGCATTGGGTACCCAGTCCCATCTCCAAGTCACCAACCCATGCAGCAGTTCTGCTGCTTGGGGCTTGGTGTTGAGAAAATCTAGCGACCAGGAAAGACTGCAGTGACATTTGGTGGTTTCTCTGCAAGTACATCCCATGTGCCATGTTGCTCTGCTCTCTAACCCCCTTCAGCAGACCTTTTGATGCCCATGTCACACTCTTGTGACTTAAACCATCAATAAGACTTTTCATCTTCAAGTCCTGTTTCTCCAATGGATTTCAGCCTGGAGAAGACACTGGGGAGACCTTATAGCAGTCTTCTGGTACTTGAAGGGGTCCTACAAGAGGGACTGTTTACAAGTGCATATAGTGACAGGACAAGGGATAATGGCCGAAGCTAAAGGAGGGCAGATTTAGATTAGATATCAGGAAGAAATTCTTCTCTTTGAGGGTGATGAGGCACTGGCACAGGTTGCTCACAGAAGCTGTGGCTGTCCCCTCTCTGGCAGTGTTCAAGGCCAGGCTGGATGGGGCTTTGGGCAGCCTGGTATAGAGGAGGGTGTCCCTGCCCATGGCAGGGAGAGTGGAACTAGACGATCTTTAAGGTCCCTTCCAACCCAACCCATTCTGTTATTGTGTGACTATTTTTCTCATGTTCTCTGTGCATCCCTCAAAGACACTACTGTGCATGAGGGCATCATTCAGCACACAATATGTCATTCATACATTTTCCCAGGCACTCTTCGAGACTCAGCCAACAAGGGCATTTGTTAACTGAAATGAGATTTCAACCTATGTGATACAGTATCTGTGGAGTTGACTGAGCCTGCAGAAAGCTGACAAGAGATGATTTCTTTCAACTGTGAAGCCTTGAACCATGAAGATCGCAGCATTGCTCATCCTTTCAGAACACTGTCATAATTTGATGGATTAATCAGGGTTACTTAGCAGGGATGCTTACCTGGCAAGACAATTCTCTAGCTTTTGTGCTTCTTGTGTACAAAACTCAAGGCCAATGAGCAGCTGTGTCTGTACTGCTAAGCTTCAGTAGCAAAACCTACGTGAGTTTTTTGTTTCCCACGTGATTTATTTCTTTTCTCCTTTGAAGATACCGCTGTAGACTGTCTTTTGCTGAGGTGCATGTTTCACTGCAACCTGCATCTTTCCACCTGATGACATTTGCAGAGCCTTTTGCCCCAGCAGTACTGAGGAGGTGTGTGCTTTCTCTCTCTGATACGTATTCGTTATTAACAGTCTTTCTTCTCCCATCTTCAAGAGAGGTCAAATGTGAGCCTGCTTGCTGTTTTCTTTCCTTCCTGCTCTGGTCTGTGTACCCCCTGCTCTGTGCTTTTGCACCTGCCCAGGTAGCTCGTATTAATTCTTTGATTTTTAGTTTTCAGCCTTTGATCTGCTCTCCTTTAGCTATTAATCGTCTTATCTCCTTCATCACTGAGCCTGCTTTTCCCCTGAGAGATGCTGTCTTCCTCTGCCCTGTTTTTCTTCATATTAGAGCTACGACATTTTCACAGTGTCTGAACTTAGCTCTCAACGTATTTAACTCTAACAAATTGCATACAGCAGGATGCAGCTTGCCACATGACATCTCATCTGCAAGCGGACTTGTTCTTAAATAAAGTTTCATGGTATCTGAATATGACCATTGCTGCAGTCACGTCAGGACTGAAGGGAGGAATGTGTTTCACAGAATGGCACGGTTTTACTTCAGATTGGAGTCAGCCCCTTTGTGAAGCAAATGACACTTCTGCCTCAGATCAAATACTCAGACTAGAAAATGCTGATCTTTCTTTTCTGTCGCTCACCTGGGGCTGCAGGCTCAGCTTAATAGTGTCTTATTCCTGGTAACAGGGAGCTTCGGAAGCTCTCCGGTGTTGGAAGGCTTGGATCACCTTTTCCCCCCAAAGAGTCCCAGCAGATCAAGAGTGAGCAACACAGTCTGATTATGGCTTCTAGACTAGACCTCGTGATGTTTCGATAAACCCAAAAGCAGAGGCTTCTTCCTAAGCATCTCCCTCCAAATTGTGTTCCATTAATCAAAAGCCCTTTTTAATTAACATTTTTTCAGAGTACCCTTCTTGAATAGCCATTAATTAATGTTTGCTCTATTTTGGCATGGTACCTAGTCTAAAATCTCTTTTTAATTGTTTTTCTTTAACCACTGCGAAGTGGAGAGTTTTACACCTTCCGAGTGTTTTGGTTGTCACTGTTTAGGTAGCTTAACTGTATATATTTTAAATGCTTTTGGTTTTTTCCATTTTCTTTTTCCCTGCAGTTCTACCTCAGTCCATCCCAGCAATATCCTGAACCACAGACATCTTTGTGCTAATTCTGTAAATGCCATATAGTCTACCCGCTTCCACATGAAGCCTTTTTTAACCTTCTCTTCCCCAGAAAACAATTTCTGGCTGCTGCAGAGGCATTCAGCCTGCTCTCAGTCACGTTGTTTCAATACAGCTTCCTCTTGTCTTGCTAAATATTCCCCTTCTAGACAAGAAGCAGTTTTAGAAGTAAAATTTTCATAAATGGAGCACTTTCTCCCTTTTTCATAACAAAAAAAACCCCCTTTCGTCCCTAAACACACACAGCTTGTTCCAGCCTCACCGCTGCTGCCTGTTAGCAGCATGGTGCAATGAAATCATATTTTCCTCAAGTTACAGAAGGTCTTCTCCACTTGCACCCCACCGGCTGTCCACCCACTCTCTCTCCATGCCTGCCTGCACCACGCTGTGATGCTGCATGTGGGAAGCCCCAACCTTTCAGCAGCCGACCTTCCCCCAGCGCTGGGGGCAGCTTTTGAACTGGAAGCAGTGGGTGCCAATAGCACATGGTGCTTGGGCTGACTGGCCCCAGGGGCTCGAACCACCACACTGACCTGATCCTCTAGGCTTTGGAGGGTGCCAACCTGGCACCTCCCTCTGACAGGGGGAAGCTGGAATCAGAGCCAGTTTGGGAGCAAGGACAGGCGACTGCTCAATGCTCCCAGAGGAGAAGTAACCCTGAGTACAGTGCTTCCCCTATCTAGAATTTTTTAATTTTTGTTTCTTTGCAGGCACCCATTTTTCAGTCCCACCCAGCTGCACAGGGTGTGATATGCCTTATTCTGAGTAAAGGTGGGTCTGCCTGCTCCTGGGAAAATGGACTGTACTGCTCTGCACTCCTCTGACTTAGGGTCATGCCGACAGCCTCTCCCGAACCTTGCTCAATCCTCAGTTGCTCTGAAATCTCCAGATAAGAATAGATGCAGGGATGTTCTTTCATTTATAGTTGTCAAAAAAGATTGCAAGACCATTTTTACTACAGATGGATGTGAACTCACCCTAACTATCCAAGCCTTTTCCATCTTCATATTAAATTACTTCAGCACATTTCTATGTGGGGCTATGGCAAGTACAGCGCACAGGAAAGTTAATAATAGAAAAGCAAAGAAGTTAAAAGTAAATCTGGACTTTCAAAATTCACTCATGTTAATAATGCAAACTGCTACTTTTTAAAAATTCCTTGCTATGTTTTTTACAGTGCCACTTGAAAAAAAAAATTCTCCATAAAGAAAGGTTAAAAAACAAGTACAACTCAAAATTTAAAAAAAAAAAAAAATTAAGTGCAACTTTAAAAGTTGCATTTTAATGGAGAAGCTGATGGTGTCTATTGCTTCAAAGACCTTAGGAGCACAGGAAGAAACCAAGGAATGGTCACATATTTCCTTTTTCTGTTGCTTGTGACACCACTAAAACATGCTGCAGCACTCACTGAGGCATCTCTGCTGTTGGCTTGAGAGTGTCCTGCCAACTCCAAGTGCTGGCCTAGCATGAGGTTTTAAAGAGAAGTACCAAATGGGTTGTTCTCACCCTTGGTTTGAAGTTTTGAGCTTTATGTGGGAATATTTTCTAAGGGCTGGAAAGATGGATGTTTTCCCTTCTTCTTTATAAAAGGTGGTTATATTTCCCATGGAATTTCCTGATGTAAAAAACCTGAAGAGACAGAAGTGCCTGATTATTTGGGAACGGTCAAGCCCTCAGCCCCTTAATGGACTCAACTGACCTCACCTGGGGTTTTTCCTCCACCCCTGACCACGATACAGCAGCTCCATTTTCACCCAGCCTGGGTTGCTGTCTGTGCTTGGGGAGTAGCTGGTTTCTGCTACTGTGAGCCATGCAGGTATGTGTGGGTGTGTTGTCTCACTGAGTTTATGCTGGGGCTGGTCCCAATGTGGGGGGCAAAATCTGACCAGGTACGTTGTTATTTGAGGTTTGGGCTGGGGTCTGTACTGTGCAGAGTATAGTGCTTAGCTTGCTTGCTGTGTTAGGCTTGGCCTGTGTGTGCCCTGCATGGTGGTGGCTATGTAGGAACTGTCTTCTAAAAAGCATCGGTTGCTCAGGCTAAGGCTGAACCAGCCAGCACTGTGCTGTTAGTGGCGATGTGTGAGCTCTTAAGGAGGTTTCTATGGATGAAATCTAGTGGTGTAAACGAGATTCCCCTCTGAAAAGGGTCCAGAGGTCCCTGCAGGAGAGGTGAATGTGGGTGCTGTCTTTCTTCTAACTACAGAATGACAGTGCCTGCAAGGGTGGGTGCTTACGAAGGGTCTGTAAGCCCCCTTTACGTTTTCTTTGTGACTCAAGGAAATCTTACCCTGCTGTCTTTCTTTTCCCTGGACCTGGCTGTTCTCAGGCAGCCCAGGTGCTGCTTGTGGTGGCAGTGCAGGATTTCACCACAGCTTGCTGTTTGTTTTTTCATAATGTTAGCAGGATGAGCTGAAGACTTTAGAAGGAAAGAGGATAGTGTCCTCATTTAGGGGTGCTGCTAACTCTGGGAGCCCTTTCTAACTTTGTATTTGCCATCCACTTCCCTAGTGGGAAGCTGAAGGAGCAAAAGTAATCTATTTCCTACTGTTTAGCTGTATTTATTTTCCACTGCCTGCCTCTCTGCCTGCAGCACCACTAATGTTCCCAAAGCACCTGAAGTCATTTATTTTCTACCTCTGCCTATGACAGTGGTATTGCACCCTAGAAGATTTTGCTTGGAGCCTTCTGGGCTTTACTGGGGGTGCTCTAGGCATGTGAGAAAATAAATAGGCTTAGGAACAGTATGTGTTAAATCCACAGTGGGTGTCTAGACTGCCAAGGTTTTTGTATGTTTTCACTTTTAATAAGTGTACATTGATATATTACTAAGTATCCAGTAGACAAACATACTCTAGATGCTGCAGACTCAGTGTTCATATGGTCCTCTCAGGAGCCATTTGAACAGCATCAGCTTCCCTTTATAAACGCTGTAATGTTTCTTTAAAAACTTAAATTACTTTTGATGGTCTCCATTTAATTAGGAAGATCTTTGCTATGTTTGTCTTGTTTTATGAGCTTTCCTCGGTCATCCAAAGCCCTCTGTGAATAAGGAGGATGCTCTGTCACTGCTGGGGCTGTTCAGATCTCCCTGCTCTGATCCAAGCTGTGTGTGCACAGCCCAAGGTTCAGGGTTTTGGGAAAGAGCAGCCGAGGAAAGGAGAGAGTTGGCTGATTGGTTTGAAGAATGATGAGGCTTGGCATGATTAAGTGTCTACAGGCTTTGAAAGTAACAAGGCTTTCATTCTTCTCTGTGATTATAAACGGCTGAGAATCAAAATGGGTCCATTTATTTCCATGACTGGCTGCTTAGGAAGTGCCTGCTTCATGTTCTGAATAACTTGTGTTTTCCTCAGCTTCTGATGACAATTCTGATGATCTTTTGCTGATGTACCTACACAAATTTCACACTTCTACCCGCTTGGTTTCCTTACCCCAGGTGGTGTCACTAATGTGACCTCTAGATCTTCACTGGCAGCTTTCTTGACTGCTGTCTCAATCATACAAAAAAACTCCAACCCTAAAACCCACTGTTTTCAAGATGGGGCTGGTTAGCTGGACTGCTGTCCCTGGTTTATAGCCAGCCTGGCCTCTAATGGTGAGCCTCCAACCAGGGAAGATCTGAGGAAGGGACGCATGAGGGTAGTCCAAGCCTGCTTTGCTCTTATTTCGCTTGGGTGCTTTCCCTCTTTCCCCTGTATCTCGTGAGCAAAGGCACCTGCTGCTTGTCTGACAACCGGCTAAGACTCAAGCCGGGGAAAAAAAGCTCAAGAGATATTTAAAACTTCTGTAATTTGAGCTCCTGTGTAGCTCCCCTACTTACCACAGGGGAGACAAATCCTCTTACCCAACTGTCAAATAAGCCCAGCGGTAAAGCTGGAAACAAGCTGTGTGTGACTGCCCAGTCCCTGAGGGGGATGAAGGGAGCGTTCCTGGCCCTCTCCTGCCTTAGAGGTGTTGCCTGGAGCTTTACGGGGACTTCCAGGGTGGTCCTGGGCACTCTGGCACTGAACTGAGTCCACTCTGCTTGGCAAAAATCACCTGAGGTGATAAAAGCTGTTTGAGCAATTGATAGGGCTGGAAATTGCAGATGAAAAGGGGAACTCATCATAAAATAATTCAACTTTTCCTGTAACGCTGCTGCCCCCAAGCGTGCTCTCCCAGGGACCCTCTGTTGGCCTGTGCACACAGGGGCCAGAAAAGCTTTTCTGTCTATTGAGGAGGGAGGTGGAGGACAAACTAAAAAGAAGTAGTTTTGGTTTGTTTTGCTGTGTTTTTCCTGAAATTGGAAAACATTAAGTATTCTAGAACACCATGTCGATCTGGTCTTGCTATGAAGCAAGATTGGTGACGTATGTAAATACAGATGCTTGGGAAATGAATGCAGGCCGATCTCTTGTTCCTGTGCAAGTTGGAATGGCTGCTTAATAAATACAAAACAGTCAGCCTGTGTTTAATGTGCTTACAAGATGCCATAAAAATAAGGTTTCTTTCCCCTTTTGCTGAAGTTACTAAAAGAAACTTCGAAATATAAAAATAACAACTGATTCTTATGTATTTTCCTTCCTGGGGATTTATAGCTATCATAGGTATTTTTGGTTTGGACTGTGCTTGGCACTCAGACAGCCCAGTGCAGAAGATACATATGATGAGTAGCTCTGAAATGCCTCTTTGGAACATTTTGGAGGTTTCTGAGCAGGCTTTGCACTGAAGCATAATTGACATCATGGCATCTATCCCACCTCTCTTAACAGTTAAAAGTGAAACATAAAAAAAAATTTCTCCAGTGTGCTCCTGTCACGGTCCAAATTCTGCTGTTTGTTAGCAGTGCGGTTTTTTACAAAAATGCCTCTTGTCAGGAGGTGGGGGAAGGCTCTCCATGGACTTTGTGGCCCTGTGTTGAGGCTGCACCTGAGCCAGCTGCTTCCTCAGGTCCCACCGAGACTGGTGCGGGTATGGCTCATATAGAGTCCATCTCCAGGAAAAAAGCCGATTCTGCAAAGGAGAAGGGTGACATTGAGAGCTTTCAAAGCTCTGGGTTGCTTGCCTCAAGTGAGGTAACTACCAGGAATCCGGCAGTAAAACTCGCTCAGTAAGGCGGTATTTCAGAATTTGCCAAGTCTGGGTATTTATCTGCTATTTAGTCAGCACCCATCAGGATAGCAACTAATTGAAGCCAAAGGGACCACTCATGGCGTAAAATACTGGGCGATGTGAGTAATGATAATACTATTTGGCCTTTAATTAGTCATTTACAGTTCATTTTGGAGCTAGAGAGCTCAGGCTGGATCCAGCACTCCTGCATAGGGGTTCCTTGTGGATTAATTTGTGGCTCCACAAAAGGTATGAAAGGCTGGTGGCTGCCGAGCTGCTGATGTTTGCAGGTGTTTTCATCACTCTCTTACCCCTTCCATTCATCAACTGAGAAATTGGGCTTTTTCTTCTCCTTTGTCACAAAAATATATGCTGTCTCTCAGGTGTCTCAAATCTTGCTGATTTCTCTCGGTGCCTGCTAAATTACAGCAGGTTTGCTGCAGGATAACAAGCCTGGCCACCTCCCAGCTGGTTTCTTTGCTGGTTGTCCAGCTGTTAACCTGACCAGGAAAGTGCTATGGATGTCTGTCACAACGCAGGGTTTTGTTTTTCTTTCTCATTCCTTATGTTGCTGTAAGTATATTTGATTAAGGTTGAACACCTGAAGTCTGTGGGAATTAAAATTCTCGATTATTGCCCATTAACATCCATGCAGGGAAGCTGGTTCTCAGCAGGGCTGGATGGAGATTTAAAATTTTTTAAGTTTTTTTTTTTTTTTTACTCCTGGGTTTCTTTTAAGAATCTCTCTTTCTGGAAACATTTTTGCTGTTCTGTTGTTGTCTCTGTACTTTAACAGGTAGACAGATTACTGTGTGATTGCTGCTGAAAAACGTTTGATGGGCAGACAGGATTAGCAGGAAGTTTCAGTGTACACTTAGCAAGTGTCCCTTGAGGCCTGGGGTCTTTTCTGGGATCTTGTGCTCTGGCTGTTGTGATTTGATGTGGATTGCTGCTACGGTATTGCCTCTGTTCATTAGATTCCACATTGCCTGGAATGTGGAGAGGTGGTTTAGCATTAATCAGCTTCTCTGTTAATCTCATGCATGACCCCTTGCTGTGTAAAAGCTCCCCACAAACTTATACCAGAGTCTCTTCTTGGCTTTGTCTCCTTGTTTCTGTTTGTGCTTGGTGTGAGCAATTACATGTATCCTGGTGAGCAGCATATCATTTGCTGAGTCCTGCCAAGAAAAAAAGACTCCTATTCTTCACAGTTTTTGGTTGGGATTTTTTTTTTTGTTTGTTTGTTTTTATAAACTGGCCTCTGTCCTATCAGTCCTTGACAGTTTTGTGAAAGGAATCCTCTGCTGAAAATGTTGTTTACTAATACATCTTGCTGTAGCAGTAGTGAAAGCTAGTCTCATCCTGACAAGGGCACGCACGTTTTGGCAATGCTTCCTTTAGAAAAATGTGACTAGGACTGAGGAATCCATTTTGGTATGTTTGGTCTTCTGCACTTCTTCTAATGAATCATTGACTGGACATGCTGTTCTTAGAGTTTTAAGTGAGTACAGCTTCTGAGGAAAAATTGCTGATACATGGACAGTGAAATCTAGAGCTGAGTTTCCTGGGGAGGACAGTGAATTCTTATTGTGTGGAGTGGCACATTGCCTCTTGCAGCGGGCCCAAAGGAGGGCCACAAGGATGATCAGAGGGCTGGAGCACCTCTCCTATGAAGACAGGCTGAGAGTTGGTCTTGTTCAGCCTGGAGAAGAGAAGGCTCCAGGGAGATCGTATAGCAGCCTTCCAGTACCTGAAGGGGCCTACAGGAAAGTTGGAAAAGGACTGTTTGTAAGGGTATGGGGTGATAGGACATGGGGCAGTGGTTTTAACTAGAGCAGGGTAGGTTTAGGTTAGACATTAGGAAGAAGCTCTTTGCTGTGAGAGTGGTGAGAGACTGGCACAGGTTGCCCAGAGAGGTGGTGGATGCCCCATCCCTGGGGCATTCAAGGTCAGGCTTGATGAAGCTTTGAGCAATCTGATTTAGTTAAAGGTGTCCCTGCTTGCTGCAGGGGGGTTGGACTAGATGGCCTTTAAAGGCCCCTTCCAGCCTAACGCATTCTGTGATTCTCTTCTATGGTTCTGTATCTGGGCACTTCAGGTCAATGTTGAGCTTAGGCACAACAGCAATCAACTTTAACATGGTTAACACGATTAGCACACGAGAGCTGGAAAAATAATTCTGCCTGCCTGTCCTCAGCAGTTTCCTGTTTGCTGGAATTGCTGAGCCTGTTCCTCCTGACTCAAACATACGTCCAAATGTACAAGGTTTAATGCTGCTGCTGAATATGGGTGAAGCAGAGAATTTGAATATCAGTCCTTTTGAGGAGCAAACATTTTCAGCCCTTCGCTCTTCCACTCTTCTGCCTTTTCAGTCTGACCTCTGAGCTGTGAAAGCTTTTAATTTATCTATGTTTGACTGTCACCCCTGAGGACGTGACTCATCAGCGAAGGGATGGAGGAGAAGTTTGCTTCTGCAGTTTCTTTATGTAGGGACACATCTATCCTGAGGCAGTTCTGCTTTTTAAGTAGCAGGGGGCTTTAGCGAGTAGAAAAAGGTGGCTTTGACTGAGAATGATAAAGGGTCTCTAGTAAAGGCTTCTAAGAAAAATGCTCCCCTAAATTCCTTCAATTGTGTGTTAATAGGGCTTTGTGTCAGTGAGCATCCAAAGGCAGTTTGGTCTGCGGAGGCAGCACAAAAAGATGTGGGCATCCTAGAGGGCCTCCTTTCCCTGTATGGCTCTGAGCTTGGAAGGGTCGCTTCTCTGCTTTTGTGCACAGTTCCTGAGCGAGAGATGGATCTTATTTACACCACAAATAAAACTGTGGGGTGTACCCGGGCTCTGCCACAGAGCTCTATGGAGAGCTCCAGCAGTAGCTTTCTCAGTGCAGCCACTTATTCTTCCCTTTGTCCCTTAGGTTGTTCCCACTGTCATGGTGTCAGCAGGCCCCAGAGAGTTTTGCCACTTGAATTAGCTCATGCTGACTAATTCACCTGAAGGCTGTGAGGTACAGGTGCTTGTGACTCACCCCAGGTGTTCAACACTGCTTGGGACCCAGTCACAAAAGTTTGCTTCAAATACCTTAGGAGTGCTTGGTCTTGCCTGTGAAAAGGCAATAGCTACACTGAGCTAGCTAGCAATGCTAATGTATTTATTTTTTTATTTCTAGTGTGGTCATCTTGGGCTTTATAGGCTCTGTTCAATCCCAAGGAAAGCACAAAGACTTTTCTTTTTTCCTAAATCAGCTCAATTGATTGACAAGGAGTGCTATGTCACAGGTGGAGGGGATGTTCTGGTCCTAGTGAATTTACGACTGGTGTGATGGCTGTAGTTACAAAGAGTGGTAGTGAAGCAAATGGACAATAGGAATATTAGACTGGAGGTCAAACATGAGGCAGCTGCATAGTACAGAAACTCTTCTGTAGAAACATATCAGTAATGAATCTCGAAGCACCTTGTGCATGTATTATTAAGATCAGTAGTGACTAATCATGTGTAACTGATATAGTAAAGCTGTAGTATTGACTTTTAGTGAAAAATGTGGGGTTTGGGGTCATGGTCTATGGAGCACTGAAGCGTTTTGAAATGCCCCTCACCTTTGGACCACTCTGCTGACCAGTATGTGCAGGAGAGGTTGGGTAAGAGTCCTCTGAAAAGGAAAGCTGCTGCTACTTCATCCTGTCAAATTTTCTTCTTTAAACACATCAGCCCCAGAAACATTTCTGTCTGCTACGTTAGGACATCCTGGGAAGATACTGGATGATGTTCATGAGTGAGTTCAGCAAATGCATGTAGTGTTTCTCAAACTTTTTCACTACTGATAAGGGAACTTCTGGGATTTTGTGGGGTTTTTTTATTAAAGATGACTACAGGTGTGTAGGACTAGCTTCCTAAGACCATGAACTTGAGCAAATGATTACATTGACTCCAGTTTCCTGTGGCTTTAATCTCAGTAGGCTTTGATAATATAAGAGGAGGGAAAGGACAGCTTGTTGTGATGGACAGTTTAATCTTACCTGCCTGCTGGTAAGATACACTGGCTATCTAGAGAACAGCAAAATATAAACTGCCTCCTTAATACTGATAAACATGGGAGGGGATGGACTTAAGGAAATATTACATCTTAATTATAGTTCTCTGCTGGGATCAACAAATCTGGTTCATCCTTGAACTTCTGCTGTTTACTAAGTCTCTCAGCTCCATGATAATTATTTCCTTAGCCCTTAGTAGGTTGGTGACATAATCTGTGGCACAGCAGTAATTGTAGAACAGCTTGATCGTGGGATTTTTTTTTTATCCATGCTTATTATATGACCAAAACAATCAGCCAGCTAAATATCTGCCTGATTCTTCTGTGACTTTGTAAGCAAGCTCATAATCTAAATGATGTCTTAATACAGAGAGATGAAGGCTAGATAATCCCCCTTAGTCCCTTACAAGAGAGGAAGCTGCATACCCTGTTACTTCAGCTACTTTGCATAGAAAAAGGGTAATGGGAACAGGCTGAAAATATTTTGACTTAAGCATGGAATTGTAGGGCTGGCAGTGACACTTCATGAGTTTGTCTCACCCAGTCCTACGTTCTGCCCCAGGAAGAGACAGGACCCTTTCAAGAATGTCGTACTGTGTCTTCTCTATCATAAGGCAGGGTTGGCTCTTAATAGGTTTTTCAAGCTGATCTGACATAAGAGGGATTACAAGTCCTACAACCTGCCGGTGGGTGACCAAGCAGCCTACAGGGGCCACAGCTTGGGAATACAAGGATGGATATTGAGAAGAGGTAACACGGGAACACAGAGTGAAATTGAGTCTGGGCTGAATTTCAGGCTGATATTTCCCAGCAGTGAGGTCTAACAGGCTGCAGAATACTTCTGGGAAAACAGTAGAAGAAATGCTGTTACATGGGGTCTCTGTGTGAGTGTTCAAAAAAGCAAAGACTTGCATACTGTCCTATGAAGGGCTGTAGTATGCCATTAGGGATGAACAGGCATTGCCTTGACCACACGCACCAGGGCAAAGCTGGCTGTGATGGGAGCTGCTTGCTGCAGAAGTGGCTTGCTTCCCTGTCTGGGCAGTGAATTACATGTTAGTTAACTGACTGCAGTCTCAGGAAGGGCCTAAACCCGTTTAACAGGGTTGGATACTATCACTTGTTTGTCCAAGGGAAGGCTCATGGGAACTCAAGAAGCAATTTGGCAATGTGTCCATACTCCACTTGCCTAAACCAGGTTTTAATAGCTGGCTAGTTTTTCCTTCTACTCCAAGATCTCAAATCCCAAAGCACCCAGAAGTGCAGGCTCAGTTACCTGCCTCATAGGAGTGGGGCAGGGTCAGGGACATGTGTTCATGCCCAGTGTGGCTGTTTCTGCCTGGCGCACAGCAGGCACTGGGAAATGGCCCGAAAGCTCAGTGTTCCGAAGAGCTAGGAACGGACAGAGTGTTGCTGTCAGGTCTTGGGGAAAACGATCCCCTTCTGCAGAATGGGCTCTGCTAACGCCGCCAGGTCAAGTGGAAGGGGTGATGTTAGCATCTGACCTCTTTCTGCAAGGTCTCTGTGGGTTGCTAGTAGCTTCCCAATTAGCTTGCTGCTCTGGGAAGGAAACGGATGACTGGATTCTGTGTTTTACATGCAGCCTGTATCTACCTTCTGCAAATGTTTTACCTGAGCCTGGGAGGGCAGGCATGGGAGCATCCCTTTCAAAGCCCAAAAAGGGGCTCGTTTGGTTTTACACAGAATGGCGAAGAGGTAGAATAAACTTAAGTATCCCCTTTTGTTGTGTTAGGAGAAATCCCATTTGCATGTTGCACGATTATTAGGAGAGACAATGGGACACAAACATCGGTATCCTGTAATTATGGGCATGTTAATGATATGTGTTTCTGCAGTCAGATAGCATTGCAAGTCTATTTCCTGTCTTAATTTTGTGCTGTGCTGTTTGAAATGTTAATGAAGCCAGAACTCTCAAAGGCCACCCTCTGAATGCATTGGCTTTTTCTTGTTGTTTTGTTTCAGAACAATTTAAATGAGGTTTTGTTCCTAACTGTGCTAACAATGTTAACTTGTTTAATTAATGAAGGTGTGGAAATGCATCTTTGCCCTGGTCAGTGAGTTAAATGAGAAAAGCTCTGTATTCTCCTTTAAACTACTCCTTGGCATTTTCCTTCCATGATGTGTGTCCTGCTGCTCCTCTTTCACCCAGCAGCCCCTGCTTCTTTGCATAGCCTGTGTGAAAGAATGGTTAAAAAAACCCAACCAGAAATCAACAGAAAAGTGCAAATTTAGCAGAACTGAGTATTGCGTTTTCTGAGCAGCCATTTATCATCCTCAGAAAGTTTTGATTTTTCTCACAAATAATAAAGATAAGGGCCAGTAATTGCTATTTTCAGCTAATTGACAGAATTGTGTCATGAAAGAGGGAGAATTTCTGCACTGCTTTTTCTGATGACACTTGAAGGTTGTTTTAAACTTTCCACTGCTGCTAAATGAAGAGATTGTCCCCGGTCTGTGTTCATCATTAATCCAATAGGTGGGTTTTTTCATTTGTTTTTAATACTATTAGATGACAGGGAAGTGGCAAGTGTAAAGGATGTTTCCATCCATTCAGTCTGTGCGGTAAAGCTCTACAGGCTTGTAATATTCACCTAAACATTGCAAGGTAGCACCTGATTCAGCTTCTATTTTCCAGCCTTTCTACTGGTTCCACTGGAAAGTAGATGGATGCTCTTGAGTATTAGGTGCTTTAACAAATAACCCTCCATACAGCTCCCTAGGTGTCTTTGCCACCTTATGGCCTGGACCTGGAGCTGTTTGGTAGTTGTTAAACACACAACCATGCTTTACCTGGCCTGCTTAATTTCAGAGTTAGTGGTTGCCAGAATTTTCAGCTCTATGAAGCTGAAAGGTGATGGCAACACCTACCAGCTGAGAAGTACCTGTGGGTGTGGCTGAGGATCTTAGCCTGTCTGAGGAGGTTTCTGGATCTCTAAAGCCCTTGGTCTGTATGTGGGGAGGGACTAGCAAGGACTACCAGATGCTGCAGGAGACCAAGGCACCTGGGGGATTGCAGTTTCACCAGCCATACTGCCTGGTCTCAGGCCCCTGCCCCAAGTCCTAATGTACCCACAGGGTGTTCAGGTAATGGTGACCACCGAACAAAAGCTGTGTCCACTGCATTCCCTGTGACATTAGCACCTGCTGGGAGTGAGGCAGCTACCCAGACAGAGCTCCCAAGAGAATGTGCAACCTTCCAGGTCCCCAGCTGCAGGATGTAACAGGGGTTTCTATTGGTGTCTGAAAACTGCAGTGATCACACTCAGGTAGAAGAGCTTCTCAGCTTGGTGGTTGAGCTTCAAGATGAAGTGGACAGGCTAAGAGGCTGCCAGGAGTCCAGGAATAAGATTGACTGGTCGAACTGTACTCTGTGCTCTCTGGTACAGAAATGTCAGCTAGGTAGAACACGTGGCAAGGGCGATTCTGCACCCTCTCCTCACAGGGTAGAAGGTGGTTACTTGAGGGATAGAGGTGAATGAGTACAAGGCTCTGCTTGAGGCACTGAGAGAATGTCCTTGTTGTCTATTTTGCTTTCTCAGGTGCCCTTATATGGCAGAAATAGACTCTGGAATTGGAAGGACGGGGACAAAGGATGATCCTTCTATGCTAGGGGGGAGTCACTGAGATTGGTTCAGTCTATCCCTTACTTCATGACCACCTCCATAAAGGGAAAAAAATCATGTGCTATTGTTATAGGTTGCTCTTTTCAGAGAGGAACAGAGGGTTCCCTCTGCTGACCAGAGCTGCCTTTTATGAAAGTTTGATGCCTCCATGGGGCTTGGGTTAAAGACATTGTCAGGAAACTTCTTAGCCTGGTGTGTCCCTCAGATTGTTATATTGCTTTTGCATGTGGGTACCAGTAAAGTTGTGATGACAAGTCCAGGGAGATCAAGAGAGTCTTGATGGCCTTGGAGATATATTGCTAAAGGGATCAGGAGCAAAGATGGTATTCTACCCTATCCTCCAAGTTGTAGGGAATGACACTGAAAGAATTGGGCAGATCCAGCCTATCAATACTTGCCTCTGAAACTGGTGTCACTGGCACCATCTGGAGTTTTCGATTATGGGGTGGTGCATGTGACACCAGGCCTGCTGCAGCCTGGTGAGATTCATCTTTCTCGATGGGGGAAGAGTTAGTGGACCTGGTTGAAAGAGCTTTAAACTAGGTTTGAAGGGGGAAAGGATTAAAATCAGGCTTATTAATAGTAACCTATGGGAAGACATGACAGTGTTTGAAGGATGGTGGGCTAGTGAGGGCTTTCACTCTGTTCACGATGCACTGAATACACTGGAGCACCTTTGAAATGTTTAGTCACTAGTGCACGTGGTATGAGGAATAAACAAGAAGGACTAGAAGCTTTGGCTCACTCCTGGAGTTACAACATTAGTGGGTGTAAGTGAGATTTGGTGGAAAGGGTCCTGTGACTGGAGTGCTGTGGTAGACTAGTTACAGGCTCTTTAGGAGAGATAGGCAGGTGAGGCAGAGGGGTAGCGCTGTATGTAGAGGAGGGGCTGGACTGTACAGCACTTGCAATTGGGGTTGACATGGTTGAGAGCCTCTGGGTAAAGATTAGGGCAAAAGCTAATAAAGGGGTTCCTGTTGTGGGGACCTACTGTAGACCATCTCAGACAGGACAGTGACACCAATGGGGTATTGTATGAGAAATTAATGGAACTGTCTAGATGAGTTGCCTTTGCTCTTACGGGAGACTTCAGTTCCGCAGATGCTATCTGGAACTATCGTATTGCAGAACGGGTCCAGGAAAGCCCTGAAGCACGTTGAGGATAAGGTTTTGATACAGATTATAGGGGAGAAAACTAGGGAAGGTGGCCTTCTAGAACAACATGTAAAGATGGTCTTGTGGGTGAAGTAATGATTGGTGGTTCTTTTGGCTACAGTGATTGTGAAATGCCTTTCATATGAGAAAAGCTGTCAGCAGAACTCCTGCCCAGGATTTTGGAGGAGCAGACTTTATGGTTCCTCAAGGAACTAGTTAGTAAAGTCCCCTGGGATTCTGCATGGTGGTTTGAGTTCATAAATGCTGGTTGCTTTATAAGAGACACTTGTAAGACTGCAGGAGCACATGATTCCTAGGTGTCAGGAGTCAAGCAAGCAGGGCAGAAGGCTGGCTTGGCTGAATGGGTATATCCTGCTGGAGCTTAGGCAGAAAAGTGAATAGTCTTTGGAAGCAAGGTCAGGCTACGCAGGTGGACTATAGAGAAGCTGTTCACCACTGTAAAAAGAAAATTTATATGACCAAAACTCAACTGGAGTTGGAGCTTGCCAGTACTGTGATGCATAACAAAGAAAGGCTTTTTAAAGTCTATGAACAGCAGAATGAGCACTAAAGAAAACACCGGTCTATTACTTGATGAGGGATGAAGATAAAGGAAAAACTTTTAATGCCGCCTTTGCCTTGGTCTTTAACACCAGTGATGGGCTCTAGGACCCTTAGAGCTCTGGGTTGGAGGAGTTGCAGCTGGAAGAGTGGTAAGCTCCACTTGACTTTGACCTGATACAGGATTTGCTGCTGCAACTGCATGCACGTAAATCTATAGGAATAATGGAGTTCATCACAGGGTGCAGAAACTGTTGGCCAATGTCACTGAGAGAACTCTGTTATTTGCCAACAGTCTTGGTAATCTGGAGATGTCCCAGTCCACTGGAAACTAGCAGATATTATTCTAATTTTCAAGAAGGGCAAGGAGGAAGACCCTGGTAATTATAGGCCTGTCAATCTTGCTTTGGTGCTTGGTAAAATTATGGAGAAGATTATTCTGGGAGTTATTGAAAACACCACTTGAAAGACAATGTTGTCATCGGACAAGCCAACATGGGTTCATGAAGGAAAAGTTATGCCTTACCAACGGAATATCTTTTTATATGACAAGGTTATCCTCCTGGTGGACAAAAAGAGGGCAGTGGATGCAATTTATTTTTTCTCCCTATTTTTAGTGGAGCTTTTGATACAGCCTCTCACAATAACCTTCTGGACAAAATGTTCAGCATAGAGTTAGACATGTACGCAATACAGTGAGTGAACGGTTGGCTGAAGACTTGGCTTCACAGAGCTGTAGTAAATTGGGTAGCATCTGGCTGTCAGGCAGTCACTGGTGCTGTTCCCAAGGGCTCAATTTTAGGGCTGTTTCTCTTCAATTTTTTTAATCAGCACAGTAATAATTTTGCTGGTAATACTAAATTAAGAGAAGCTGTTGAATCCCTCAAGGGTAGAGGCCTTGCAGAGGGGGAGGTGCTGATCTTTTCTTTCTGGTGTCCAGTGATAGGATAGTTGAGAGTGTGAGAGTTGTACTTAAGTGGACATCAGTGTTTTTAATGTATATTTTATGTAGGCATTGGGGATGGAGATACACAAGGTTGCCATGAGAAGCAGCCAAAGGAGGGAGTCTTACAGTGGCAGGATGGCTCTGTTTTGGCTGAGGAATGCAGAGTAAGTGGATAAATAGTTTCTGCACAGAATCTTGAAGGTCATGGTGCCTGGAGTGAGACCTTTTGCTTAATTATCTGTGAAATTATTATTAAAGTTGACACCCCTAGGTATGAGAACGTGCTTAAAGAAGAACATGCTAAACATATGTGACTCTAGTGCTCACTCTTTGCCCACATCATGTTAAACATCACCTCTACCTTAGTAGGAATAAGCAGAAACTAAAATCTGCAGAATTAATCAAAACTGTAATGGAAAGGAAAAGCAGAGGGTCTTGATATTTTTTATTAGTTGCAGCTGTGTGTACCCATAAATTTTTATGGTAGAGTCAAGCCCAAAACCTCCTGAACAAGCTTGTTATTTTTCATGCAATTTAGATACCCTCATTGTACTGCACGTGGAGGGCAAATGTGAGTGGAATTTCACTTGCTTCTAATGTGTGCAATGCAAAGTTTACTTATTTCTTCCACAAAGGTGACTTTGGTCCACTTCCTGCATTTCTCACTTAACCACTGAGATTCTCAGTGTTTTTTGCCTTCATTGCCTAGGGCTGGAGAGTTCCTCAAACTTATCTTTACAGCATGTGTTTTTACATCTCTAAATTTGCATGTTGGAGCACTTCAAGGGCAGCTTTCCAGACTGCAGACCCAACTGTCACTCATGTAGAGAGCACACTTAGGCCTCTGCATGAAGTTCAGCAGCGAAAACCACACGCAACCAGTGCCCAGGCATTGCTGTTTTGTCTCTGTGTATATGGCAGGGAAATATTTACCCTGTGGAAGACAGCACTGGAGACAGACATGGGAGCTGCATGGGAAGAAGTCTATGGCGTTCATAGCTCAAGAACACCCACTAGCTTTAAACCAGGGTTGTGGCCATGCAAGCTTCTAATTTAACGCAACTGTGAAGACTGGGAAGCTCTTAAAACGACAGTGCAAAGGAAACCTGGGTTTTGCTTATGCAAACTACAGGCAAATTCATTCTCTCAGGGTGGTATTACTGGAAAAATCAAACAAGAATGCTGTTGGACTTAGCAAAGCTCAGGGGATAGCTTTGAAGGAGTGCTTGTCCATGAAGTGCAGCAGTGGAGCTGCCCCAGACTCTTTCCCTGGTGCTGCAGGGGAGAGAGGCTCTTTATCTCCCTGCTTCTTACCAAGTTCTTCAAGCAGCAATTGATGCAAAGGCTGATCTCGGCTCAATTTGCAACTGAAAACAGACCAAAAAACCTACAGGCAGAGATTGTCCTCTACTTAAATGTTAAATGAAAATGAGAGGGTGGAAGAATGTGTGCTGCTAAATGCCTCAGTCTAAAGTTTCTCATTGACTCTGCTGACAAAGTTTAGAGCCTTACCCTCTCCTTCACAAGAAATCACAAACACAAAAAAACCCCCCAGATGGTGAAGTGGTGGGGTAAGGGAGCCCCAAACTACAGTAAAAGTGCTCTGAGCAGCACCCCCGTTTTGGGAGATTAAACAATTTAGCTATGTGGATGCTAGCAGCCACACTGTGCTATTGGCCAGCTGGATTTTTTTTTTTAACTGCTATAGATTTAGTCACAAAGTCCAACCTTGTACCCAAAGCACTAGCACATTCATCACGATCCATTATGCTCTCTAGGGCTTTTTATTTTATTTTCTTTAAATAAAGACTGTATATTTGGTTTCACGTTAGAAGTCAGCTTTGAGAGAAGATTGATGTTTTCAGCAAATTTTGGTATTTTGTGATATTTACAGGAGAGTGCAGAGGGAAAACAATTTGAGAAGAACTTTTCTCAAGCCCCCCAAATAGTTAAATGGAAGTAAAGTTCTTTGTAGTTCCATAGTAAGAAAAAAAATTTTTTTTGGGTGTTTTCTTGTTTGTTTTGTGAGGTAATTATGGATTTTCATGAACACTCCTTGCTAATCAGGTTTAATGACACTAAACCCAAATCACATTATAGCTATTTTCCAAGGCTGTGTTGGAGACATGCCACATTAACCCAAAACAACAAAGCCTAGACATGACAACAAGAACAGCAGAAAAAGGACAAAGGAAACAATAGAGAAGCAGGGTTTTTATCACCTGTGGTCTACCCCTTGCACAGTGAGAGTGGCACAGCACTAGAGGAACAGGCACTGGTAAAATTACTAATGAATAGTATTGTCCTTGAATCTTCTGTGAATCTAAGGAACTTTTGAAAAGTATTTCCTCTTAATTTTATCATCTTCATTATGATGTCTAGCTGATTAAGCTAACAAAATCTGTAAATTATAGGGGTGCATTATTTTGTTATAATGTCATGTTGCTTCTTGCTGGTTAAGTCTAACCTTCTTCAGTACCAAGGGTTATGACTGAGCTTCAGTCGTGAGCTCATGAGCTGAGGAAAAAGGTTGGGGATTTGAGTGGTAGAGGAAATATCCACAAGAAACCAGTGATGGAACCCTCCCACCTCTGGTTATGCATAAGGCTTTAGCAGATGGGCATGAAAGGATGAAACTAGAGCAATTACACTGAGCGCATGGAGGACTGAAAGCCGTGGTCCTTTTTAAGTCCCATCGAGCTGGGAAAGCTGTTTGCTTCTGGTCTGCACAGATCCGTTGTGTCTTCTGAGGACAGCATATGCCACTGCAATGGTAAATGCCAGTGTGGGTTGCCCTCTTTCTTCTATAACCTCTTGCAGTTCTCTCTCCTCTGTATGTGTAAAAACATGGTATTCCATGTTTTGCTGAATAAGTGATATCTTATTTTAGCATATTAGGTTCTGGCTCTCTGGAAAAGCACTGCTTTTAAAAGTCAGTAATAATGGAGTCTATTTAAAATGAAAGGAGTTTTTTTGTTGACTGACTTTGTTTGTTTCTCCCCTAAAAAATCCCAGAACTTAATAAATTTGTAGGTTTTTCCCCTTGGCTGGATAGTAATTTTGGAAAGCCTGTTCGTACAGGCTGTGCTCCAAATGAAGAACTGATAAACATTTCATTGCTGAGCTGAGGAAGGGCTTTGTTCATACATGGAGTGTGCATTTAGACATATGTACCCACTTGGTCCTGGTAAGAAAATAAAACAACACACTGACATGTTTGTTTCCATTTTGCTGTTTTGTTGTGTGAACTTATTACTTAAAACCCTCCTTCTCATCCTTAATATGTACTGAGGGGATAAGATAAATTACATCATTAATTTCCTCATGCTGTATTTTGGCTTTCTGGCCTCCATAAAACACTATGAGAACTAATCTGTAATTAGCATGTGAGTTATTTGTGGTGTTGTAAAGCACTAACCGACTGTAACTGTTGCCTTTTGGCACTACACAAATCTCAAAAATGGAGATGTGGTCTAGGATATCATCAATCTTTCCTTTGTGGTTCAGAAAAGGAATCCATTTTCTTTGATAAAAGACCCATTGGTCTTTGTGATCTATAAATCATTCTTTCAAAAGAAGCCCTTTGTAATATCAATTCAAGGTATTCTCACAGAATATCACTTTAGAGCTTTTTCTAGGGATGGGTGATAATCCTTGTGCCTATCAAAAAGGAAGATCTGTGCTATTTTTCATTGAATTTTGCAACAACTTTAGTAGACTTTCTCTAAAGGCCAAATATTGACATCTCTAGTCTTGTGTACTGCATGAAGTCAGAGCTTTTGTGTCAAAATAGCATAATGTCCAGTAGCCTGAGATGACTGAATTAAAAACCAGGATCCAATAAAAGTGTCCCTTAGTGTTGGAAATCCTTAGACCCTTTAATGGGAAACATCATTGTGGGTGTATGTTTGGAGGTGATAGGGGGTTGGTTGGTTGGGGTTTTTTTTTGTTTGTTTTATTTCAATAAAGAATTAGTTTTCCATCACTGGAAAGTCACCTTATGGACTGTGCTGAAGTAGCCCTTCTATCGGAGGCCTTTCTTATAACTCTGAACATGTTTTATATTCTGTGGAAATACCTGATATTACATGAACCTTCTCTGGATGTACCTGCCTGGTACCAAGACTATAAGCCAGTACATGGTAACTGTGAAGCAGATGAAGAGGAGGCTCCCAGTTGTTAGCATCACTGTGCTGTCCCACTACTGTGGCTGGAATAAGTGTGTGGTGGGTCTTCTGGTCTTTGCTTTTGGTTTGTTTTGGTTCTTTTCTTAAAGCATTCCTGTTGGCAAGTTTCTTGTTACTCTGTGAAGGACAGAAACTTTTCTTCATGTAATATGAAAACTGCAGGCATAACTTTAAGGAAAATGCTGCATCCTGTAAAAATGCTTGAAAAAAAACCTGCCAGGGGAGGCAAAAGAGCAGTCCCAGGGTGGCTTCCTTTCAGTGGTATAAGAAATGAGCCACCCTTAAATGCGCAGAGTTTATCATTCCTCAGAGGCCTTCAGGAACCTGCTGTACAAACTAAATAATAATAAACAACATAGCTCTTTTACATAAATAATCCTTTCTGTTTCTAATCTACTGGTTTATTCCCACAGTGGCATATCGTTTGCAGTATTTATCTCGAGGTGTTGCTATTGATCTCTATTGTGTGAAGGAAATGAATTTGTCTGCGTGAAGCTACATTGTTGGAGAGGCATTCTATGGCTGTAGTTACAGTTTCCTTCTGTTTAGTGAATACACTGGATCTTTTTTTATATATACAAGGCTTATTTTTTCTTCCTCCTCTTTTCACCTCAATTTATCTTTTGGTTGGCTGGCTTGGAGCAGCAGGATGTTTGATGTGGGCTGTGAAACAGATTTAAGTACTCAGAGGTACTTTTAATCCAGTCCTAATTTTTTCAGTCTCTAACCTGCCCGTGGAAATAATATTATTTGTTTCTCTCTTTATAGCTTTCTCACAGGGACATCATCAATCTGTACTTCAAACATTTTCAAAGGAGTGAGGACCGTCATTAGAAGAGGGGAGAAGGATGGTGGTGGGGGAAGCCTACAGAAATTGCATCCTTAGTAAAGCTAAATGCAGTAGTCCTAAAGTGTGAGAAAGGGATCAAGATCTGAATCTAGCTGGAGGCCACAAGGGAAGGATGGGATATTATGGAAAACATGTACTCAGCCTATATTCCTGGGTGTGAGGAAAATGTGAGGATTGAAGAGTTGTTCAAAGAGCCAGAGCCTTCACCACACAGTTGTCTCATCTAAAGCTGTGTAACAAAGAGTGAGAAGCCTCTTAGATCTGATCCTAGGATGAGGGAATAAAAGAGAAAAATCACACGTCTATTTCTGTTCACTCGTCCTTCACAACATTAGAAACAGGGCGGTTGTTTTTTAGATTTTTAGTAAGTCAATTATTTCTTTGCTTTTTACTTGGCTTGTATTATGGGTGGTGTCAAGGTAACCAGCAACTACCAAAAGCTTTGGTACTGTTCCCATGGGTTTTCTCATCCTCAAAAGAAGGGAACTAAACTGCTTTTGTGAGACCCGGCATCTTAAGCTGATCCTCTAGAAGATCCAGAGCAGCCGATGCATCACAGCCCAGCTGCATAGGCTGGCTCAACAGCTGGTTCCTGGGGTCTGAGGGGAAGGTGAGCCTTCTGGTGATTTGCAATAGGTAAAAAAATAAAATATCTCTTTAGCCTTCCTGCAGCAGGATTTTGGGGAAGGGGCTTGAACTCAGGAGAGCTTTAAAAATTGCCCTTAGAGTACCCTCTTGTGTTTTCTTATGGAGCTCAGATGACGGTTTGCTCCTTTGCTTGGGATAAGTCATCCCTGCAGGATTGCTGTGGAAATTTCCTGGCTTCAGCTTCTTGTTTGACTGCCACAACCAAGGAAATCTGTATCCTTCTTGCATGTTTTTCAGCAGAACCAACCTGCTTGTTCCTGGGTGGCTGGATGAATTGGATTTTGGAAGGATGCTTTGTGACTTTGAAGTCTTTTTCTGGCGAAATATCATTAATCTTCAGAGTGATTCAGTTTTTAAGGTAATTTGAGGTTTTCTTCTCTGCTTTAAATCCTTTAAAGGCGTGGTATGGAAAAACTTACTTGTGTCAAGATTATCCAGTCTAATTAGAACAGTGCCACTCAACTTGGTAAAAGTCCTTTATAAACGTTTTTCCTCTGTCTTGTTAAAATTTAAATATATGATACATGGGCAAAGGTGCAAGTTATCATTCATTTATTCTGTATCTCCCCATTCCTAAAACTAGCCAACACTACCTTTTTGGTTTTGTGGCTTTCAGGATGTAATATTGAGCACAATTAGTTCTGTGAGGGGTTGCTGTCTCTGTGGGGGACAGTCTGAGGTGCTTTCCACTTGTATCAGGTTTAGCGATTGCTGTACGAAATCTTCACGGAAAGCATGACTGTGCAGCAAGGCAGTGCAACTGGGATGTCAAGTATGACTTTACCAGACAGCATGGAGAATTCCCCTTCACTTGCCTATGTGTCTCTGTTGATGAAAAAGGGCAACCAGTTGCTAACCAGTATCCATAAACACCTTGCTCCTTGGAGCAGAATACTACTATATTGTTAATGCCTCAGGTTGATATTTTCCCATTCCCTCCAATATAAGAGACTGACTGGAGTGAGGGCAGTGGAGGGCTGTTAATGTGGTCAGGAGATGGACCATGAGACATACTGGGGTGGCTGAAGGATGTGGGTTGGGTTAACCTTGAGATACCCCTCGATCCACCCTTGGCTTTATTTCCAGCCTTTCCATTCCTTGAATGGGGGCTATAGGGACGATGGAGTCTTCTCAGATGTACAGTGAAAGGACAGGAGGCAGTGGGCAGAAATAGCTGCAGTGGAAACCTGCATGGGATGAGGGGAAAGGGCACTCAAGCACAGGAACAGGGCCCAGAGAGGCTTTGGACTGTCTAATCTCAAAGAGTTTCAAATCTTGATGGGTTAAGGCTCTCAGCAGCTTTGTCTAATTTTGGAGTTGGCCCAGCTTTGGGCAGGAGGTGGGTATAGATGACCTACAGATGTCTCTTCCAACCTTCATTCTTCTATGATTATTAAAATGATGTTTAGTTTTGTTGGGGGGAGGGGAGGGTTGCGTTTTGGTGGGTTTTTTGTTTGGTTTGTGTTTTTTTTTCTTTAAGAAGGGTAGATGCAGTGTTATTTTTCAGGTAATACATTGTCTTTGTGGAATACTTGCTGTGAGTCCTTCTGGTCCTCAACCAGGAGCTGAATATGGCTTGTTGATCTCTTAATTACAACTTGAGCTGTGGCTTTCTGGGTAATGTGGACCAGGTTGCTCTCATTTTCAGTGCTCCAAATGATAAGGAAACTGGCTTTTATCTGCCTCAGTGCTTCATTTGGTTGTGGGAAATGTTACTGCCTAGATATGACTTGTATCTTCATCCTGCAAACACCTTGGTGAAGTCATTAGATGCTGTTCCCTTTTGCTTGCTCATCACTTAAAATTTTATTTAATACTATGTAAGCCGCTATTAATTAATTAGAATTTGGATTGCTAAATGTGACGGTATCTCATGTCTTGTGTAACCATTTATCATCATAAAAAGGAATGACCATGCTGTTCAGTAGACTTCAGTAGTCATTTTGCATAGGTGTAAATGACTATAGAAGGTAAAAAAAGATTTAAGCCAACCCTGTGCTAGCTGCATATCTGTAATAACTCTTTTCTGAGTATTTTAGTTCTTTGGTTTCCTTATTACTTGGCCTTGTCTGTTATTGTTGAAGGATTTATCTTTTTAAAATTTTATTTTATTTTTGGTTTGGTTTTCTATGCTTCTCATGGCCTCTTAAAGTATTACAACTTATTCCTTTATCTGTGCAATGATAAAACATTCTCCCAGTTTCCTTCTCGAAGATTTGACCGACTTGTTCACCACTTGAATCTTGGACATGAGGTCATAGTAATTCTTTGTTCACATGGCTCATGTTCTTTGTCAGAAGCAGCAGTTTCTTACAAATTATTGAATAACCACAGAGCATTTTACTTGCTTTCTGTTTGTGCTGATTTCCTACCAGCTTCTACCATTCTTTATGCATCACTGTAGTCTGCTTTCTGTTCAGAGTCCTGTTTTCTCACTTCTACAGACCTTTGGGATTCCAGTTGTCCCATACGAAGCCTTCAACAGGCCAGATCTTGTTTAGTGAATACCTGTTTCCATGACTTCATGAGTTATCTTTCACCTGACAGTCTCCTAGGGGGAACTCTTTCCCTGTACCTTCATGAGGCCAGGGGCACCTGGCTAGATTGCTCACTTGTCAAAATAATTTAATAGAAAGCTGTTATTTGCAGACACTTCTCCTGCTGTGTTTGAAGGACAGAGGAAGACAACTGAGCTTTCCTATGAGCCAGTGAAAGTAGTTTAACAGCAGGTAGTCATGCAAAAGTCTCTTTTTGAGGATGGGAAGAGTGAGGTCTATAAAAAATAAAAAAAAGTCTTTGTGGTCCAGTTTAAATCTTTCGTTATGGAGCATTAGAATCAGTCTGTATCTTCATGATCTAGAAAATCTAACTTTGGCTTGATAAAATGCCTGGAAAATATGGGGAACGGCTAAATACTGGTCCTAAATGCCAAGTTAAATATTCCTCTTAAATGTTTCAAGCTTATAGAATTATTATTTTTTTTTAGTCAGTTTGATTATCCTAACAGAAAATCCATTTTAACGCTCCTAAGAGTCTGGAAACTGCCATAAAGTGCCAGCCACCATCTCATAATCTCTCTCTCCAGGAGCAGGCAAGAACACCAAGTTGCCTATAAACTGTTTCTGAAGTACTGCTGGTTTGGATAGTGTCCTGAGATGTGAAGAGATCACATCCCTAACTCTTTTGAATGGTCAGCATCTGTGCTTACATTGTCCTCTCCCTTACTCTTGAACTGAACCCACCATGGTGATCCTTTTCGCAGCTCAGCTATGCACTGAATAAAGCTTTACTTGTAGATTGCAACTCAAGGTTTAAAAAACAGGAAGTCTGATTATTATATCTGTGCAACTGATGGAGATCTTTAGAGAGGTCCTGATAGTACAACAAAGGGTTAAGGAGCCGGATGTCAGTAATCCATCAAAGACCAGGCTGTGGAAGACCTGTGTGGCTCTATACAAGGAGAACACATGGCTTGGAAAACTCAGAGTGTAACAGCTCATAATGTGAGCTGCATCTATGATGCTGTTAATCTCTGGAGCTTGTGAGCATGCTTTTCCCATGGGGGAAAAATAGTTAACCAAATAGGAGATGTATCACACATGGTAATCAATAAAACAGTGTGAAACACAGTGTATTGATAACATACATATGATATAGCCCATAGGTTGGGTTCTTCAGATTCAAAGTGCTGGGATGTTGACTTCATTGCCAGTTGTTTAATCACCAGTGATGTAATGTCTTTACAGCTTACCAAATGCTACAATAAATCCAGTATTTAATTGAAGTGTGTGGCAAGTTAAGGTCAAGGGAATCGGGTTCATTGAAAGATGTGCCAAGAAATGGCTTTAAGAGAAGTAAAACAACCTGTGGGTCATCAGTTGTGTTCTGGAGTGATTTTGGAGTCTGAGCAGTGATAGTCCTTGAAATGCAGATACTGCTATGAACAGGCACCGGATTATCTTTGTTTATTTAAAAAAGTTATTGCCTTAATAATTTGGGTACCAGCTCTATCGTGATTGTTGTGTGTATTGCTCCTTTGCCTTCAGAATAGGGGATGTTGTCTTTCAGCTGAGTAGGAACTTCTCTAATATGTCATTTTGCAGGATGGAAGTTATTTCTTGTTTCCTTTGCAGAGTGGGAGGTGTTGCCACTGAAGTCAGTGGAAGTGCTCTGTTGCAAAACCACTTTATATACATTTGGAATCAAGTTTAAAGGAATCTTTTTCAGCTGCTTGGACCAAACCAGTTCCCTGGGTTTGGACCCATTTGCTGCTTTGTCTTTGTGTATCACAACTCTGCAGTAAGTCCTTGGCGTCTGAGAAATTTCTGGAGCTCTTGCAGACTTTGTTTCAAGAAGCTTTTCCCCAGTCTGAGTAGGTGTTTCTTCTCCAGCTCAAATTATGTTCACAAATAACTTGTCTGTACATGTATCCCCCCACTGGCTCTGTGCCTCAGCATGCACTGTAGTATTACAGATGAATTCATTAAACTGTTTAGGCATTCATTGCTGACATTTGTTCTGTTTAATTGAAATAATTTCTTCACCTTCTAAACTTAGCTTTTATGACACATCAAAACTTCAGAACATTCTCTTTTCAATTATTTATAAGCCTTACAAGTTATTTCTTAATTTCTTTTTTAGTTGTTTTTATGCAAGTATGTGTTCCTGTAATAGCATGCCCTTCATCTTAAGAACGCTGCCTAACTTCGAGCTTCCTAGAAAATGCATCTTTTATGAGCTGTAGGATGTACAACACAAATCGCTCCTATTAAAATGCATAGACAACGGTGATGTGGGGGTACTTTTAATTAATGTGGGATTCTTCATACTGTAACCTGTCCACTGCTGCGACTACCCTAGCATCTGGAGCTGACTAAATGAGGATTTCTTTGTAACTCAACTACATTATAGTGACAGACAATACAGGACTCCTGTCTTCACTTAGGCTTTTTCCAATTGACTGAAATCATGAAGGTTTTCATGGCTGAACCCGAGCTTGATTACTTTAACTCTCTATGTAAGCCTGCTTTACCATGATACATCCGTCCTGCGCTCTTTGTAGTTACGCTGAAACAGAGAAGGAAGAGAGGGTGAGGGTTTATTGACAGGACAGAGTGTTCTGTGTTCACAGTCTTCAGCACTGTCTTGCTTTATCAACTGAAACGCTGCTTCCTCAGCACCCAGACACTCTCTGACTGTCTCAATCATTCTGCATCCTAACCTCTAACAGTGCCTTCGATGTGTTAGTACCGGCAGGGTCATTCTGTATACGCGGCTGAGGAAACATCTCTCTTTTTTTATGCGTTTGAGGGGGAAAGAAAAAAGCTGAAACAAAACACTTCTGCAGGATAAATAGGCTTTGCCTGAATGCAGCAAACCCCAGAGGGTGCTGAAGTTTTTAAACATGGGAGTATCTTCCTAGATTCCTACATCTGCAGTCAGGACACCGAGGAAGAGCAGCTTGGTTAAGTTCATCTGCCTACCAGAGTTCCTGGTTCCCAAGAGCTGCATGGGCTTATTTTTTATTTTTTTCAGGTTCAGAGGCTTCCCTCTGCTTTCCCCCATCCCCCACCCCTATCCCTTTAACCTTAATATGTCCAGCCAGGCACTTGGGAAGACAGGGATGGCACTGAGGTGATTTGCTAGCCGAGTCCTCAGGACCACGGACCTTTTTGCTCACATTGAAGTGCGCACCTCTTGAGACCTTCTTGAGGCATGTGTTTGGTTTTAAGTTCTCTCAGTTTTGGAACCATGTTCCCAGAAACAGGAAGGTTTTTGGGGGGTGATTTTTAGTGCTATAATTGATGATCAGTTTTGGAACTAATACTTTTGCTGGGGGCTGGGCAAGAGAGCTTCAGAAACAGCACAGGGTGGTGAAGTGTAGTGAAAAGCAGCAGTGTCTTCTGACACAAAAAAAAAGCCTTCAGGAGTTTGTGTGGGGATGTCTCTTTTCTTGATCTTCATGCTAGTGCTCAGTCTTAGTGTTCATAAAAAGATCTCAGTGTTAATCCTCCTGTAGGTACCTTTGAAATACAATGTTTAACTTTTTTTTCATATTCCTTTAAACGTTTTTAACATGCCTCCTACACATCTTTCAGTGAACACACAATCTTGGATTTATTAATGCACAACGTGTCTCAGAAAAGTTTAACTGATTCCCATCCATCAGTCAGCATCACTCTTTCTATTATTTTGCAGAACAGATTTCTCTGAAGCTCCTTTATGTAGACACTGGATGATGAAATCTCTGCCTAATTTTTCTGAAGGAGGGAGAGAATCTATCAGTTTTATTATTTAAGATTGAAGGGTGCATTAGGAAGAGCCAGAAACCTACTTTCTATATGGATATCAAGTTTTGCTTTTCAGAAGCTGCCTTTCACTCACCCTTTTTAACTCTTAGAACTGAATTCGGTGATCCAGAAAGGACCAACAACAGCAGTTAAAGCAATATTTAAGGCTGGGTCTGTGTAGAAATGAGGTCTGTAACCATAGAGCTTTCCAAATAAATCTAAACTGGAAATGTTATGCCTTAGAAGTATACAGAGCACAAGCCTGGTGCAAAGACTACATTTATCTGGACATGTCATCAAGCAAGCGTCTTCTGTCCTGCTGTTTTACGTCTGTCCTTCCCCTAACTGTACTGGTTGCCTGTTGTGAGGCGCTGATCTCTGCTGAATATGGAGTATGTTGATTTGTGTTTCTGTTCCATGGCACTGTTATAGCCTATGTAAAAGGATGTAATGCTTGTATTTGTTAGGATGCTTCAGCCATAAAGTACTGCCTACACCAAAGCAATCCAGTGGTCTCTGGTCAGAAAGCAGGCAACAACTGGGGCACAAAGGCAAACCTTTTCCTTGTGGACCTGTTATCTTAGCTGGCATCTGGGAATGATGTAGAGACTCTCCCAGCCAAACACATCCGAAACTACACCTGGAGCTGAAAAATCCAAGCTGCAAAGAAAGGCTTACATCTTCTGTGGAGCAAATCAGGAAATAAGTTAATCAGCAGATGGTTATACCTATACTAGAATACTTAAAGTGGAAGCCTGGAGTTTGCATTCAAGCAGAGAAAGTGAGAAATATTAATATGAGAAATTTCAGATGCTTAATTCCTATGCTCTGGGCATGAAGATGACTAGAAGTAATTCCCCTAAAGCAAGACTGTTTGGGTTTGCTGATGGAAAAGCTGTGTTACCAGACTTCCCCCTTTATATGCTGGGACAATTGAGGTTGTCCACACTTTGAATCAAGCAGCTTCCTGCCATTTAGCAGGTGATTGCAAAGCCTGAGATTAGTTAAGTCCTTGTTTTTTTCTGGGGGTGAAATCTCCATACAAGCCTACGAGGAAGGCTCCATTTCAGTCCTTCACAGTAAAACAGTGCCTGCAGCTTTATGCCTTTACCCAGAGCGTGTGGGGTAAATGTGGGATCTATAAAGAACAGCAGCACTTAAAAGTTGGGGAAGGGGTGGGTCGTGTATTGGTGCTGCAGAGAACTCGAGCAAGCAGTTCACAGCCACCCTGCGCCATGGAGTCATTGCAGTGTTGTAGAGTGAACTGCTGTGCTCTGTAAGCTAAACAGGTGAGTTACGATTGCCAATGAGTGTAGGCGATTTGGGAGTACGAAAATGCGTGCATCAGCATCCCTAAAATAGGAGAAGAAGTAGAAAACTTGAGTCTGGAAAAGTTTTGCAGGTAGGCAGTACCCACTTGCTTTAATCAAGACTGCAGGAGAAGAGCTGAAGGTGACCTGTAAGGGTCTGATGCTTTACCAGGTATAAAGAGACTTGAAGCTGGGGTGTGTAATAGCATTATGCTAACTTAAAGACCTAAGAGGAGAAAGCTTGCTAGTGATATTTACTAGTGAGGAAGAGGAAGACACAGCTTTTGGATGAGCAGAGAACTCCTGACTCCCTGAGGGTAGGTCTTAGTTCATTAAACCATTCAGTAGGAATTAGTACTAATTGAATACAGCCTCTTTCTTCCTGCTAAGCAGAAGCTAACAACATTGCAACAAATTTCAGTCTTTTCCTCTTTTGTGTTTTTAATAAGGCTGTGACTAAAGGGAACAGCTCAGCCTTGTGAACACTCCTGGAGGATGTGGTTCAGAGGTGTGGTATACAGAGAATAGTTAAGATGTCTCACTTCTGTTCACAGCCAGGTTCTGGCCTTTGTCAAGCCCCAAGGAAGATCTGTTGAGAACTGTGGTACAACAGGTAGAGAGTGGCAGAACTTAATAAATATTTAGTATCAGGAAGCCTTCATTAACTAAGGAAATGAAATCTGTGTTGAAGAGCAAACAGTAATAGAGATTTGAATAGCCTAGGTTCTCATCTGTAAAGGAGACCAAAGACACATGAAGGTCAGGTAATGTGGTCTTTATATAGAAAGATGTTTCTGGACAATGTACCCAATGCAGATGTCAATACTTGATTTGTTTTCCAGGCTGTGCCTACGCTGGATAACTTCATTTTGACAGGGCCCTGGTAGTTGCTAGCACTGAGGTTTCTGGGCCGTTTACGCCCGAGGGAGAGTCCCGATCTCAGCGTTTGGGCTGTGCGCTCTACATGCGATGTGGCTGTCAGCAGTGGGGCCCGTGACCTTCTGATGCTGATGTATCCCATCTCTGGAAAACAGAGATGTGCACACCCGCTGCTGCACAGAGTTCAGAGAGAGGACATGTGAATTGCATAAACTTTGTTATTGAAAACACTGATCTTTGCCCTTTTGCTTATTTGTTTGCAAATGTTTCCATGCAAGCCTGCTTCTCTGCCTGTTTGTGTCTAGTTCATAAGTGACAAAATCCAATCTCACTTGATTCTTGCACTTGTTTACTTCCAGAAGGTGATGTGATGTAGGTGCTGGGAGAGAGACATTCAATGTGAGAACAAAATTAAATGACCCAGATGTGCTGGTATACTTTTTTTTTTGTGGTTGAAGTTTTTCCTACTAGATTATCTTCAAATCAAATTTGCCATTGTGTAATAGGGCAGTAAATGTCCTAAGCATTTATTATGTGTGTGTGCAGCCACATTGCTCAGCTGCTAATGACCGTGTTTATTTATGGAGGTGCAGGATAATGGCAGCCACAGAAAGCAAGGCTATGTCAAAGCAAAAGCAAAGGTTTGTAGGGCTGTACAGTGCCCACAGTGCCTGTGGTGCATCACAGGGATAGGTGACAGGAGATCAGTTTTTCCATATTCTTTGCTGGACTACTTACTATGAATCTCGCTACGTTGAAGGAGGAGTGGTGGCTTCTTTTTCCTATTTCTGTTTTCTCCCCTTTCACTGAGCTTTTCTGACTCCATAGAATGCAGCATTTTATCACTCAGACCTACTGAAGAGAAGCAGCCTTTATGGTCAGAAAAATAGAGCTCTTCAAGTGCAGCTGATGTGGTGCTGTTTGTGCTTTACAACTTATTATTGACAAACATCTTGATATTGTTGACCATGGAGCAGCCTTGATTAGTCCTAGTATAATGCAGACAAATCCTTTAGAGAAGAGGAGATTCATGTGGAATCAGTATAAATGTTCTTAATAGGTTCTTTCATTTGACCAAGCAGTAGTAATAAACTTGTAATTGTTGTATGTGTATTTCCAGACAAGTCAATAATTTGCTTCCAAAATGACTCTGAATTACATGTGGCCACTCGTAATGAAAAGGTTTCTTCTGGCTAATCTTCAGCACGTATCTTTAATTTCTCATTGAAGATTGAACTGGGATGCTTAATGTGGTTCTTGAAAGGGGACACCCTTGTTATAGTCTGTAAAAAGAAAGTGGTGTACTCCTAGTTTTAAAAGTGGATTGAATTAAACTTTACGATGTTGCCATGAAGAGAGGAAGTAAGGAGAAACCAGGATCACTGAAATCATTGCTGGAAAGCAGCACAGCTCTTCATCGAGGCCCTGGTAATTTCAGTATAATGAGGCATGGACAGAATCTAAAGAAAATGGCATAAAGTCCCACTTACCTTCAGGCTCTGTAATTCCTCAAGTGAAAAAGGTTTATGAATCTGCATAGATATAATGGAGCAAAATATGTCCTGCTAAGCTCCTTTTCATGAGTCTAATTTAACCAACTTCAGCAAAATGCCCAGTCGCCTGAGAGGGATGCTCTAGGTACCAGTAAAGCCACAAGCCTCTTAAATAATTTTGTTGACGCCAGTTAAAAAAGTTGTCCTTAATAAACTTACAAGATAAGTAGGTCAGAGGGAAAGAAAAAATACAGATCCTTAATGCTCAGGACATGTCAAACTATTCTGAGTTGTTGGGAAATTTTGAAGGCACGTGTTTCTCCACTTGTGAGCAACCTTGTGAATGTTTTTGTGTTTATTAAAGTCTTCAGCATTCATGGCATCCTTGCAAGCCTACATAGCATCTGGTTGTTGCCAGGAATTGAAACTGACTGTGTCTGGGTGATGTACAACTGAGGAGTCTGCTTGCATCATCCCTCTGTGTGAATGGGCAGGAGCAAGATGCTTAGGAGGTGGAGATGGGGGTCACAGAGACTTCACCTAGAACCACTAACATCTGATCGAGGGATTAATTTTGAATGGGAAGATTGGAAGAGTTTGTAAGGATCCTTATATAATTGTAAAGAAGCCCATGCTTGGGGCCTGCCCTAAACACCAGAATAAAGTTTTCTGGAAGCCTGTTTAGGTAGGAGCTTGGTTGACAGTGTCCCTCGGGGAGGCAGTTCTGAAGGGCGAAGGAGTTCAGGAAGCAGAACATTATTTAAGAAGGAAATCTTAAAAGTGCTGGAGACATCCATCCTCATGTGCCCAAAGACAAGCTAGCAGGGAAGACCACCAGCCTGGCTGAGCAGACAACTTTGACTAGAACTCAGGAAGAAAGGAAAAAAAAAAGTTTATGACATTGGGAACAAGGGGCAGGCAACTCAGGAGGACTACAAGGATGTCATGAGGTAACAAGGACCAAACTCCAAGTAGACAAGTAACTCCAAGGACAAGTAACAAGGACCAAACTCCAACTAGAACTTAATCTCTTTGCTGCTGTGAAAGACAACTTTTTTTTTTTTTAAAGTAGGTTAGCAACAAAAGGAGAGCTAAGGAGAATCTCCATCCTTTACTGGATGTAGGAGGGAAACATTGTGAATAAAGGATGAAGAAAAGACTGAGGTACTTAGTCTGAGTCAAAGAAAGCATTAATAGTAAGACCAGTTGTCAGGCTACCCAGCCCTCTGAGCTATAAGATGGAGCAGAATGAAGCTCCCATAATCCAAGAGGAAATGGTTAGTGACTTGCTATACCACTTGGACACACATGTCTGTGGAGCTGGATGGGATCCACTCAAGGGTACTGAGGAAGCTGGTGGAAGTGCTCTTCAAGCCACTTTGTCATTTGTCAGCAGTCCTGGCTAACTGGGGAATGTCCCAGTGGACTGGAAGTCAGCAAATGTAATGGCCATGATCTGGGTGAGGGGACTGAGTGCTCCCTCTCTAAGTCTGAAGATGGCACCAAGTTAGGCAGGAGTGTTGATCTGCTTGAGGATAGAAAGGCTCTACAGAAGTGTTTGGCCAGGCTGGATCAATGGGCCAGGGCCAATAGTGTAACGATCAACAGCGTGTCAGGGCTGCGCAGGTCTTGCACTTGGATCACAATGACCCCATGCAATACTGCAGGCCTGGTGAAGAGTGGCTGGGACGCTGCTTGGACCTGGGGTATTGTTTTACAAGACTGAGTTATGAGCTGGCAGTGTGTCCAGGTGACCAAGAAGGCAAACAACATTCTGGCTTGTATCAGCAATAGTGTGGCCATCAGGACTAAGGAAGTTATTGTTCCCCTGTACTCTGCATTGGTCAGGTGGCATCTCAAGTTCTGCATTCAATTTTGGGCTCTTCATTACAAGGAAGACATTGAGGTGCTAGAACATGTTCAGAGAAGGGCGACAAAAGGTGCCTTGGTGAAGGGTCTAGAGAACAAGTCTTGTGAGGACTGGCTGAGGTAACTGACACTGGTCTGGTCAAAAAGAGTCCAAGGGAAGACCTTACTGCTTTACTCACTCCCTGAAAAATAGTCAGGTGGGTGTTGGTCTCTTCTCTCAAGGAACAACTGATAGCACTAAAGGAAACAGCCTCAAGTTGTGCCAGGGGAGTTTAGATTGGGTATTAGGGACAGTTTCTTCACTGAAAGGGTTGTCAAGCATTGGAGCAGGCTGCCCAGGGAAGTGGTTGAATCACTGTCCCTGGAGGTTTTTAAAAGGTGTGTAGATGTGGTGCTTAAGGATGCTGTTAATGGTGGACTTGACAGTGTTAGGTTAATGGTTGGGTTTGATCTTTTCTAGCATAAATTATTCTATTATTCTGACCATAAAAGTTTTGCATATCTCTTCTGGCTTTGGGTCAGATGTTTTGCACTTTCAGGGTTTCTTTCAGGAGCTGTGGCACAGTGCTTTGTTTTCTGTTTTCCTTCTTTTGGGGCTTTTGAGTGTTTGGGAGTGCAAGGAAGTGCCATTCTTGCTCTACAGGTGAGAGACTTGAGGCTGGGGGCTCTTCAGCACATCAGCCACATTCGTGTGTGGTTATTACCTACAGCTACAGATAATTTGGGCTTCTTTATTAAAACCACCACAGATGAAAAATTAATAAAGGAAATACTATATGCTGGTATGTAACAATAAGATAGAAGGCTTGCAATCTCTATTATTAAGAGTCCCCACATACAAATTTGTAAAGTCTTGCTATAGACTTTATCTTAGTAGGAGTAAGGTGAACAACAGCTATCAGTGATCTCTTTTTCAGAACAGTAATTACTTTTAATGAACACCTTGACTTTATTTCTCAATCATCTCAAAGTATGCATCTTGATAAGTTTTTTACTTATGCTGTTATCACCAGAAAGACAGCATGGTTAAACATAAAGTTTACCTTCAGAAAATAAAACTTTACCAAAGTCTTATATGGGCCCTTGGTGTTGAGACATCTTTATTATCAGTTTATAGACACTTAAAATGTCATCGTCCCATAAGGTTAATTGCTCTTGCAACTTCAGTAATGATAATAATCTGGCCTGCCTTGAATTGAATTAAGCCTTTGAACACTTATGTCTAGAGTCATATGCTGCTTCCTTTTTAAATACTCTTACATATGTTACAGAAATTAACAAAACTTTTTTTAGAGAGGCTTTTTAAAGGCTGATGTAACTTTTAAATCGCATCTAACTTCTGTTGGTTTACTTGCAGAGCCATTAAGAGAGAGAGGTCTAAGTGTAAATGATATTGTAATATACTTGATGCCTGACTAAAATATGGGTCTTGTCATATTCAACTGTTATTCCTGTTCTCACCTCTGTATCTGTCTGCTCTTTCAGCAAAGCTGAAGAGGGTATTTACTGCTCTTAACAGCTTGGGTGCGAAAAAGGACCTGTAGGGAGTCCTAAACTGACTCATTTATTATCTACTTTAAAACAATAATGCAAGGGCTGTTATGTCTTCAGTACGGGTAAACAGGGGAGGGGAAGAGACCGGAATGAAAAACTGTGAGACGATGTAACGAGCTGTCATGACATACTGGTGTATGAGCTCCAACACACTCTGTCGGAGTATCTGCCTGCCTGTGGTGCTCCTGAGTGTGATGCATGAAGACAGCGTTTGCAGTTGCCCAGAGGGCAGCTTGGTGTGCAGCTACCAGCCACACAGGCACAACAGCTTAGCAAAGTGCACCAAACGCAATTTGTGGATGCATAAAAATATGTGCTGAGAATATCATTCCTCAGGAGCAAGCGTACTGATTGTTTGACTCAAATTGTTTCTTAATTGAAACACAAAACGACTCCTCTTTTAAACTTCAGGCTACTTGAAATCATGTCTGGTAGGGAATATATAAACTGCACGAGGAATGGTGTGTCTATTTTTTTTCTCAGATGCCACTTGGATTAACAAATAAGGATTCTCCTCACAGCAGCAATATCTGATGAGGTTATCATATTCTCCTAAATTAAAGAGAACTTGACAGTGACATAAATCGGATGTTATTGCTGCACATAGAAATGTTCATTTGTTAGCCCAAGTGGTAGCTCATTTCTTGCACAGCTGATGAATTTCTTACTTTCAAGATCTGGTAATAATTCAGCAGTGTATTTGACCATGTTCCTGTACATAAATGACTGCAGTAGCACCCAAAAATGTTTGTTCCTCATCTGGGCCTTTCCATTATCAGAGTTTTGTCTTTTTTGACCTGGGGCATCGGGCAGGGTAATTTCAAGTCACACCTTCCTTCGGTAAATTCAGATAGGTGTGTTTCAGCTATGGTTTTGTTAAATTAACCATAGGTCCAAGATGTTAAATTCTAGCCTTAATTAAGCCTATACCAGATCTGAGGTGCCTGGACTGTTGAAAGTGCTTTTCACTTTCATTTTATTACAAGGTAGGGATCAGTCTTAAGATCCTAATTTTGATCCTTAATGTTTAGGGGATGTTCTAGCACTAGACGTTTTTTGTAACCTTGCTTTTGTGGTCTTAAATGGAGTGATTGCACTAGCAGCTATGTTATGTAGCAAGTATAAGCACTCTGTATGTGGATAATACCTGGGCTTAACAGTTTTCTTTGTTCACAGCCTTATCAGGCAGAGCAACAGCTCCTGTGTGTCAAAAGGTTTTGGCAAGGGAATAACCTCTGTGCCTTTCTAGGTCAACCTCCACGCACCACTGAGGTTTCCAGCAGGACAAAAAATATTTTGCATATGTTTCTGATTTGCTAGTGGAGAAGTTGGTCCCTCTAATGTTTTTTTACAGGTCTTGAACTTTGAAGAAGTCCATTTCCTTACTGTTGCTTTTATAGGAACAAATGAAAGTATCAGGGAAAAACCAGCCGCCGTAGGTTAGCGCTCAGTGCATGACATGAACTTTCTGGTCTGTTTCACTAATTTAGTGTGTCAATGTTTAGTAGGTGTGAGTCAGAAGAATCTTGGTGGGTTTTTTGTTTCTAACAGTTAAGGGTTTAGTACGGTCCAAAATGATATCATGATCCTTCTGCAGTGGGACATGGGGTTGGGGGGAAAAAGGCTATGTGTCTGTGTGAACATGATAGTGCTGGGACTTATGAGTCCTGGACTGAGCAATGCTGACCCATGGAGGGGAGGTTCTCCTGTCCACGCTATTTCTGGCCAATAAGAATTCAGTTTGCTTTTAATACGTTTCAGAAAAGCAGTTTAAGAACACTTACCACTGCTGCTTTTTTCCTCAAAATGCCCAGTAGCGCAAAAGCACGAGGAATTTGGTTCATTCCCAAGGCAGGCAGAATCAGTGGGGTCCCAATCTGTGTTCACACTTGTTGGTGAAAGGGGGCAGATGCTTGGGGATGCAGAAATTGTACTTGGAAGAATCTCTGAGAAATATTTGCTTCTCCAGATAGTCTTTTGGACAGGGCTGTGCATATATTCTCTGCAAGCCATCCCCATCCCTTTACAACCTCCCTTTGGTCGTAGTTGCTTTGAAAGGTACAATCTGGCCCTGCTTTGTTCACATATGCATGTTATTTCTAGCTTTAAAAAGTGTGCTGTGAGTAAAAGCGGTCACAGTGTAGGATTTCTCTGCCTACAACCAAGTTTCCTTTACAGTCAGTGGAGATCAAATCAGGACTGTCAATAGATCCTGCGCTGCATTTCTGTGCTATACTAAAAGCAGCATTTAAATGGGGAAGATAAACCATGCCCAGGAAGCTTATTTCTTTCCACTGACTCTTTTTTTAGTAGGGAGAGTAGGTGGCTGCCTTACAGTCATCGACCCTGTAGACACTGAAGTTTGGTGACGCGCGTCCCACCTGTTGTGTGTCAATGGAGGGCGGTTCCTACAGCAGGCTACCCCCAGTTGTGAGGCTATGGCTCTGCCCTTCTAAGGGCTGGGCTCTTCTGTCAGTGCTGATGTCACAGGGCAATGCCAAATCCCTGTGTGTGCTTGTGCCAGAAGTGACGTGCTAAGATGAAAAGATTTGAATTTACATAATGCACAGGAGGGGAGCAGAAGTGGTGCAGGGATTTTTTTGTCAAGCAGGCCTTTTGCTGTAAACCTTGAGCAAGTGAGCAAGCACTGCTTTGAGCAGGGGTTGGATTATTTCACCTTCAAAGGTCTCTTCCAGTCTATTCTGTGATTCTTTTGCCAAAAAGTCTTTCTATTGCATGATTATTTAGTGCCAGATTTTGAATCAGTCTACATTTACACAACTACCCAGATCACAAAACAATTTCCAGTCTCAGGTGTGGACCCTGTTGCATTTTCTGACCTACTGTTGAGGCCAGAGGAGGAGGGAGGTCTGATTAACTTTCCTCCCTGAGACGAGCCTGGAGCTTTGTAGACACCCAGGGTATTGTTTCACAATACTAAATGAATTTTTTTCACTCTTCTACACAAGAATAAATATATAAAATTAGAGTGGAAGGAAGGAGATGCTTTTCTGTTCTGCTAGGAACATTTTGTAAGACTTGGCATATGAGTATCCTGGGAGTCTGAGCTAAAGATGGTGAACATATGGGAAAGCCCAGGAGGAAGCATGCACTTTTAGTTTTCAAACCTTGCTCTTGGATTGTTACACTAATGTAATGAAAGGACATTAAATGAGCTGAGGTTATTAAACCCTAAAGGTTACTGAGCCCTATCTGGGATCACATTCAAAATGTAATTAAACCAAGTTCAGATATTTGAATTTCTAGCTGGAGATTTATGCAACATAAGTTGATTCTTTTTCCAGTTCAGAACTTTGAGAACGAGCTTGTTAATTTGCTTATTTCTTTTTAGAATAGATGTTGTTTAGGTCCACTTGCCTCTAATAAAATAGTATCAATATCAAATTCATGGTTCAAATCAGATCAGGTATCTGGGAAGATAGATGCTTGTGCACTGTTGTTAAACTCTTTCTCCCCCTAAACTATGTAAACTCTGTGAAGAGATATATTCTCTAAGGCTTTGGCTGTGTGTTGTTCCAGACGGTCTGTTGCTGGTGTAATGCTGTCCATTATGGTGTAAGAGGGAACAATAGCCTAAACTGTTAATTCTGCTTATTAGGAATATGGGATTTCCCTTTATTAATATGGGATTTTTTTCCATCTAAAACGTTTCAGCTTTATTGCAACATGAACTAAATTATTTTAACTCTTTAATTCTAAGAACTTTAAATCTTATTTAAAAAAAAAAAAAAATGTAACTGGCCATCCTGAAATTCTATGGATTTGACTTAACTTCTAGCGTCAGGCCTAGTTGTTGGAGTGGTCTCATTTTCCACTTTCATTGACTAGCCTAGCTGCTCTTCTCTGACAGTTTGGCTTTACAAGAAGTTTTTCTCAGGCATGAGGCTGCTGTAAGGGGTTGAGCTTCCTCTTGGTACAGTTTGCATCTCTATGCTGAAAAGTTTACTGAAATGACTTAAATTAAAATGATGAACACATCCACACCCCCCCAACTTACTTCTTGGGCTGTTTCTGTGACCTGTTTGATGTTATGGCTCCACACAAATGAGCACATTTCTGTGCAAAGGATGATTTGAGGGTGTCCTGTGGCTGCTCTGGAGTGAGGGATTCTTCTCTCTGTTGATACCATCCCTATTCATGCAGAATATGTGAAAATCAATTGGAGAGAGCAAGGGAATAGCTGTCTGCTTCGGTAACTTGCACACGCACTTACTGGGTTCGACTGACGGAGGGTGATCAGGCAGCTGTGACGGTGCAGCTGGGACTGTGAAAGCCATGGGTTAAAATCCCCAAGGTCAGGAGAGACATCTCCACACCTTGAGCCAGATACCTTGCCTATTGGAGAAGATGGAACGGTACTATAAAAACACTAAACTTTTGAGTTTTGAACTAATTCTGCGATACACAAAGCTGCCTTTATAGGGAAGCTTACTACTACTACACTTGTCAGAACAAAAAGGAGGATGAACAAGAAAAATCATAGGACAAGGAGAAGGATGAGAAATGTTTTCTGGGGAAGAGTATGGTTGTTTCTTAATATCCATCTATTTGACAAACAGAAGTGCTGTGCCTGAGACAACCAGCTGCTACTCTGTGCCCTCTTCTTGGGCTATGTATGGCTGGGTTGCTTATGTGAGCAACTGTGTCAAATTAGAGAAAAGGCCAATTTAGGATACTTTTCCCCCTTCTATCAGTGATCAGAAAATAACCCTCAGACAAGTGGGAAGCATTTGGTAATGTGTCACAGTAGCCTCGATATGCAGAACGGCCCAAAGAAACTGGCTTAGGCACAGATCCGTACGTAGGAGTCTCTACGCCAACGCTCCTGCGTTGAGGTGAGGAAAGAAATCAAAATGCTTGTTCTCCAAGTTCATTCTCTAAGGAAGGTTTATCTGGAAAAGTTTCTAAATAGATTTATTGGAGATCTACATATTCCTGAAAATAATTTGTGCATATAATTTTTGGGCTATTTGAGCAGAGATCACAAAAAAAAGGCAGTAGTGTGTTTGCCCCTGTGAATGAACGTCCTGTGGAGTTTAGGGCTATATTTAAACCTGTCATTCTCCTGCCCTCACTGGGGGTTGCTCCCTGCAGAAGAGTTCCCTGAGGAAGAACTGAAGAAGAAAGAGATTAAGGAACCTGATTCCCTCCTTGCATCCTTACACACCTGCAGAAGCGTAGCTCCAGTAGTTTTGGCTTGAAAAGGTGGATGCTAGCATAGGCCAATGTTACGAATTTATTCCATAAACAAAATGCTTCCTTAATACTAGCAACATGTCAATAACTTAAAAAAAAAATGGTGTGTGGGGTGTGTGATGATGGAAGATGACATAAAGCAATAGCAGCATGTAAAATAAATCTAGCTGAAAGAGATAGAGAATGTACTGTAGTCAAGGGGGAGGTATTTTGGGTTAGGTCAAAGCTGGGGGTGATGAGGTCATGAATGCAAGCTAGAGAAGGTCAGGTTTGAAAGGTGGTGAGATGGATTTCCTTTGCAGTGAGGAGAGGCAGCAGCTAGTGTGACTCGATTGTTAAGACTCTATTGTTGAACTACTGTTTGTTGCATACGGAAGATGGAAAAGATCCTCCCCAAAACACTGGCTGAGTGCAGAATTGGGTTTCCAGGGAGTGCAGGAATAAGTCAATTAATTGGCTCATGAGGTAAACTGAATGAAAAGTGGGTCGCTATGGAAAGTTGGTGCCCCACGGCAGCTGGTGGCTTTGCCTCAAGTGATCCCAGCAGGTCTGCATGCTCTCTAAGGGCTTTTATCTGCACCATTGGTGACGCTGGTAAAATAAGCGTAATGCAAGCAGGGGATCCAAACTCATTGTTGCTTTATCTATGCAAGCTACATGTAGTACTCTGCTCCATTTTTCCCCTGCACTTTGAGTTGCTGGTGTGGCAGACAGATGGGTCATCCCCTGCTGCAGTCTGGGCTTGGTGCATTGGCCTGAAAGCTGCTGGGGTGCTGTGCTCTGTGCGACGTGCAGTTGTTGCTGGTGTTTTGCTCACTGTATTGCTGCTGTGGGAAGTATGGCCCTTGCACAGAAAGGTGCTGTCTTGTGCTTTTGTTGAGAGGGAGGGAAAGCACTTACTTATGGTGAAGAAGAGAGACTGTACAGGAAAGCTTTATTTTATAGAAGGAGCAAGCCAGCGGCTAATGTTGGTGCTGAATGCCAATAACCAAGTTTAGGAGACTGTAACATCCATAACCAAGCACTCAAAATGTAGAAGGTCCAGAAGCAGTCAAATGCAAACTAGACCCTAAATAGATGGAAGCCTGGAAATAAGGAGCTAGGAAATTTTTGAAGCTTTAGCTGCAACTAGTAGTGCCAGGAAGAGGGGGGGTGGGGAGGGGTGGGGGGAAAGCAAAAGCATTCCTCGTCTCGCCTAAAATCTTCCACAACAAACAACCTGTTCAGGTCTCAGATGTTTTTGAAAATTAGTGGGACCATGAATATTTTTATACTGCACTCTGAATGGTATCATTACACCTTTCAAAGAGAGGGAAAAAATTGTATTGTGTGACTTAATAATGTATTTCCATGCATCACATTTTACTTGAATTTTCTTTTCAATTTAAACTTAAATTGGAATTTCTTTAGCTTTGTGATTCTTGTTGGAGGGATTATTACAATATTCCTATAATGTTTTTTGCTTTCACTCCACTCCTGTAATTCCAGATTAATAAAGGTTTGATCTAAAATATGGAATGGAAGAGAGCTAGTACTGGAGTTTGAATGCACTTGAAATTGTACTGCATATTAAAGAAGCCTCCTCTTTACTAAAATTGTTTGAATAATGGAGGGAAGGTACCCCTATGTTTTCTGACAATTGGTGGGGAAAATGCTGGATAAACTGGAAATATTGTTCAATCAGGCCTGCTGCCTCCCACTCTTGCACACAGTGCTGAGCTTAAGTGAGAGCTCCAGGGACTGGAACTGATTTTACAGAGTATACAGGTTCCTTTTTATTAGAGTCTATTTTCTCAGCTTTGCAAAACTAAACTTAGTGCCCTGCTGTTGATGTCATTTTAAAGCCTATCACTTAGGGATTTTTAAATCTTTGACAGACCAATTATAATTAACATGATGGGCCTAAATCACACAAGAATTCTCAGCTCTTCCCTTGAAGTATCTGGTGTGTCAACTTAAATAACAAAACCTGTGGTCTCTCACTTCACAAATTTTAGGATACTTTAGTCTTCCACCTTGTAATAATTATATCTCCTGAGAGAGAGGGCACAAGCCCTTAGTTTTGCTGCTAGTTGTTCCTTTTAGGCTTGGTACCAATGGGACCAACAGTCCTTAGTGGTTGCGAATAATGTGTTGAAATTTGAATTGGTCACCTTTTCTCTCCTCTTTGTCTAAACAAGCATAGATTAGGTGGTTCAGGGTGTATGGCATATAAATACCATTTTGTTGAGAGTTTCCAAGTGGGGCAAAGGTCCTTGTGAGGAATTGCAGGATGTTAGAGGTTGGAAGAGACCTCTGGACATCATCTAGTCCATCTTTTTTGACAAGAGCTGCCTTCAGGTACCAGGAGTCCTGGAGCAACTGTGGCTATGCTTTGCAGTTATCTGGAAGGCAGGAGAAAGATGGGGTGGTCAGGAAACAAACCTGTAAATCTATAAAACATTTGAATTGGGCAGCTTCCCTGCTGTGTCTGTACATATTCAAAGTCTGTGTTATTGGGTGATACCTTTCCCACCCTCACCAAAGGGCTGGGTTTTTTTTGTGGTGGTGTTTGCTTTGAATCTCAAGCAGAGCACTGCTGTGGTAATCAGACTTAATCTGAGGGTCAACAGGCTGGTCTCATTTGACAGCAAACTCCAGGATCACCGAAGTGTCATTGGTGCCATGCCCCAGATACATCCCGGTATGGTTTTCCTCAAGAAAAGGTGATTGTTTCAATAAAGGCTACGAAGTGGGAACTACCAAAGCAACACAAAAGGGAGTGTATTCAATGGAGAAATAAGTTTGCTTCTGGGCCTGGGGGGACGACAGAAATGAAATGAATCTATCTTGTAATTGTTATGCATGGAGGAGAAGTGGAGAGAAACCCTTCGTTGGCTTGGCTGAATGACAAAGTTACTATGAAGTAAGCTAAAGAATGAATTGTGTAGATAATCATATAAGCAGACCCTGATTGTCTTTTGTAAAGACAGTTTTGCATGTGTCATTAACACTGTTCCCCATACCTCTCCAGAGGCTTACCAGATGGTTATTATAATTTTTCCACAGACTGGGAGATCTAAGAGTTCTGTTTGAACTCTGTTCTAGCTGAATAGCATCTAGATGGTGGGTTAGTGTAGTGGCTACCTTTTTATCTTTACTGTCTATTTTCCTATCAGTATATCAATCAGACTGTGATAATTTTTGATCCAGTGTTATTTTTGAGAGGGCGTTTCTAAGAGCGATCAGACCTTTGGAAGCAACATAAGTGGAAATGAGTGTTCCTGTTGTCCTCTGGATGCAGAAGCACCACAGTACCTACAAAAAGGCAACACATAAATCATGAGCAGAATGTGCATTTGCTGAAGAGGGTCACTGCAGGCTGCATAGGTTAGAACAACTTGATATTTCCACAGAGTGGATACCCTGGAAAGGCATTCAAAGTGGAGCACTTTATATACTTGATGCAAAAAGAGGATGACTTAGTGGAAGCCATGCACAGCATTTTAATATTTACAGCCCTGCCAGGGGAGGGGAAAAATCCAGTGGCTATATCTGAGTTGACCCACCCAGTCCACCCTCTTCTTTTATGCACATGAGGGATCTCTCACTGTAAAGAGTGCTAAGTTTGCATGCTTTAATTTAAAATCCTGCTTAAATAGAGTTTAACTGAGACTTTAACTCTCTTGACATTAGACATAATTATTAGGCAAAGCAAGTACTGTCTCTTATTAAACTAACTGGTAGAGCTGGAAAAAGTAGGCAAGCTCTTGGGCATACAAGGATTTGTCAGCTTTTTCCACCTCTCCTAGTTAGTCTAAAAAAAAAAACCCCAAAACCCCTCTGCATTTCCTCTACTGTTCAAACTTTGCCTTGCTTATGTCCTCAGATCACCATGTCTCCAGCAGCACTGAAGTATACATTATTATTAACTATAACTGGAACTGTAGTTGTGCTATACAAATATATCATAAGAGATGGGTCCTGCTGGGAGAGGCTGCAGTGTAATTGGAAACCAGACTCTGCTGCACAGCGTAACAGAGGGAGTGTCAGGGAGAGATTGCTGAAAAAGTGTGTTTGTGTAGGTCAGCTCTCTGTACAGCTCATTTCAAAGAGCAGGCATGTGCTGGAGTATGCTTCAGAAGTCACCAGTAGCCTCTTTTCCTCCTTGCTGGCAGTTAATTTAAGGGTTTGATGGTAGAAGAAGCAGTTTTGAAGGACAAGCTAAGGGGTATGGCTGGAACTGATACAACTGATGAGGTTATATGTTAGTGTCCAGTAGATGTGGGCTTCCAGGGCTAAGCTGGCCTCTGTGTCCTGTCATAGACCTCCAGAAAATGAAAGGTTTGCGAAAACACCAGGAGTTCAGACCTAGGACCTAGGTTAGATTCTTGAAGGAGGCAGAGGACACTGGAGGGGGAAAAAAAAAAAGGAATAAACTTGGATTTGAACAAGCAGGTGATCTCAGAGACTTGGGTTTGATGTTGATGTCAAACTTCAGCTGGTGAGATGCTTGACCCCCTTTTTCCTGCTCAGATGGCAAAATAGGGTTTAAGTCTGCTGGGATTTTCCAGTTTATCAGAATTTTAACTGGTGCAATTCATGTACAAACAGCATCTGCACTGTGCTGTGATTCCTTACATGCCCTGAGTGCAAACATCAGCTGTGGCTTTTTCTCCAAGTTGCCTCTGGTCTGGTGGCGTAGGGTCTGTTAGAAAATAATGCGGGTAACCCTGGGCAGTTGGAAAGCATTAACAAGCAGACCTTGCTGTAAAAATTAGACTAGTTTGCAAGAATATTTTATTCACCTGCCTTGTTCTGAGGCCACGTTTTCTAGAATAAGATGGAAACCTGGCTAATGAATTTCAGTGGGTGTTCATCAGACCTGCTAAAATGGGGGTCTCATACGGGCAGATTTAGTACAAGATTCGGGAAAAGGGGATTAAGTCTCTCAAAAGCAGACGCTATAACCTCTCTGCTGCCCTGTGCTAGCCAACATTACCTCCTAACTAAGCTTGCAGGGCCTTCTGCAAAGGTGGGATCTGCTTTGGCCCCAGAACTAGGTCTGGGTCTGAATAGACAGTGATTTATATCAGGGCTCAAGCCATGTGTAACCCATTTCTCTGAAATATTTATATTCCCAAGAAGAATTTTATCATGGGAGGATTTCCCAGCAGGTTAGGTGCATACCTATGCAGCCTTCATTTTTCATACTCTGATTTAACTGGGTCTGTTGGGGAGATGAAAAATTGCTAGGCAGTCATGATTTTTGCTTTCTCTTAGAATTACAAGTTTAGCTGTTGCTTGCAAAGTTCTAACATGAACCTGATAAAAAAAAACAAGGTGTTGCCTTGGACCATAGCTGAAGTTGAATCTTGACATGGATCGCTTTGCATGATTCCTGTGCATTATTCCTGGATTAATCTGCAATTCCTCCAACACCACAGCTGCTGATCTTTGAAGAATAGTAGGTGATGATTTCTTTCAAGTCAGCAGAAAGTCTCCTAACCTCTGACAAATTCAGCCCCCATGACTCTATGCTGTTCTGGCAAACCATCCTTAAGGATGCAGTGGCACTGGCAAGTCCTGCTACAAAGGACATTCAGTCACTGCCCCATTGAGCATGGAGCATGTGTTTAGGAGCAGAAAGCTCTCCAGGCTCACATATTTCCAGGCTGTTGTCCTCCCACAGTTGTCACTTAAGGTTGGAGGAGAGCATTTTCAGAGCCTTTCACCTGCTAATTGTTGTAATCTTTAGCACTGTTTATCTGATGGTTTCAGAAGGCTCTCAGACTGAGAGTTCAGGCTATACTGCCTGTGAGTGATCTGCCCTACATCAACTGGCTCTTTCACTTTTCCCACTTCATTTTTTTTCCCCACAAAAACAGAGCAGTTGAAAAATATGTGGGCTTTGCAGTAATTGTGATTGTAATGTTGTAAAAATATATCTAGTGGTAGCCATAACAGCAACTGGGGATCTTTCCTTCACCTTCTCTCAAACTGTACACTTTCATCTAAGATGTGTATTGATTTTGTTTTGATAATGTGTTCATTTTCTATCATCATCTCTTTCCTCTTTTGTGTGCGGGTGTGTGTTTTTGTTTTGGGGAACCTTTTCTGCTAACCATGATCATTTACATAATCATAAAAAAGTAAAATAAAGAATGAAACCTGAGGCGTAGTCAAGATCCAAGAACTCTCTCTAGTACTAGTACTGCACTGCAATATGAATCATGATTCTCACAAGCCGCAAAAATGCTGTTGTAGTTTAGCTTTGGCTTCCCAAGCTTACCTGTTGTCATGGATGAAGGGTGTTTGACATGGTTATGATTTAGTAAATTCAGAATTTATTAATAGTATAATGTAAAACTAAGGTTAAATTTTAGTAGCGCTTAATGGTTTGACCAACTTTGAAAATTTCCAAGTAACATAGTAAAATAAATATATTGATCAAATAGCAAGTTTAAATAGAGGGTCAAGGACTACAAACTTCATACTAAGGTATCTTAAAGTGTATAGATAGGTAAGTATATACATAAAACATAGGATAGGCAGACAGACAAACAGAAATTTTAGGCCCCAGTAATAAAGATGACTCACACTTCTGAAGGCAAATGTGTGTTTTATATAAGCAGAAATGCTAGCATGTAGTTAGGATTTTCCTCTTCTAGTTTAGAGTAAGAACAATGCATTAGCATTCCTCAACAAGTGGTAGTTGAGATGCGAAAAGGCTGGCAGCTAGCTTATAGTTACTGTTTCCCTCTTTGATTTTAGAGAAAATACTTGCAATGCATCAGCATTCCTCAGTGAGTGAGAGTTGAGACTAAAGAAGGCTGACTTTGCCCTGGTCTTCTGTTGACAGGTGACTCTTGAGAAGCTTATGCCTGAGAAGTGTCCCACCTCGGGGGAGATGCTGGTCACAGCCTCCTGCGATCCAGGAGAGCTCAAAGGGTCTCGCTTAGAATTATTGTATATAGGGTCTGAGATAGTTGACTTCTGTTAGGTACTCTTCTGCTTTGGCCCAGCTCACGTGGCAAAGTATTCTGGTATTTTCCACCAGCTGTGCAGAATCAGTGCTCTTCTGGCATCTCCCCCTTTTTGGGCCAAGACCCAGGCACAGATGTACCAGTTTGCTGGGAGGTGATTGATCGATCATCATTACTGTTCCCAAGCGACAGAGGAAGCAGGAGCCAGGCACATAAAGGGAATGCCCTAATGCTCTGGTTTGTCTTTCACAATTCACACCCAACTCATCCTAGGAATAAGGGGAAAGATCGCACCAAGTACTGAGCAGCTCAAGGGATCGCGCCACTACATCCCTGTTACTCAAGAAGCTCTAAAACACAAGGCTGAGCTAGGCAGAGAGCAGTCCAGATGAATCTACTACATGTGGTTTTTTTAAAATGCAAAGCCTACCCCCCTTTGCAGCATAATAAGAACTCATTTTTCATCTTTGAAATATTTTTAGACTGTTTCCTTCTAGTCCCAGAAAGAGAAGCATTATGGTAGCTGTGTCTAAGAAAGAGAGGTTGAGGGACTTGTTTCAGGCCACAGAGGGAGCTGGTATCAGGGCTAAAATCTGGTTTCTGTCATTCTTGTCAGTGGTTTTGAAGACTTGTGCTGTACATTTGATTTCCACTTGACTGAGCGCTATGGGCCCTCAAAAAAAGACATCTAAAGCCTATATCTACTTTTTTTTAACAGAGCAATGTCTATATTTGGTTGCTGTACCTCCGCTGCAAGTTTCAGCGCTGCAGAGGTGGGAATATGAGGTGTTTGTCAGGTGATGGCTTAGCCCTTCTTATCACGACATCTTCACAGAAATGATAATTCAACAATTCTGTGTTCAAGTTACCTGATGGCGACAAAATTTTCAGAATCAAAGGTATGGGGATAATTAGGACTCTTGCTAATCATTCTGTGCATTTTTATTTTTTTTCTTCTCAATGAAATGAGATTCACATGGATTAATTACTACCTGCTATAAATAAACCCTGCAAATGGCAATCTGCATCGCAGAGGCAGAGGGTAGCTGTCATTTAATATATCACAGCTTTCCATGCACCTGTTTGCCCGATGCTGTTGCCATGGGAACTTCACTTTATAAAAGAAGCCCTGCATAATTAGCATGGATCGAGGTCTGTATCAATCAGAATAATTTGGAGGAGTACGAAGAGTCCAAAGGAGACGGCAAAGCTCCTTGTCTCTGTAGGGAAGGTATCAGACTTCTGCTGCGTGGTAAATAGCGGCACAGTTACCGCAAGAATTCAGCGGAATTAGCAAATCTAAGGAACTAAATTATACAAAAGACAGAAAACTTTTTCCCCTTGGTTGTCTTTGTGGAGTTCTATTAGAATGGGCTTTGAAAAATGAACAAAGACAACAGCAACAAAAAAAGGTACTTGTGTAATTAACTCGGCGGCTTTGTCACAGGCTCAGAAATGACACAGGCTGCGCTAGCGCTGTCAGGCTGTGAGTCTGGCGGTGGTGCACAGCGCTGCTGGCAGTGCACAGCTACACCTTTTGGACTTCCTCCTGACTATATTAAGATAACAAAAAATAGTTGTTAGAAAAAGATGAAGGAAGGATAGCGACTTATGTACTCCCAAACTGCTGTTTCATCAGCCCATGTGCCTAGAGTGCGTAGCTTTTTGCCTACACCTGCCAGACACATGGCAAACCTACAGATGCAGTTAGCCACCAGGTACCTCATCCCAAACACAGCACAGCAGATTAAGGATAGAACAGCAGCTTTAATTTTTGGTTCTTCTTGTCGGCTGGTGTCAGAAATACCACTTCAAAGAAAAGGGCTTGATGGTTTTGTGGAATGCCTGATATTGAAAGTTGTTCTTTAGGAAAAAAAAAAGAAAAAAAAATTAGAAGAGTGCTGTGTGTGTCCATGCACAAGTAAGTGACTAAGCGAGTGAATCTTCTGCTAATATTGTCTTGGCTGTGAGTCTCAGCTGGATGTGATGCAATATTAGCAGAGTGACTGCAGTACAGGAGCTGTCTTTGTAGCTGTAGGTGAAGCAATAACTTTGAATTCTTTGGGGATGTGGTTTGAATGCAAGTGTCAATGTAGCATTGTATTTCTGTGTTGAGAATAAATGATAATATGAGCCATCAAAAGAGCTCAAAAGGAAAAGGTGGTGAAAACGTGAGAAATCTGTGCCCTTTGGCATTAGTAATGACAGTTTCAAACACTATGGATAGTAGTGGAGGTCATCCAACTGGTAAAACAGTAATGTGCTGGGATGTAGTACGTGTGCTGTCTTGGCTTTTGAAGTTGCAGTTACTGAAAGCAGTCTAGGTTGGACGAATTGGTAGACCTTATGCAGTAGAGAAGTTATAGTACTTGGATGTGACTGAAGTGGCTTGTACTACTTCATTTACGTTTCAGATGATGATCATGGTAATCTTCTGTATTGGGCAGATGGCAAGAAAAAAAATGTTAGAATTAATATCATACATTGCTTTAGTTCACTTCCATGGTATTTTAGTCCATGTACTGAAATTCTCACTTAACCCCAGGATTTTATTGAAGTAGAAGCTTGTTGCACAGTTGAATACTGCACTAGATTATAGGCTGGAGAAAACTCCTTTGCTACGTGTCAGCAATACATCCAGATGAGAAGGGTAAGGTGGTTCGTTGCTGCTTCTGGTCCTAGGTACTGGATGGACAGGCTTACACCTGTGCTGCATCTGCTATGAGATAGAGGGAGGACACTCCATGGGCACAAGCACGGATGTGGATGCAGTTATCACAGAATGTGGAAGAGAGATCTCTCATAGCTGCTTCTGTGGAAGAACAGGGCAGAGACTTGAGTCCTGGGTCTCTTGACCAGAGAAGTGTCCTCCACTGCTGGGTTTCAGAACCTGTGTTGTGCTTGCCTCTCCCCTTCCTTCCCCTTGAACTCCTTCCTGCATGGTATCACAGCTTTGATAGTCAAAACAGCACGTTCTTTTTTTCCAAGAATTGATGTCTGGAGCATTCATTTTGGAAAAGCAGTTTTGAATCCCCCCACCTTAAGGAGGAACCTCCAGAAAGGAGACCAGCTTCTTACAGCTGCAGTAGCTGGTGCCACCGTAACTGTCCTTGTCCTTGACAGGCTTGGAGGAACAATTTAAGGCATGACAGCTTTCAGTTCAAGAGGAAAGTGCTTAAGAAGTTTAACTGCTTCCAGGGAAAGGCTGCAATTGAGCTAAGTGTTTTGGGTTGTAACTTTGCGGGGGGGGCACCTATGTTCAGCAGAAAATCTTGCTTTTAGGAGCAAATCTGGCTTCGAGTCACTATTTCAAGTTAAGCACTATAGCTCTGAGAGTAATGATCCAACCTAAGTGCTTCCATAAATTCAATTCATTAAAATAATATTTCCTCTGGCCCCAAAAGTGCCAGATCTGATAAACTACCCATTTGAAATTGTTAGATAAGTTTAGGGGTTTTATTGTTTTTTCAAGAGAAAAATGTTGCCTCGAGACTAGGAATGTGTTCGGTACAATTTAGTCAATTTTAAAGGTGTTCTCATTGGAGTTATTCCTTGTTATACTTGTGTATAAAGAAGAGGAGAGCTAGGTCCTTAGTTCTAGTGCTGCAAATCCATCTATACCTATGCAGTAATAATTTAGAAAGAAAGGGGAAAAAAATTAGTCAGAAAAGCTTAAATAGTGTGGGGACAAGTTTGGAAGGCACACTTTGTACTGCATTAAGACAGAAGAATGGCATAGATATGAGTAGTTAGAAAAACTTTTTAGCCTATGTCAAACTATTCTTTGATGTAGTAGAACAACAACCAGCATTCTACTGTGTGTCTGCTTCCACACCCCCACCCCCTTTTTTTTTGTTTGGTATTTTTTTCTGGTTTGTGTTAACAGCAGCAACTGAGTTGGAACTTTCTGTAAATTCAGAAAACTTCAGTAAAGTTTGCACCAAAGATGTTCTTGAGAGAATAGTGTTTAATGAACACTATGCAATGAGACAGGCACAAATGCAGGAAAGACCTTGTAAAGGTTTGAGGATTAGCATCATGTATTTGGAGTTCTGGTTTTGTTCAGAAACTGCTTGGTCTGGTTAGTGCCACGTGGTCCCAACAGAACAAGTTTCTTCTGGAAGCATGGAATTTCTTGGTTGGTTTTATTTGAATTTCTACACCTGAGACCTGCTTAAGTCTGTGTGCCACACTAGAGCAGTTTACAGTTTGTCTCTCTTCTCCTTGCCCTCTTTTACTTTTCCAGCCTAACTTGTCTTTCTTCTGGCTTGCTTGAAACTCTTTCAGGGCCAGAGAGCTGGAATGGGAATAGAAAAGCAGTGAGCCATAATCAGATCTGTAAACTTCACCACTTTGACAAAGCACATGGCATTATCTCTAAGTCTTCATTACTTTTATTGCAGCATTGTGCTGCAATACTACACTGGCTTTTCAGTGTAAATCTGAGACAAAAAGGTTTTAGAAATTGGTATGTAATTCACATATCTTATGTAGCCCTGCAAGGCGTGTTCTGGAGTTATATGTTGTGGAGGAAGGAAGGAGTGGGGAAAGAGGCTGATTTCCATATCCCAAAAATACTGCTACCACATTCAGTGGGTGTATTTGCTTCTGCTGCCATATGGGGCTTGGAGGTGCTTTGGAGAGCAAAGGGATCCAGAATTTTCCCATATGAGCGAGGCTGGGCTTGAAATATCATGTGTGTGTGTATATATATAGGTGACATTATTAGGGCTCCATTAACCCATTTTGAGATGGTTATGTTGGGCTTGCATCCAAACATGGATCTTGATGAACAGCAATGCACTGAAAGAAAATGACCTAATTAACGGCGGTGCAAGAAAAATGCAGCCCCCTAAACTTTCCCTTGGTAACTCAGGGAGTCTTTAGAGATTTGTAGACAGCAGGGGCTGCTTATGTTGCTTAACTCTGTCTTCCACCACCGACAGAGCAGCACCTTGCTTTTATAGTTAATGCGGCAGAGTCTCCCTTTCTATCCCCATTCAGCTGCCCATGGAAGTTATTTACAACCTCAGCAGAAAGATCAAGAAACGCTGTGATAACTGGCCCCTATCGACACTGCCAGGCTTCTGGGTCTGTAAGATAAATGTTGCTTCTGGCTCACAGCACCCTGTGTGCTGTGCATTTTGATGCAGATTTTTATTACCTGGCCAGGTGGCTTGGGAGTCACGGGCGGAAAAAAGGGCCGAGATCAATAACAGAGAATGATCAAGTCGTGTCAGAGAAGGGTCAGCAGGCTGCAGTTGTGGAAGTTGCCCCTTGACATGACTCTCAGTGGGGGAGTGTGGGAGTGCCTTGATTTCTGGAAAGCATCAAGCTGTGTTACGAGTGCTTAATTATAGCTGTCACTGTGGCCAGCTAAAATAACAGAGGGCTTTGAACAGGAGGGGTGAATAGCTGCATTTTGTTCTGGTTGTTGGTGGTGCTGCTGTCATCTCACTGGCTTGCGTTGGGCTGTGCTGGCGGGGGTCCCTAATGGTACGGGGTCTGTCTCTTTGTAATGCCATAGGGCTGGGAGAGGCCCCAAGAGACCCTCCGGTTCCGTGTCAGGCTGACTGCAGCTATTTTATTCCTGAGGTGGGCTTATCCTGCCTGCTCTTAAGAGCCTCCAGTGTCACCTTCCTTTAATGTGCTCACTTTTTTTGAGCAACTAGTGCTGCCACTGGTTCATCTGTAGGCATTTCAACATAGGATTAACTTTTCCAGCTCAAAAAGGCATGTGGCTAACACTTCTGGCAAAGGATAAAGGCTGCTATTGTACTTTTATCCTGCTATGCTTCTTCCAGGATCAGAGAAGTCCTGCTTTCTGCAGCAAGACTGGTTGCTGTTGTTTGATTTCAATGGTGTACCAAAACCTGAGGCATCTTTTTTAAAAAACCCAAACCACAACACCACCCTCATCCCTTCCACCCCCCTCCTCCCCCCAAAAACCAACCCCAAACCACCAAAAACCCTCACAATTTTTGCTCTAGTTGCACAAACAGGCCTATGATAGAGAAAAGCCTCATCAAAGTTTCAGACAGAACTCCGTAGTAGCTTTAGCAACCTCTTCATTTTATCTTTTGTTTCATGTCTCCTTGGAATTAGATGAGCAGTGGATTCTGCAGTTTTCTTCCACCACAATCCAGGAAGACTTCTGTAAGCAATTTCTGCATTATAGTCCCTATTTATATCTGTAATTAAAGAAATAAGTATCATAGTTATCTTTCTAATTTCATAATTACCTCTTTGAAATAATAGCCCTGTTCCAGGTGTTTTCTAAAATAAAACAGCTAGGGAAATTAATTTCAATTAGAAAGGAAAAAATACAAACTGAAGTGGAGTTTTATTTCAAAAAAACCCAACCTAAAATCACAATTACACCCACCCCCCACCTCCTCCCCACCCTCAACAGCCAAACCCAACATGCATTTCTTGGAGGGTACTTTATTTAGGTAATTAAATCTGTGCAGTGTGAATGAACCATTGGCAGCAGTACCCTTTATCAAGTGACATTTAGAGCACATTAATCTGCTGAATTCTGAGGCTTTCCAGCAGCTTAAAACACATCTGGAGGCAAAAAAGCAGTGAATTCTTAATGGGAATGAATAGTCTTTTGGTATGTAGTACAAATGCTCTAGGCTTTCTCACTTGGAAGATTTAGTAATGTGGAGAAACCTGAGCTGTAGACATGTAAATTCATAAGCAATCACAAGTTTATGGTGTGTGCATGTTGGAGTTCAGGAGAAAGGTAAGTTTTTCATTCAAGAGAGAAGGAGGGAACCCATGAAGGAACACTTACCTCAATTGTTGCTTTCTTTTCTTTCTCCTTAATCTTTCTTCCAGCACCTTTTGCATTGTCTGTGACCAGTGCAAATCCTATTTTCTTCTGGAGACAGGGTTGTAGGGGGAAACTGTTTGATGTGGGATATGTGGGAAGGATCTCTCAGAGAGCTGCTAGGGCCAGCAGATTTGGTGAGAAAGTCATGCTTGTTAAAGCGCAAAGTCTGAAGTTGAATTCTGCAGCAGTGCCTCTTCCCTTCTCCAGCTTTAGGCAACCCCAAAAAAATCATCACTGGAACAGAACTCACAAGAACAAATACAGCCTGAAAGCAAATTATTGAGGTCACAGTTCTCTTCAGGAGTTTGTCAAAGTGTGTCTGTTGCTGCGCCTGCCGGGAATTACATCAGCAGGATGTGGCAGCCACCACCTTGCAGGCCCCATTGAGCTATTTAAGTTTTCAAAGTATCAGTGTTTGTTCCCCCCACGTCCCCCCCCAACTTTAATTCTTTCATGCAGCCCTGCTGGGATGTGGAACATCCTTGATGAAGTTTCAGGTTTAACCAAACGCTTGGTTACAAGTGAAGGCCCCGAAGTTTGCACCTTTAAATATGTGTGTGACTCTTGAAACTGGCATGGCCATCTTGTAAAAAAGCCTTCACTGGTAGGATCCCTCAAGTCCTTGGCTTCATCTTGGGTAAGAATTAAAACTGTTCTGAACCAGCATAGGGAAGTGCTATAGCAAAGGGTGGAAACAAACAGGAAAGTTTGCTTTACCTTGATGCCTCGGAAAGCCGGAATCAAAACTCAATAGCCTTGGTGACTATGAAGCAGGTATCCTTTATTGCAGCGCTGGGCACACAGGGGATCGCTCCTCCAAATGTGTGCGCCCATTAAAGCCAAATTTCTCATATTTATACAGATTAATTATACATATTCATTATAATTTCTAAGAAAAGGCAGGGTTATGCAAATTATTTCCAGAAAGTCATTTACATTAACTCCTCCCAGATACAGCATGCTCAGTGACACTCAGGGGGTCTTCTGGTGGTCTTCAGGGATGAAGGCTGGACGTCTTCATCTCTCTCTGCGCATGCTCTTTATGGTTTTCTCCATGCTTATCTGGGCTCCCAACACCTGCACCGACTAGTTAGTTTTTCACTGAAAACAAGATATACTCTGTCTTTTAATTGGTCATTAGTCTCATTATTTACGACTCCTCTATCTCCTACTTCCTCTGGTTTCAAGGCTGTTGCACTATTATGGCTAAGTTTTGTAGCTGCCTTCATGAAAAATTCTGCTAAAATTCAAAACTAATCTATTCCTAAAACCACACAAATTCTTACTACTTTATCTTCAAGGCTGTTACTGTTGCATTGTTATGGTTAAGTTTTGCAGCTACTCTCACAAGCAGCTTACACAGTTACAGCTTTCTCTTAAACCAGTCTATTCTTAAAACTATGAAAATTCTTATATTAAAGTTATATTAATTGTCTCTTAAGCTGCACCTATACCAATCCACTCAGCATGATCACTTCTCACTGAATCAACCTCTTTAGATGTAAAGCACAGTCTTGAGTATACTCAGTGTCTGAAAGTATGTACTTTTAGGCTTAGAGAGAGCTAGTCAGATCTGCATGTTATGTTAGCCATGTGCTGTTTCCATTTCAGGGTGAGATCCTCATGTGCATCACCTTGTCCTATCACCGACACTGCCTGAACTAAATGACAGTTTACAATTGCAACAGTTCCTTTGAATTAAGCTTCTGTCCTTTCACTAATAGCGTGGGGCTAAAAACTCATCAAGGAGGTCCAGAGTGGGCATCAGGAAGGGATGGAATGAAAAATCACCAGGAATCATTCACAGAAAGGCCGTATTTCAAATGGAGAGTAGGATTGCAGATTGGTAGAACAGAAATTGGGCATTTAGAATCTCTTTGAAATTAGTGCTTCAAAAAGCATTTGCCTTCTAGGGAAAATATTCTTTGAACATTGCAAAACATAACTGAATTTGCCTTGGATGTATTTTTCATAATTGCCTTCTTCCTGTGTGTTAATAACCGAGGCTATGGCTGCTTTCAGGACTTGATCCCTTATAGCCTATCTTTTTCTCTCTCCTTGATCCTGCACTGAAGTCATAATAATGCATTTTCTTGTGATATTATGATCATTTCCATGGCAACAGACTGATGTCCAAAGTATGGGATCGTGACTTTAGTGTGGGATCCAGCAAGAGGAGATAAAGTCCTTATTAAAACACACTTTGTCAATAAGAAGAAAAGGAGCTCATAAAACCCCCATTAATTTTATTATGCATTTCCTTTTCCAACTGAGCATAAGTGCAAATGAAAGTACTTCTTTTAAGGAGCTATTTGTCTTTTACTCATCTATGTTGATCAATAAAATGTTTGAAAGGAAACTTGAACTAAAGAACTCTGACTATATACAAAAACTTAAGTAAAATCAATATAGGTTTGGGTGGGTTTTTTTCCTGTGGGGGGAGGGTATTTGTTGTTTTGTTTGGGTGAGGTTTTTTTTAATCAAAAAAGTGTTTTCTAATATCAATAGACCTATATAGAGTAATGACCATGAAAGCTTGCTAGGCACCTTAGGAATTTCCTGATCCACCCCAGGTGCAATATGTTCCATCAGGCTCCTCTGTGGTATTTCTGTACTAAGATCTTGCAACAGCCCTAACAATTGTTGTGCCCCCCCCACTCACCCACACCAAGGAAAACGAAGCCACGAACCTAGACACCTGTTCTGCAAAGCCTCACATGTGCTTAGTGGTGAAGACCACCTCCTGCCCTAGTTTGGAATACCCTGAACCCAGTAGTTATTTTGGAGGCAACATGGAGGCCATGCAATGTTAAAAGAAGCCCATTTGCTACTGGTAGTCTAGAGGCATCAAAAAACCAAATAAAAACTCTGTCAGGATTACTTTTGCTTTGTGTGTTCCCCTTCCCTAGAACAGGGACCAGCTTGGAGAGGACATTGCATGAACATTTTCTAAATACTTCCAAATAGAAAGGAAGAGGCAAATAATACCCTGGTTTAGTAGTCCTATACTGTGAAAGATGCCCTTGATGCAACAAGAGGTTGACTGGCTGGTCTTCTGTTGTGCAGTCATTTGTATGGAGAGGATAAACAGACTCTTTCAGAACATGAGTCTACTGCCAGTCCTGTCTGCTTCCTCCAACACCTTGTTCTAAACAGTTGTCATCTCAACAAAGAAATACCAGGTTTTCTGTACTTCTGTGAAGTACGTGCTGAAGGAATCAAGGTATGGTTGTTCAGCCTGTGGCAGAGACAAGGGGTGTTGAGGTAAAGATGGCTGAGTTGGGAGCATGAGTCCCAACCTGTCCTATGCTGTTTGCTTCTGAGGAGCCATTGTGAGTCAACTGGTGTTACTCTGAACTATTTGTGACCTTTGCCACCAGACTAAGATGTCAAATTCTCTGTTCTTATCCCATGGGCCTGATACTCCTCTGACTTACACTGAAACATGTCAGGAGTGCTCCCCCTGAGCCCAATATATTGGTGCAAATGAGAAGAGAATCAAGCAGTGGGTAAAGACAGTTGTAGGCTTCAGTATCTGTTCTCCCTTTGGTGCATGCTGTGATTTATGCACAGAACTCCTATTAGCAACAGTGGGAGAAGAGATACTTACATTGCTAAACAGGATTTTTTTCTTCTCAGCTGCCTGAAGCTACTCAGTCTAAGCCTGTTGTGAAAGTGATTGGAGATTTAGGGGGAAGAATGCCAAAGAGAAATACGAAAAACAAAACTAATCCTAAACCAAGAAACTGTAAGAATTGTGGGGGGTTTGCCTGCTCCCTACCCCCTCCTCCCCCCACCCTGCCTTATAATTTGGAGGGGTTTTTAACAACTAAATAACTGTTCTTCATAGTCCTGAATTTTTGGAGTGGCTCTGTGGGTGGGGATTTGCACAGCCACTGAGGAGGGTGGAGGCAAAAGGATGAGGAAAGTTGGAAGTGGAAAAGCTGGGATTACTTATCTGCTCATTTCTTTCACTGCAATTTGCCTTGTAACAGCAGATCTCTGTGGAAATACAGCTGTTGCTCTGGTTATTTTGCTAATCAGCTTTTGTTCCTTTTTTACTGGAAATGTAACTTTTGATCTGGTTGCCAGCTCAAAACCATTACAATTAAGGTGACTTTTCCTCCTCTTTGGTCTTCTCTGCAATGTCTTCTAAATCCCTAGTCTCTTTAACCAAAAAGCTTGTTTTCTTGCCCTTAGGTGTACACATAAGGGCAAACTACTCCTTGACTCTATAGGGTAGAATCTAGCAATTCTGCGATTATACAAGCCCAGGCATTGCAGCAAACTGGCAAGAGTTAATCTTTATTAAACAAAAGCATATAGGACCCACACAGACTCTATAGTCGCACTGTATTCTCATGCTTAACATTTCCTTTATTGATTTGCCTGTCTAAATGAGTACTTCTAAACTCTGTGGGAGTTTTCCAATTAGATAAAAGGCAATTCATGTCACCCTGCTGCAGCTCTAACAGCCATAACCAAGAGAGTGCGGTGAGGACTTCTCAGCAGAACAACCTAGTTTAATCAAGGCGGCCCCCTTCAGCGCTACCTCATCTGCAGGACATCTCTCTTCACACGCAATGCTTCCTTTATTGGAACTTTAGAGGAATGGGATGCAGCTACACCAACAGCTGTGGCTGCGCTTTATAGGCCACCTATATGGTTAGCAGAGAAGATGCATGAGCTTCCCTCTCAGGCTGTTTTGGGAAAGCGCTGCCTCTCCAATGAGAGCCTGGGCATAATGCACGCAGAGCTCAGCGCCTTGTAGTGAGAGCTGCCAGCGGCATTGCCCTTCCCAAGTGGGAGCAAAAGCGTCTCAGAAGATTGCTACTGCTGCTTATGTGAATGGTGTTGCTGCTGTGAGAGCTGAATCTGATAAATCTTCTAAAGGTCAGAGCAAGCAGACGTCTGCTGACTATCATGTATTTGCTGGAGAACCGTAGAGCTTGTCTTTTGGGGGGGAAAACACGTTTTCTTGCATGCCCAGTGAGCTCCTATGGTTCCCTTCCTGAAACAGTACACAGCTGATGGACAATCCTTGGGCATGGCTGAGGAAACCACAAAAGGAAGTGAGTGCTTCAATCTGAAAGGTGTATTCATAGTGTCCTGCAGCATAGAAAGGCTTTTAGCTTAAACTGTAGTGGACAGGAGTGGCAGACGGTAAATGTGGGTGAGATCTGCCTAAATGCTGGGCAGAACTGAAATTACTTTACCTGTGGAAGGTCTCACTCAGAAACTTGTCAGCGTCAGGTGATCTTTGTCAAGGGACAGGTCCTTCTAAGTGCTCCTTGAGATGCCAGGTCAATACTGTTGTAGACTCCAAACTATGATTAAGTCTTGCAGAGCATCAGGTGGTCAAGGAATACTTTTCAGTTGCAATTCCTATATTGTAACCACTGTTATACTGTGGAGTATTTTATTTACCGGCAATAAATTTTATTGTTACCCAAGTTAATGCAGTATGAAAGAAACATACTGTCATTCTGCTTTGTATCCAGTCTAATGTGTGATATGTAGGAGAAGATAAAGTCTGTTGTTGGCTTTTTTTCTTCTTTTCTGCAGTTTTGTTTGCTTGTGAGAAAGGGTAAGAGAGTGAATGATGTTTGATGATGATTCTCCATTGTTTTAGGTTATTTTCTGGTATTGGTGCTTGTGCATTGTGTATGCAGAGCAGCCAGAAGTAGTAGGCCATGATTCCAGTTATGCTGTGTGTGCCTTTGGAACAGGTGTGTCTAATTTTTCCTGGGCTTGAAGCAAGATAACTTGTAGCTTATTGAAAGGCACAGACTCCGGCTGTTTAATAACAACTGAGCCAACTTTTATACCCTCTGGATGGCTGACGCAGCAGCCTCGAGTCTGGTTTCAGGACTTTCCATTAATAGAAGAACCACAACATTCCTGTACAAAAGGTTGTCCCACCCTAGGGGATTCCTGTGCAGGAATATTTCCGTCTGCACCTTCCTTACCATGACAAAGCACACTGTGCCACCTCCCTGCCAAACTACGCACAAATTTACATCTCTACACGACCCTCTTTCCTGCTTTTTCTCTTGCTTTTGCAGCTTCTCTCTAACAATCTGAGAGAAGAAGTCTCTGTTCCAGGGCCGCTCTTCATTTCCCACAATAACTTGTCCTTCTTTCTTCAGAAACTAGTAGTGCTCTTGCTGAAGCAGCATGAAGCGTAGCACCTCAAGTGCTCCTGTGAAGGGTACTGGTGTAGGCTGCTTGCAGCTTAGACTCTCTGGGGTTTGGAGCTCACCTCTTACTTTCTGGCTTGGGGCATTATGCAGAGAGCCAAGAAAATTTCCAGTGCCCCATGTAGCTCTCCAAAACCAGTTCTTGGATTCCACTGCATTCATGAGATACACTTTTATGGCATGAAGAATTGAGTCACCATGAAAGCTAATGTGCTTTGAGGTGATGTAGCTCGTTGTTGAGCATGAGCAGAGCGCTCCCAGCAGCGGTCCTCTTGCAATGGCCACGTGTGTCAGCTGGGCTGAACGCTGAGGCAGCTCTGCAGTCTGCTCTCCTGTAGCCTCTTTTCAAAGTACATTAACTACCTGCTTTTAAAAGTCTCATTACTGCTGCCTTTAGTCACAAGACTATTTTCATCCTTCCATCGCATACGATGCCCCTTAGGTGGGATGTTTCCAGGCTGCAGATCTCTGTCCTCAGAGACGCTGCAGTTTTTGGAGCGAATGGCGTTGAGATCTGTCTGGCAAACCTTTCTTGTCGAGAGGATTAGAATATACTACCAGTGAGAAAGTAAGTGATGATGTGTCCTTCCTCACCGCACCACCGCAACAACCCCCTGGCTAACCTGGAGCTTTGCATAGCCAGTACGTTAATGCCACCTGGCTGCTGCAAAGCAGAATGGGAGACGTCTCTGCTCTATTTGACTTTCTTCTGAGATGTTACTGGTCACATCAGTTTGTGTCTTGTCTTCTCTAGCCTGACCGTTTTTCCATTAAACTTACAGGAATCCAATTATATTGGAGGCTTAAATCCTCCTCTTTCAAAGCTGGATGAAATTAGTGACTGAATTCAAAAGGTGAGGGAAGGCTTGCAAATTTAAACATTTATTAGACAGACAAGCATGAATGCGTAAGCTTCCTCTTATTAGGAGAGTAAATGGTAAGATGCTTGGAAATTTACAGCATGACTCTCCTACCTTAAATGGCATCATACAGTATTATACTTGTATATACAAATCATTCCAGTGAGGAAAAATAAGGAAGAAAAAAACCCCCAAATAATCATGGCAGTGTGGCATTTTTCAGCTCTCGTTGGAGTACAAGCAGAGAAGGAGAAACTAAACACCAAAAGGTAAAATGAGTAATATGTTACTCATTTCTCACATTGAGAGACTAAGAAAAATGTGAAAAAGGATCTGTTAAGAAGAGGAAAAGAAATAATAGATGAGTTGAAAATACTTTGATGGCAGCTTACATTTATTTCCTTCCAAAAATCAAGGCAGCTCATGTTTTGTCAAAATGTGCTTTTGAATGCCTCTAGCTGTAAATCTTGCAAGTGTACTGAAGGACTTTGTTAATTTTAAGAATTCTTTAACCTTGTTTTACATCATCTGAGAGATGTAGGTTTACTCAGGAATGTGTAATCACTGAACAAGCACTGCATCAGAGGGCAAGATGAATAGAATTAAGGTTGCCATGGGTACATTGCTTTTGAATTTCTTCACTTTTGAGTTTTTAAAGTCTAAACATAAAAATCCCAGTAATTTTTTGCTCTTGTAGCTTAGCACTGAATACACACATAAATTAACAGCTTACTCATGGCTGCAAGTGTAGCTATTACTGTCTAATGTATAATTCCCCATATGCAGACAAGCTTTGTTTTTTTCCTTGTTCTCTAAGTTTTTAATTGCCTAGTGTTTTGCAGTACGACATAAAGAGCAGGTGTTCAGAAACCATGTAGAAATTAAAAATAAAAGGAAAAACAGGTTATCTTTTGACTGCAAAATTTCCTTTGCCATTTGAAAGAATGGAAGGAAGACGGATGAAGACCAGCACTGAGCTGTGGTTTTCATGGATACTAGTGTCAGGCTGTAGAAGAGAAAGAAGGAAGAAATCAGAAGCAGTGGTCTGTGAATATAGACATGTAAGTGTCATTAATTTTGGGAATGCCAAGTGGCAGAACACTTCCTTTATGCAAACTCATTCTGGCCTTGAAAGTTTTATCAAAAAAATGTGTTGGATTTGTTTGATGTTCACGCTGGCACCCGGAGAGGTGTGCAGATGGCTTGGTGGGTGCTGCATTGAAATACAGAAAGCTGAAACCATCCGAGGAGGCTTGAACTTGCCTCCTCTATTGCTTGCCACAGGGACCACAGTCTCACAGGCTGAGGCTTTGAAGCCTGTATTTTGCACCCTTTCAAGCTTAAAATACGTGGGTGATGCTCTCGTCTCCTGTTGAACAGGCTCAAGGGTGAGACCCAGAATGCACTGACTCTCTGGTTGCCAAGCTCTTTAATATTTCCAGTACAGCCACTATAGACAGAGCCAGGCAATGGCTGAGGTGGCTGCCCTGGTCATTAGGATGAGTGTAGTTGTTGGACAAGTCTTTCCCAACGTTGGGGAGAGTTTAGCAGCCTGTTTTGGGTTATGCCTTGCAGCACTTACTCTGTTTGCCAGTCACAAGTGATGGAGGTGGATCAGAGCAATCCTGGGCATCCGTAGGAGCCTCAGTCATTGTTACATGGATAGAATCCTGGTCCCACTAGCAGGGTTTCTCCATTGGCTAGTTGGAGTCCTGGAAGATAGGGTGTGCTGTTGGCATCCCAGCTCCCAGTGGCAGCGATGGTTTGTTCCCCAGATTTTAGAGTTGCAAAGAACCTAAAAGATCATCTTGTCCATCTGCTCAGCTGTTGTGTGCTGGTTCCCCACAGCGTATTTTCAAGTGTTTTGTCTCACTTAATTGATTCAAGTGATGGGGTTTTCATTACTTGTCTTGGGACACATATTTCAAAATATAATAGACTTCCTTGTTAAAAATATTTCCTGATATGCAGCCTACACTTTTGCAGGTTTGATTACTACTGCCACTTTGCAATTAGCAGTGCTAATTACCATTGCCATATTCATTTTTAAAACAATGTAGTGAATTCTGAAGTAAGCTGGCATTTTAGGATTTTGACAAATACAATGGATGAATACTTATCCTGTGGGAAACTCACCAGTAAAATATTATAAATTCCATTATAAATCAAAATAAAGCAATCTTCTGAAACGAGGAGTTCTGGGGAAAAAACCCAACTACTTCAAACCAAGATAGAATATTGCAAGTTTGACATTACTTTTAAAGATTTGATCTGAAGTTTTAAAATACTTTTTCATTTTAGTTGTCTGTCTTGCCATGTTAATTTTTTTATTTAAAAATGACTGCTCCTCTCGGATGTAAGGGAAACATCTTCTTTTATGGCTAATATGTGTCTCAATTTAGGTGTGTGATGATGTTACATCTTTTTGAGCATAGAATTGTTTTCTACTATCCCTGTGGCACCTGGGGAACTGGGGTCCCTGTCTCTGAGACAGTCTCCTGGCAGAATCTCTTTTCATACAAGCCCACAGATCTGAGTCCTGGACTTCAGAGAAGCCCCTCCGCTGTTCAGCCGAAAAATCAGGGAACCCAAATAATCCTTGCTGCTGCTGTGCTGCAGGTCAAGGAGAAATTTGCCTGGAATTATCTGCAGTTGCCACAGTCCCATAATCAGATCACTTTATTTAGCCAGTAACTTCCCATGGAAAACTGTTTTTTTGGGGGAAAAAAACCCTGAGCAGCTGTCGGGAAGAGTTTCTCTGCAAGTGAGCAGAGAAATGATGGTTATGTTGGGGCACTGCTGGCAGGATTAAATTCCTTCTGGTTACTGGAGATACACCGATATGCTATTCTGCCTCTTCTCATCTTGTGTGATGTTCTGGGGGATGTCTTTTTAATGGTAATGGCCACACGTTATGAGATGTGCCTCGAGACGAGATGGATTTTATACACTCTTACCCACATTACAAATGCGACACTTGTGGTATGAGTTGGTTGAGAGTTATTCTTGATAGAGTTTAGTCGTTATTTAAGCTTCAGTGCATTTTAATCATGCTTCCTCTGTCAAACATAGCAAATATTTCCATTCTTCAGTCAGGTAGCTTTTTCCCTGCGGCTCTCAGAAACAAAACAGGGCAATGCAATCACTTCATCTGTATGTTCGTGTGTTTTCTGCTCATCACGAAAAGCATGGCATTTAAAAATCCGTGTCGTTTTGGGGATGTATCGCTCTTACCCTAGCTGGCTGATAGTCTGCAATGCCTGTAAAACTGAAGTCCACTGGAGTCTTTACAGCTGGGATAACATTTAATAGCAGGAAGGGAAGCTGTACAGAGAATTGTAGTTTTAAAGTCCAGTTGCTGGGAGGGTTTGTAGCCAAATCAAGCCAATAGTGGGCAATTTTAAGCAGAGGATCCAGAAGTCTCAGTGGGATCAGCAGTCTTGTGTTGGGATCTGGAATTCTCTAAAATTCTCTTCCTGGTTCTCTCCCGGATGATTTCTGTCTGGGGCAAGTCATTCGCTCTGTCTCCAGCTTCAGTTTTCCTGAAGGTAATAATGTTTGCAGTGATTAAGGGGAGGATTTGTTATGTTTGTGTTATGTTAACACAAATGGTGGAGTGTTGGAGAGGTTTGGTTTTTTTGTGGTAGTGGTTGGGGCTTTTTGGGTTTTTTGGTTGTTTTTTGGGCTTTCTTTGAGTGTGTGTGTGTGTGTCCTGGATTTTTAAAATGAATATAAAGCAGGTTTATCTTTTAGCATTTTTTATGAAAGCTAATTCATATAAGAGTTTATATGAGTAGCCTGCCCTCCATAGGGTCGATAGACTCGTTCCAGCTTTACAATGCTCTTGTCTCTTTTGCCAGTATACAAGGGTGGACTGTGCTCATGTGAACAGTGGATGAATTCTGGGTAAGAAGAAAGTGGGAAAGAGAAAGTTATGAAATAGTCAGTGGAGGACATTTTCAAGTAATAATCACAATACTTTGCAGTTTCCTGGTTTTCAGGGACTGTTGAAGTCATAGCAGGCTTTCTTCCTGGGCAGAGAAGCAAAAGCACCAAATCTTCACCTCTGTGGGAAAAAATCATGCTTCAGGCAATGGGGTCCCACCAGGGGCTTTAATGGAAGTTTGTGAGTAAGCCAATCAGGGAAGGGACTGATGATTCAGAATGAAGAAAAAAAAAAAACAACCCAACAAAACAAACTCCCAGAACCCCCACCAGAACAAAACAACAACAAAAAACCCCAACACCACAACCTAGAAACACAAAGTCTGTATAAAGCAAGAAGATGAGAGGAGCTCTTCTAGGCTGTAGAACATGCCTAAGGCTTTGTGTCCTGGAGGATTCTGAAGGTCTTCAAACAGTGTATTAAAAAAAAAAATTGATAAAGTTATAAACCTAAAAAGGTAAGCAGCTGATGACCAGAGAGACCTGGACATCGGTTTTGTTGGGGTCTAAACTGTCAGTGCCAATCAAAAGTAAAACGCAGCGCCCATGTCCTCTCTGCCTACCTGAAACTCCTTCACCATGGCTTCTTAGGGAAGTGTAGTTTTGGCACTGTCTATGTGAAATCTCCAGCTATTTTCACTGCTTCACTATTCTTGCTCTGAGTTAACCTTTTTAAGTCACAAAAGTGACTTAAATTCTGTCTGCTGTGAAGGGGGAGAATTGAAGCAAAATCACAGTAGAAGGATCTGTTCTTTAATTCCACATGAGGAAAACCAGCTGGAGTAGGAGAGCTTTATGGTGAGGGACTGATCCTCAGTTTTGGATGAAGCAAGAGAAATAAGAGGAAAATGGCTGAGTTGTATATAGATACTAATACAAAAAGAATAGAGCGTAACGTAAGTTTCATGGAAAAATTCTTTACAGAGAAGAAATGGAGAACTTTATTGTGCATCAAATTTACCCCCTATGTGTTTCGCTAGCAGGATGGCTTTCTGTTGGATGACTTTCCATTTTGATGCTTTTCCTTGGATAGGGTGCCATGACATAACCATTCCTCTTTAGCCACATAGGTCTTGCTGTTATTTTAACTTTTCATTTGGGTGTCTCTTGTGTCTTGCAAATGTCTAACCACAGGGTAGCTTGAACTCCTCTGAATTTGAGGCAAAGTTTTAATATCTTTGATATCAAATGGAGATTGTTTCCATTGCAACAGGCTTTGTGTTTGTTGACATAAGTACACTAAGTAAAACAAGGTGACCCCTGTTATGGAAAGATTTTCTGGAGGATTATTCCACATAGTTGAAACCTACAGTTCCCTAGTAAAGATATATTTGAAACATCAATTTGAAATTTCTGCATGCAGTTTTACTGTTAGTCTGGAAGATATCTTATATTTATATATATATATTCTCTATTCATGGGTCCCTCTGGAGCTTTGTTATTAAAAAAAACCCAACAAGCCCCAAAGTACTTCCAAAGGTTTTAATCAAAAGCATCATGCAAAGAAATGAAATGAAGGTATTGTTTCTGTCATTGTAGCATTCAGTACAAATCAGTTCTTCATGTATGTTAGATGTGTGATCAGAGTTTCACCATGTTCTGCAGGCTGAGGAAAGGAGGCATTAGACTTGATGTCTAATTGGATATTAAAAGAGCCTTGTGTGAAAACAATGCCACACAGCACAAGAATAATTGTGGTACTCTGAAGATCCAAAGTGCCATGTAAATCCCAGGCATTCATCATGCCATTTAGACTCTGGCTAATAACAGATTTGATTTTGCTTTCAGTGAATCATCATCAAAGAAAATTTTGCTTCTCTGAATATTTCCTCTATTTTCCACATGTGCTTTGTTAGAGTGCAAGCACACAAACAGAAACATTTAATTTATTAAAACTAGGCTCTGGCAGTATCTGTGCAGCTGCTTTCAGTGCTTTCCTCTGAGAAATTTTAGATCATGTTGGACAGCATGCCATATCTGAAGCTTATTTGATGATGCTGAGACAATTACCAAGTTTTCTTTATTAAGACCGAGGTAAGCAGTAAGATCTGTGTTGGTTTTATTAGGGGGGGAAGATGTTTCCTTGAACTTTATTATTACAATCTGAAGAAGTTTACAAACAACATTATTCTGAGGAATACTCTCTTTATGTTAATAAACTAGGATGATGATGTGCTACAATCAGCTGCATTTCCTTTTTGTGAAGGAGGGATTCTGACTGACCTCGCTAACCAAATACAGAGTATATACTTTAAATTTTTGCCGTGACCTGTAAATCATGTTGTCCTGACATGAGCAGAACTGCAGTTTTGTACCCCTTTCAATGCAGTCTGACTGTAGGTGAGACACACATGAAACTTTTTCTCACTTCTGGCCATTACTGTTCTCACAGAAGAGATTTTTAATGCCTTACCAGACTTGGAGGAATTTTTGTTGTGTGGGGGCCTGACTGGGTTTCTGTTTCTTTTTGAAGCTATTTATTCATTTGTGTCTCTTTTTTCTTTTTTTTTTTCTTTTTTCCCCTCAATACAAGTAGCACCTTGTATCATTAGTTTAGACAGTGATGCGGTGGGGAGATTTCTGACATATTTCTTGTAATGAGTTGGTGACTGTCCCTGTAAAGGCATTCTGATAATAAGTGATTCTTTTCCTGTGGAACTCAGGGAACGAAGCCAACATGTTCAGCTCTGAAAAACAGACTACTCAAACATTTCTTCTGGAAATAAAAAACCCAAACCCAAGAAAACTTTTTCTTCTTTGTAGCAGAAGCTCTTTTGTCCTTGCAAGTGACCCATAGGACACTGACAGTGCTGTTCTGTGTGTGAGGATGTCTCATCCTGGTCTGCTGCTCAGATTCCCCTCACATCTTATCTTATGGTTTGTTTTCCTCTTGAGGTACATTGGCCTTGCAGATTCTTCTGGGATAAAAACATCACTGGTGTTCATACAGTTCAGAGTTCCTTTGCAGAAGCAGCTGTCTGCTCCAAGTGCATATTCCATTACACTCATGTTCATCTTCCCTGGTTGTGCATATTATTTTTGCAGCTCCTCTCTCCTTGTTAGAAAAGATTGGTACTGGTTATGATAATCATGCTCTTTATTTTGGTTTATTAGAGGATGCAAGATCTTAAGGTATGGATTTTTTTTTAAAAAAACTATTATCCTTGAGACTAGTATAAGCTGAGTGACTTCTTCAGTTCATAATTCACATTTTGAATTCAATTTTCCAGTTAAATACAAGATTTTTAATTTTTAACTTTTACTGCCTTTTGGAAAATTTTAATTTCCCATCATTGTCTCGTCATTAAGCTTACTGTGCACACTGATGTATCTTAGAGGGCACTAATAAGCAGGTCATCTCACAAACTGTTTCAGATCACTGCCCTTTAAAGCAGATGCATTGAACCTAGTGTGGTAAAAGAAAAAGTAAGAGAAGCAGTGAGGTCCAATGGGGAAAATTGTTCTACTGAGTGTTATGACTATGGTCCTACCTCAGGAGCAAAGTTTGTTGAGGCTGCTGAAATGTGAATTTCCTTTCAGGCTGAAATGCTTTTCTGACAGATGGTTGTAGTCAGGTTTGGGGCACAGTAAGCGTGGCTTTTTTTTCCCTGGGTGTAGTCACTTTTCTCGCTTGGTGGGAAATAGTGAAAGGGGCTTCAGCCTGGCTGTGGTTACACAGCTGAGGTCCTGCAAGGATGGTGCTTTGGATATAAGAGCAAAGTGCCTTCCCTGGATGAGCACAGAGGTGCAGCAGAAGTCGGATTCCAGCGGATGTACAAGCTTAAAAGGGGCAGGTACAGGATCAGCAATATTAGTAAATTAATCTTCTGGGCATCTTGCCAGATCCTATGAATTGGAAAAAGGCTTGTTTTACGTTGGTGAAAGCCCAAACATCTTGGGGCTAGACAGCTACTGCAGCACCCTGAGATTTCCTCTTCCCTGCTTTGCTGAGTGGATCTCAGGTGTTTAACGAAGAGATGAAAGCCAAGGTTTGCCCTGGTCCTACACTGCTAACAGGGACTCTCTTCCCTTGTCTGCTAGAGCTGCTACCCATGCTGCTGCCTAGCTGGTTCCGTGGGAATGGGAAATAATAATATTCTGTGACTGATCTGAGAGGCAGAGAAAGGTGAGAGAGGAGTGAATGTAATTGTGTGGGCTCAGCTGTTTACTGTTTGCAGTGTGAGACTGCGACCAGGAGACATTTTTGAAACTCAAGCTTCTTAAGAATACCCAGTGAATTGAATGTATGATGTTAGCTTGGGCTGTAGTCTCTCATTTTTCTGTGGTTTGGTTGTATTCTTTCATTTGGTTCTCTAAAACCCTGCTGAAAACTAACTGGAAGTTGTGTGATTGTGCTGTGTCTGCTACTATGGCTTTTTTTCCTCTTCCTGCCAATGAACTTGTGACTTAGGTAATTTTAAGGTCATTTGATGAAGTTTCAAAAATAACTATTTGTCATTAGTTTCCTAAGTGTAGCTGGCTGGTCAGAGAAAATGAGAGCCCTATGCATGCCCCATGATGGGAAAAGCTTTGGGTAATCTCTGGAGAGTGGAGAGATGTGGAAAGCCTTGGGTCAAAACTTTCTGTAAAGCAGGGTTCCTTGTTTTGCCTGCTGATGGTTGTTTGCTTTGCATTTTAAATGCACTGAGTCGGTGATGGCAAAATGGGGGTTATTCCCGTAATTTGGTTCACGTGAGGAAATTTTCTGTACAAATGATGCATGAATGGGTTTATGGTCCAATCTGAGGCTCAGCCTGAAAGCTTGGTGATTCATAGGAGTTTGACACCACCACCAAACTTCTGATTTATGAGAACATCAAATGTTAAAACATTCTTTTTTTGCTTGATAATTGGCAATCCTGGGTCTCCTGTGGGGAAGGCCTATTTCACATTAAAATAAAATTAAATGTCAAAGTTGCATTGAGGACAGCAAGGGGTTTTTTTTCTGTTTAATTAACCATAACATTGTTTCTACATTTAAAGATTACTCATTTCCTTTTCTGCCATCTACAGATAATGTTCAGAGGGTGCCTGTGTGAACCTGCAGTTTTTATTCCTTAGTTTATATTCCAGAGAGTTGCATCTCACAGAAACTTTATAAGAAAAGGCCAGGGAAATCAAAGTTCTTGAAGGTCTCATGGCCACTCTGTTGAAGTATTTTAATCTCTTTGTTGCTGCATGGATGCAAGCCTACAAATATTTCCACTGACCCAAGTTTATTCTGGGTAATATAAATGGCTGCTTTTGATAGATGGGACTTGTCTTTCCAGAGACCAAGAGGCCAAGTATTTTAGATCTCATGTGATTATGGTGCCTTCTTCTATTCCTGGTTATATGAGCCTAATCCAAAGTTCAGTGAAGGAAATAAGTTTTCCTTCACCTAGCACTGGAAAGAATATGTAGATAGAGCTGTCGGAAAGATTATGGCAGTGTTTTTGTCAAAGCTTGAAATACTTTGTGGTCTTTGAGGAGGGACCAAGTAAAAACCCCTGTTCTCCCTCTCTGGCTGTGAGGAGTACGCTGAGAGGGTGAGAGCATCTAGCTCCATCTCCTGACCAAGCAGAACTGCTCTGAATCTCCTGCGCTGCACTGTGGACAAGTGTCCAAAGTATACAGGGTCCCTTCTGTGCTTTTTTTGTGTGTGTCAGTGAGCACTTGAAAATTTTTCTTCATTAATATACAGGGACATATTAAATTAAGTTTCATTTTATGCATATGGGATGCCTACTCTGGCCATTCTCCTTTGGGGTGCTCCTACAGCAGCGTGATTCCAATGGTATGACGGTCAGCCAAGTGGTGAAATCTGCCTCTGGGCAAAGGCTCAGCAGCAATCCCAGAGGAAACATACTTCCCACAGGAATCCGGATCTAAAAGTGAACAAGGAGTTTTCAGTGGACTTTCAGGGGTGAATTTCAGTGGTGGTTTCTATCAGAGATGGATGATACTCTATAATTTTTTTTCCTTTTCTGGTGTTATGCATGCCACCTTTGCTTTGGCTGTTACTGAAAAATCCCTACTTGATTATTTTCATGGATGCTTAACTTGAGTTGTTTTCTTGTATTTTTAAAACTACTCCTTTTCTCTTTCCAGGCTCCAAATAATAATTTCTTATATAACTATCTTGTGAGTGAATTTTCAGAAAAGTAATCTGTTCAAGCTGTCAGGCAGCAGTATGGCATTTTTATTAAAAGCAAACCCCTAGCTCTGGAGGCAAAATATGGAATAGGTATACACATGCAATATGTGTGTGCCTGTATACATGCACATAAAACCCTATATTTGTCTGTGTATATATTAATATGTGAATATCTGTAAGTATCTGTGTGTACATGCACATAAATATTTACATATTAGCAGGTTCTTTTGGTGCAGATTGGATAGGGCAGCTGCAATCTGTGGAACAGTCTGAAATGGTCCACATTCTAAGTTGAGAACAGAGGAGTTAGGAAACAGAGACCAGTAGCAATGGCATGTTTTCAAGAAACTGCTTCAGATAAAAAAAGAAAATGCATTGAAATATAATATAATACATTGAAATGTACCATAAAGCCGCTCTAACTGAATTTTAAAAGGTCATATTTCAGTTAGGCTCACATTGAACCAAATGCTGTCTCTGTTGTGCTAGCTGGATACGAGAGGGCTTTTGGGGGAGCACAAACTGTGTGGTTCTCCTTGCTTATGGTGTAAACATCATGTGTGTTGTCAGGTCACAGCAGTCTCCCACCATTCAAACAGCATATCAAATCTTGACCACTAAGGATGGAGTAAGTTTGTAGTGTGAATGTGAAGGGACAGTATCAAAACTGTCAAGGCACAGAAGCAGCAGCACAAAACAGTAATAGGATGGCCAAGGGAAGAGCTGGTCTTCTGCTCCTGGGAATAGAATGTCTGAGCAACAGATGATGTTGAGAAGTTACTAATGGTCTATCAGCCTTCAGTGAAATATCATTGGACACAGTGTAAGTGACAAAGGGGAGGCTCTCAGACTTTATGGGGAAGAGCAGAATAGAGACTTCTTGACTAATTTGATATTTTTAAATCAAGTTGCCTGAGAAATATCATCTAAGGCTAAAGCATTGCTGAAATGCTACAACAGGTTACCCATAGTCAAAATACTGAGGCTGTCTTAGACCCAGTATTACTGAATATTTTCATCAGTCACCTAGAAGAAAGGATAGAGAGCATACTTCTTAAATGCACAGATGACAGTAATCCACGAGGGGCCTCCAGAGTATTTCAAGATAAGACAGGAATTCAAAATGACAGACTGAAACTACCATCTGAAAAAAACCCACCCAAAACCAATGAAAAAACCCCCAAACTCAAACAACTCTGCAATAGTGACAACATACTAGACTGCTATCTACAGATACATAGGAATAATCAATCATGCAAATCCAGGATAGTTAAGTCCTGTGGAAAATGGCTGAAGGGGAACACAGAGTCACAGAAACAAAAGAAAAAGAAAAGATGGTTCTAGGATGCATAAATGTGAGGTAATTTTTTTCTCAGATACTGCTTAACTACTCACCTAGAGTGCTTTGCCCAATTTGGGTACTGTACTTCAAGGAAGATGTGGACCAGCTGTAAAGAGTTCACAGAAGAGCAAAAGGAAAAATCAGAGATTCAGAGACACAACTGAATGAACACCAGCTCCTTAGCACAGAGAAAAGGATGTGGTAACAGTTTCCAAATATTCCACTTAGTATATGTAATTTTGTGGATAAGGTTTAGAAAAAGATTGGAAGGGGCTTGTCAAGTAATACCGTCAATACATGATTGTAGCCAGCATGTGAACAATTGAAGGATGTACATTTGAAGTAACAAGTGTAAATGCAGAGTAGTTAGTTTCAGGCTTTAAAATTATTTCTTTAAACTCAGCTCACTTAAATATAAAGCTACAAAATTGACTTGGCTTCTTGGGTAAACTTCAGTCATCCTCATGAACATAGGCAATGATGTTTGGATAACAAAAGAAAGAGCATTAACAAGGTGATGCTTAATTGAGCTAAATCCGCATATAATCATCCCTATTATAGTGAAGTACTGTAGCATTTAGATGAAGTAAGCCACTCAGAACATTCTGCAAATGTTTCATTGTGTTGCTGCTTCTTCTCTAACTTGTGCTGACGGGGATGAGGAAATGCTCTATTGAAATCCCTGGTGCTAGGCAACTGTTAAGCATCATTTGACATGCCGATATTTAGGCAGACCTATGTTTTCTTTGATTTTCTTTTTGGTAAATTATTCATTATTATTATTATAAGTGAATGGTCAGAGCTTTAAAATAAAACCCAAAAAACAGCTAAGGAGAGGAATATGAGGACCTAATGTCAAACTGATGATGGTCACAGGGCAGGTCTTTCTTGTACAAAACTGGCAAAGACAAATAAATGTAGCTTTTGTTTTAAATCACCTTCTGGCACTCATGTTCCTTATCAAGGGAGTATTACACAGATTCTGGCTCCATTTAATGCCAGTTTTATCCAGCACAATTTATCTGTAGCATTAGGAGAACTTGTTGCCGTTCAGGTAACGTCCTACACTTGCAGCAGCCAGTTTACCTGGGAAAAGCTGGGTCAAGCTAGCATGCTCATCCATTCTCATGCTTTAAACATTCTTGCTATTGTTTTTTAAAATCAAAAATTGATAGATGACTAAAGGAAGGGGAGCAAATGGTGGAGCCCACAGTTATTTCACATTTGTAGTTAGAGCTGCTTTTCTGGGTGTAATCTGGATTCTCTGGTCTCTTCTAACTCTATCCATGCTACATGGAGATGGAGCGCATAGCCCTGGGTTAAAACCACCATCTATTTCTACTGTTTTATTTCTATCATTTTATTCTTAGTGGGCTTCTTTGCTGAATTTAAATGCTCTAAAAGTTACTTAAGTAGTTAATAATGTTTGTCCACATGAGAAAGGGAAATATTCCTAATCTTTCTGAGCAGTATTTTTTCTTTAAACATCTTCCTTGCACTTTCTGTGCACTTGCACTAAACTATACCTTTACTCTTTAAAATAAAAAAAATTAAAAATGCAATCTCATCCAAGTGTGAATTCAGGAAAGTAGAGAACAGCGTTTGGCTCTTTTCCTGAGAAGGGCAGATACGGGGTTCTTGGCATCTGTTCCTTCTTTATTTCTGACTATTGGGTTGGGCACAGTTTTTAACAGTCTTTGCCTATTTCTTTCTCCAAGATTTGGTCAGCCTGAGTTCTAGAACAGCTGGATTGTTTCTATAAAGTAAACGTAAAGTTGTCCCTTGGGTCCTAGATCAGCAACTTCTTTCTTCCAGTCTTTCATGTTGGAGAGCGATGGATCATGGCTGACAGTGCTGTGCTTCATAAACCTTTCTTTCCAGTCATTTCTGACAAATGTAAGGAAATATCTTCTGATATTGCTTTAGACAAACAACTTGTCCTCTGATTTCTTGCTGAAGGCTCACTAAGATCTTATTATTCAGAACTCAACAATTCCCGAGAGGGATAACTTCCTGTAAACTGGGCTGGGAATTTAGGTAGAGTAGCAATATTTCCTCGAGTCCACTATTTACTGTGGAAAAGAAGAGGAAAAATGTGAATGAAGCAATTAAAAAGATGGCAGGTTTTAAGATGGCATTAATAAAAATTAAGCATTCTGTATGTTTGTGCATATTTTACATGAAAAAAAGAACAGTGGAGCTGATGAGAATTTAGTCCATAAGAATAGTGCTGACAGCTATTACCTCAGATAGACTTCACTTTTCTCTTTAGGAGATGAAGAAGAAATTATTTTACAAACTATGAAATAATTGTGGGGTGAATGTGAATTCTTTCAGCTTTCCAAAGTATTTGTACATCACCCATAGATGTTAAAAATGGAAAGCTTTATCCAGTCATAAACAAGTCATTACAGGTTTTATTCTCTGGAGTACAGTTTCTAGTATTGTGCTCTTCTAGTTTTGTATTCTCTCAGCAATAAGGCTGCCTTATCATTTTCTCAGGAGGTTATTCCGTTGCCTAATAGGAATCACTATCAGGAAATACTTGAGATATCAAGCTTACTGTTCCAAGAGCTCTGATGCAGCAGTGTATGGACAGTCATTCTGTACTGATCTGGCACTGATACTTCAACACAGGGGAGCTCAGTCCGAGCTTTGGGCTGTTTGAGTTCACAGGAACGTCCTCAGCAGAAGAGAAAAGTTTACTTCATCATTGCTGGATTTATTTCACCTAAAATTAATTCTGCACAATACTTCTGGAAAGTCCTTACTCATGAAATATTCTGAGTGACTGATAGCCTGTCAACACTGGCAAAACTGGGCTGCTCCCAAAAGCTGTCACAGAAGCCATGATTTCAGACTGTTCATTCCAGTCATTCCCCTGGAGCGCATCAAATGTCCTTTCTGTGTTTGTTTTTGTCATCTTTAGGGCATTTCCAGGTTGTTGATACCTGTCTGTCTTCATGGCTTGAACAGGTTGTGACTCTCTTAATTCTTTACTTAGCTAGGACTGAAGGCAGTTCAGCACATGGAGTCACTCTGGAGCCACAGAAGCAGGGATTATTTTTTTACCTTCCCAATTGCTAAGCAGCAGCTGTAATAAGGCTGAAATAAATGTATTAATTTTACAGTAAGTGTGCTCAGTTATGTGAATCTTACAGCTCATCTTGAAAGTCAGTTACAGCAGTGCCTACAGAATACCAAGAAAGCAGGTTACATTGTTAGGGATATTTTATCACCTACTTCATCCCAACCACTAAACTAGTAATGAAGTTTCTCCTTTGTGGTACCTTCCCAGTGTACCTTTGATATGCTTGTAATCATCGTAGATGTTTGCAGAATTCTTAACATCTCTGGTGGCTGAGCATTTCCTGAGGTCCCCTATTGCTGGCTTAACAAGGAAAGCAGCAGAGAGAAGGAACTTTCTGACAGCCAGAGCAGAGTAACCAATAACACTTATTTAGAAATCTACTGTAGCTCTTCTTGGCCAAGGGCTCCCCAGGGATCTCACTGGAAATAGTTCTGTCCATCTGCTGGAAGAGGGGATCTGTGTTGTGGCTTAGCTTTGCATCCAAACCCACTCAGTAATTTATAGTCAAGGTATTTCCAGCATTCAGCTGTTATCACATCACTTTTTTGAGGGTATGCAAAGTGTGACTATATTAATGGCAGCGAGAGCAGGGCGCGTGTGGTCTGCATGCATGTGCTAGTGTGAGGGGGGGATTTTAACTGAAAGGACCTCCATCTTGCTTTGGTCAGAAGTTGACAAGTTTGCCTTCTGATGTGAGGAACAAGATAAATAATTGCCCCAAACTTTATCTACTATTCATCAATATTAACCTGAATTCAGGCCATAGAACCCAAGTCTTTGAACTCATTCTAGTGAGTATAAAATTTGAACCTCTGCCTAGACAGGCTTTTCCATGTTACTGGCTCTAAATTTCCTCTTTGTCCCTAACTGTTCTCTTGTCCACGTTGCCATACACATTGGGTCTTTTGAGACATGTTGAATGGAGGAGATCTCTGGTGAGGAGATGGAGCAGGAAGTCTGGCAATGTGCTGTTCATCTACTAACCAAAGCTTCCTTCCACTACATGTGACCTCCACTCCCTGCAACATCTCCTTTCTAGGAAAGGAGAAAACTGTCTTGGATGTGTCATGTTCACAGTCTTAACTTGCTCCGTTTGTGTTCTCCTGGTCCCTTTCAAGCAAGAGGGCAGGTTCATGCCCTGTATTGCTGCCTCTTGCGTGCCTTTTGTGACTCTCTTGCCTATAAATGCTTAAAATGCATTTATCAGCAATAGCAGCCTCATATAATGGAGGGCAACCTCTTGAGACATTATTGCTATTTACAACTATTGCTTCTCTTCATTGAGTTGCGCAGTGCTATTTTAATGAAATAGGGCAGTTCCCAGGGCTTCAAAATGTATTGTTTTAGTTATGTTTTTTTTGTTATCTGTTGCTTTATACTTGTGCAAATCTCTAATGAGTTTGACATCAGGTTTTAACAGTGCAGGTAGGCATTCTGGTTTTCAATTTTCTGTTGAACAAAATGTCAGAGGGTGAAAACCCACACTTGAGTGGTATTGTTCCTTAATTAAATAGTGCTAAATATGGGTGGGAAACTGATTCCAAGGTCTCTCAAATAAGCACTTTATTTTGATATAATTTCCCAATGCATCTTTAAATTAAGGATAATGGAGCTTATTGGTTGCTTCTCACTAAGCAGTGTTTAAATTCATGTCCATTAAATTCTGGCCCAGTCTCAGACATGTTTCTGGGCAGGTAGAACATATAAGAAATATGGATTTGATAAAAGCAATTATTAATTTAATTGCACTGTCTTGTAGGGAAACTGTCAAGGAGTTGTGAGTAGCAGTCTAAGGGAAGTTTATTTTTCTATGCAGGATGAATGAAGGTTGGAAATGTGTCTTTCCAGCCATGCTCTGCTCTGTACATCACTTCCTGTGTGAGCTTAGTCTTGCCAATATTAGGAAAATGCACATCTTTGTCGTTAGAGACATTTTTCATAGACTGATGCTTGTGAAACCCAAGTTTTCTCCCACTGCAAGCAAAGGCTGTTGAATACATGTCTGCAGTCATCAAATATCTTCTTTAACTCCTTTGTTTTCCCATGTCTATTTTCACCATGACAGCCTTGTTTTGTTCATTTAGACACCTGGTTTGGGCACAAGTCCTTCCGCTTTACATCCTTGGGAAATCTCTGTATCCTACCTTCTGATGGCTCACATGTATTGGTGATGGCTCTGACAATGCTCCCTCCACTACAAGGGATTACCTCAGACATCCTACAGAAGTTGTCTTTGTCTCTAAAGGGAGGCAACTAGACAGCCCCCAAAGCAAAATAATATCACAGAATCACAACATCACTAGGTTAGAAAAGACCTATAAGATCATCAAGTCAAACTGTTCCCATCCTATGCTAAACCATATCCCTAAGTACCTCATCTACCCTTTTTTTGAACACATCCGGGGAAGGTGACTCAACCCCCTCCCTGGGCAGCCTGTTCCAGGCCCTGACAACTCTTTCAGTAAAAAAATTTTCTCCTAACATTTAATCTGACCCTGCCCTGGTACAGCTTCATGCCATTTCTCCTTGTCCTATCACCTGTCACCTGGCTGAAGAGACCATCACCCACCTCTCTACAACCTCCTTTCAGGTAATTGTAGGTGGTGATAAGGTCTCCCCTCAGCCTCCTCTTCTCCAGGCTAAACAGCACCAGCTCCCTGAGCCGTTCCTCATAGGATTTGCTCTCCAGCCCCTTCCCCAGCCTGGTTGCCCTTCTCTGGACTCGCTCAAGGACCTCAATGTCCTTCTTATGGTGAGGAGCCCAGAACTGGACACAGCACTCGAGGTGCGGCCTCACCAGTGCCAAGTACAGCGAATACAATCATTTCAGTGCTGTCTTAACACTTTTTGGTGGCTGCCAACAGAATGTGGCTCATCTTGGATTCAAGAAGTCGATCGCATAGCCTGAGTTGCACACTATGCACAACATCAGGTCTCTCTGGTGGTGTGGCTCTGTAATTCCTCTTTAGACTAAAGCATCTGTCCTGGATTTTAACCTTTTCTGCATAAGTAGGGGGAAAAAAGTGCTGATGTTCGAAATTGGCTGATGCGGTGAAGCGTTGACATGTTTTGTTAGTTTAAAGAAGTGCCAAGTTTTATTGTAGTGGAACAGGGGATTGTATTTGCATTTGATTCTGCAACTCTAATCTCATCAGAGTTAGGACAGCCAAGATAAACCTAAGGCAACTTCATACTTAACATATCTTCTTTATGCAGTCACGCTTAGCAGCGCTGCTGTATATTCCCAGGACAACTATGGCCTGTTTTTTAGTGTGTACTGGAGTGTTTCTGTTTTTAATATACAGGTCTGACTTTGAGGAGGAGAAAAACATGCTTTTTGTAAGTTTTTCATGCTGAGAACCACAATTAAAAGTAATTGCTTCTATTTCCAAAGTAAAACATGCCTTCTAAAAGTTATAATATTCACAGGTACCCAGGGGGACACTTATGCCATGTAGAGACAGTTTCCATCTTTCACTTTGTAGGTGCTCCCATCTGCCTCTCTTAGCAGCCTCTTAAAGCAGTTCTTCCTGAGGAATGAATGAAGCCGTTTCCTGAAGAAAAAAAAAACAGTGCAAAGGGAAGAGGAACATAACATACCAGAAAGTAAAAAAATGAAATAACTGATCATTGCATCAATCTAAAGGCATTTGTGCAAATTGCCTCATAAATATAAACAGTGTAGACTGCTGTGATAAGTAGAGACATTTTAAGGTTGAGATGTTTTATATACAACTCTGATGCTAATTGTAAACTAAAAAGATTATATTGATAAATGAATCTTGCCTTGCCTTTTTTTTTGTTGCTCATAAAATAAAGATAATTCCGATGAACTAAATTTGTTTTACCTATAAAGCATTAAAAATAAAGAAGAATCCAGCTAATACCTGAACTTTGAGGGGAGGCAGAACAACATAAAATGGATTTGGAAATCAGTCCTGACCTGGTAACAATTTTTTTCTGAAGCAGCCTAACACAGAAGTCCAAATCAGAATATCCTGCATTTGGAAATTGGGATTTTGTGCCTGGAAAGGAAGACACCTATAAAACAATACAGGTTTAGATTCTTCTAGGAGGAATACAGAGAAACTCTCTGAGCAACCAGGGATCAGGTTAGGAAAGATAAAGCCATGATAGAATTAAATCTGGCCAGGGACATCAAGGAGTAGAAAAATCTTTAAGTATGTCAGCAGTAAGAGGAACATGAGGGAAAATATGAGCTTCCTCCAAACAAAACAAGAAACCCGGTTACCCAGAATATGGAGAAGGCTGAGGTACTTAACAAATTTTTTGCATTGGTCTTTATTGGCAAGTGCTTGTCAAACTGCCCAGGACACAGAAGGTAAAGACAGGGACTGGGAGAATGAAGAACCACCCACAATAGGAGATCAGGTTGAAGAGTATCTAAGGAACTTGAAAGGATCCAACAAATTGCATCTGTGGGTTTTGGGGGAACTGGAGGATGTAGTGGCTAAGCTATTCTCCATCCTCTTTGAGAAGTTGTGGTAGTCTGCCTAAAAACTTTGGTGGCATTCTATGAGGGGGTTACAGCACTGGTGGATAAGGAACAACTGACATCATCTGCCTTGTGCAAAGCATTTGACACTACACCATGTGACATCCTTGTCTCTAAACTGGAGATACATGGATTTCATGAGTGGACCACTTGGTGGATATGGAATTGGCAGAAGGGTAGCACTCAAAGGATTGTGGTCAATGGCTCAATGTCCAAGTGGAGACCAGTGACAAGTAGCATTTTGCGGGGGTTGATATTGGGACCAGCACTCTTTAATGTCTTTGTTGGAGACATGAACAGTGGAATTGAGTGCACCCTTAGCAAGTTTGCTGATGACACCAACCTGTGTGGTGAGATTGACATGCTGGAGGGAAGGGATGCCATCCAGAGGGACCTTGATAGACTTGAGGGGTGGGCCCATACGAACTGCATGAAGTTCCGCAAGGCCAAATGCAAGGTCCTGGCAATTCCATGCACAACGACAAGCTGGATGGGGAGTGGATTAACAACAGCCATGAGGAGAAGGACTTGAGTTTGTTGATTCATGTAAAACTCCATGTGAGCTGGAAATGCATGCTTCCAGCCTAGAAAGCCAACCATATCCTGGGCTGCATCAAAAGAAATGTGGCCAGAAAGTCAAGGGAAGTGATTCTGTCCCTCTGCTCTGATGAGAATTCACCTGGAGTACTGCATCTAGATCTACAGCCCCCAGTACAAGACAGACATGGAGCAGTTGGAGCAAGTCCAGAGGAGGACCACAAAGATGATCAGAGGGCTGGAGCACCTCTCCTATGAAGTCAGGCTGAGAGAATTTGGCTTGTTCAGCCTGGAGAAGAGAAGGCTCAGGGAGACCTTATAGTGGCCTTCCATTACCTAAAGCCATTCCATTAAACTAAAGGGAGGTAGATAGACATTTTTTTCCCTAACATCTAAATTTATATGAGAGTGGTGAGGCAGTGGAACTGGTTCCCAGAGAAGCTGTGGTTGCCCTCTCCCTGTCAGTGTTCAAGGCCAGGTTGGATGGGGCTTTGGGCAACCTGTTCTAGTTGAGAGTGTCCCTCCCCATGGTAGAGATTGGAACTAGATGATCTTTAAGATCCCTTCCAACCCAAACTGTTCTGTGATTCCCTGATACAGAAGAGGTGGAGGTGGGTTTCTACACAGCTCATGTCTGCCTGGGGTAACTCGTAGTTGTTTGATACAGCCAAGGGGAAGTTGGCAGAGAGGTCTTCTGTGTTCGTTTCCATCAGAGTGTGATGGGCATCAAAACACAAGTTAAAGCACAGGTGTGGAGCACACTTCTGTTCTTTCCAGTTTATGAACTTTATCTTGTATAGGTATCTGGACAGGTATTAGTTTTGCCAACTACCTTTATGTTTCCTAGAGCGCATGTTCTGTATCGTATGGAATTCAGATTCTTGCCAAATATTATGGAAGGGAAGCACAGAATCAGGTGCCTTTGCAACCTTTTAAAACCTTAACAAACTGGAAGGATTTACACAGCATCATCGTTGCTTTCTGGCTTACTGAATTGGCCAAATTAATTTTCCAATTCCCTTTGGACTTCCTCTCTAGTTCAACCCCTTGGACAGATGTATCTTCCAAAAAAAAATGCAAACAAATCCACAGCTCATTCTGTAAAGTGATAGTGCAAGCTTTCAGGAGGCCTGACTCTCTGTATGTGAAAACTTGTTTTTAGAGACTGTGAGCATGTGGCTATAGGTATGGGAAGTAGTTTTAGAAGCAAGGGTGGGGTAGGAAGTCAGGGCACTGGTAAGATGCTTGGGAGATCTGGTGCCCTTATGTCCTACTCTCATGCAGGATTTGGGGCAGATCGCTTTGCCTCCCTGCATCGCAGCTACTCAGTTGTAAAACAGGGACAGCTGTGCGCCTCCATTTCTCAGAGGACTTGTGAAAATAAAGGCATTAAAGATTGTGAAGCCATCTGTTGCTATGGTGATGAAGCTTATTTAGGTGCTGAAGAACCAAGATTAGAAACTAATATGTTTCCTTGTACAACTTATTTAGAATATAGATGGGCGGTGCTGACGTATAGGGCCTGGTTCTGCCTCCAGTAATATGGTTATTGAATCTCAGTGGGGACAGGATCAGTCCTCAGTAGATTACAACAGCCACTTTTTGTTAAACTCTGTTATTTTAAATGCCTCAAAGTGGGTCAGTTGCATAATGCCTTATGGTGGCCTGTTGTACCAGATAAAAGTGATGTGCAGGATTTTAACACCCATCTCCACTTCTTGTCAGGTGTTTGGAGCGAAGGTGATTGCTGTGGAAATGTCGAAATTCAGCACTGGGGAAGGCTTGTAAAATTCCTGGAGGTATTGGGAGAAAGAGTGGGGAAAGTGTAAAGGGGAAGGGATTTCCTTGTTTTAGATCTGTGGGAGTGCTGTCACAGGGACCACGCTCCAGATGAGTCAGATCTGGGTAAATGGAGTCAGTGGGATACCTGTGATGCTGCTATTGATAGGGAAGGCAGATATAACTTCCTTTTATGTGGTGGTTTGGCCTGCAAGGGTAGATTTGATATCCAGAGATTGATAGATATTGCAAATCCTATTTGCATCTCATTTTTCCCAGTGCTGCAAGTGCATCAGTACATCAATGCCATTGAATATTAGTAAATTTAGGTTGGAAGGGACTTTTAGGTCTGTGGTTCCTGTTCGAAGCAGGGCCAACTCTAATAAACAAGAATCCAAGTAACCTGGATTAGCTTTAAAGTTTTAAAAACCTCTAAGTATGGATATTGCACAACCTTTCTGGGCCCCAGTTCCATTGCTGGTGAAGAAAATTTTCCTTATCGCACCAGAATTTTCCATGCTGTGAATAGTGACTGTTGGGTCTTTATGGGACTGCTCTGAGAAAAAACCCTAAGCAAGTTCAGTGCCTTGAAGACTTGAGTGTGTGAACAGGATATTGGGATTACTAGAAAATGCAGTGGTTGAACTTGTGTTCGTGTGTGTGCTGGTGTGCAAGTCTTACTGCTGGCTGAACCTGAGCTAGAGCCCTGCACCACCTACATGCTTGTGGTGGTTTGACCTTGGCTGGAGGCCAGATGCCCACCAAAGTGGCTCTATCACTCCCCTTTTCACCTGGACAGAGGAGAAAATATATATTGAGAGGCTTAGGAGTTGAGATAAGGATTGGGAGAGATCATTCCACAATTAGCATCTTCCTTCCCACAGGGTGCAGGTTCTGCCAGGAACTTCCTCTAACGCGGGTCACAACATCTTCTTTATGTCTCTACCTGCTCCAGTGTGGGGTCTCTCCACAGGCTGCAGGTGGGATCTCTGCTGCCCATCATCTTCCATTGGCTGCAGGGGGACACCCACTCCACCATGGTCTTCTCCATGGTCTGCAGGGGGATCTTTCTCTCTGGTGCCTGCAGCACCTCTTCCCTCCCCCCTTCATTGGCCTTGGTGCCTGCACAGTTTCTTACATCTTCTCACTCCCTTCTCTGGTGGCAAGAAGCAGCTGCTTGAGGGTTTTTTTCCCAGAGGTGCTGTGACCATCGCTGATGGGCTCGGCCTTGGTCAGCAACAACTATGGCCTTGAGCCAGCTGGTGTTACTCTCTTAGGCCTAGAGAAAGCTTCTAGCTGCTTCTTGCAGAAGTCACCCCTGCAGCCCTCCTTCTCCACCATGCAAAACTACAATGAGGCTTCAGATCCTCAGTTTGCCTGGGTAAATCTTGCATTATGCTGTTTTGCACCATCTGTGTTTACCTTGGAAAACAAAAACATATTTAGAATGGGTAGCTTTAATAACAGCTTGGTTCAAAGAGATGAAGCATCTGGGGTCAGCTATAAGATGTTTGCTTTTAAATGGCCTGTCAAAATATGAAATACTTTCTCTAAATCTGATATTGAGAGAAGTCCCAGAGATCTATGTCCCAGTTCCAGATGGACTAACCTTATGTATCTGTGAATTACCTGGCACATTTAAAATATATTCCTCTTTTCTCTTTCACCTGAGACAAAAGTATCATAATACTATGTCAGGTTAGCTTGGTGACTCATTCTGATCCTTATACTAAGGAATAAACTATTCTTCTCCAGAGTTTTTTGGCCCTCTTTAATATTCTGTCTCTTTTTTAAACCTGACACGATTTTTTCCCCTATGTACATATGTCTTTGGGTTATTCTAGCATCTACTTCTCACCCAGCTGGTTTTGCCCACTTATTCCAGCTGCCCTGCAGCTCTGATGTCTCTGAACCAGAAGGAGCATAGAACCATATGTTAGAGTAGCTAAATTATTATATATCCCTGCTTGACCAACTTGAGTTTTTCCTGGTCTTTAAATCAAATATGGCCACTAAATGCAACATTCTCTGAAAAAAAAGGAACCCAATAAACTTTCTTTATTTTCTGTATTTTTCCAAGACATTTTAGTCAGAAGCAACAGGAAAACAAACATTATTTTCTCACATCCAGGTGAAACATTGATTCTAATTGTTGAGAACAAATTTTGTTTGTGGAGTTGTCTGTGCATCACAGCTAGTTTTGCCAGTAATTTAAAAACAGAAACAAAAACAACAAACCTGTGTGGAACACCAAAGTAAATATTCTTCTATGCCACTGTAAACTGTTTAGTAAATAATTTTGGGAAGAAGGATTAGTTTCCTAGAGTTTAGAATATTTGTTTAGTCATTCTTGGCTCTTTTAGGTGATTAAGCTAGGGTTCAAATTCTACTTTCCTGTACCTCTCAGTTATTGCAATGACGTGCACTTTTCATTTGCTTCTCTTGCCTGAAGTAAAGCCAATAATCATATGTAAATGCAATTCAGAAATTCCACAGGTGTTACATGGAAAACTGGTTTATAAATTGAATTAAGACAGTGTTGGATCCTGCTGAAACATAAAAGGAAAGGCTGTGCAACTGTGTTCTTGCTACCTGGACCGTGACTTGGAACTTCTTAACCCGTTTCTTCTTGTTAGTACATCTATGGTGAAAGGAGCAGAGTTCCTGGCCTCTTCCTTTCACTCTGTTGGCCTAGGTCTTATGTTTACCAGGGGTATTTTCATTAAGGAGTTGTAAAGTGCTCTGTAGCCTGTTTGTAATTAGCGGATTGTGGACCAGGGTTGCTGAAACAGGTGATGTGGCCTTGCAAAAGCAGTTACGGTTCAGAGTGGTTTCTTTGTCGCCATCTCTCAATGGATGATTGATTGCTCTATTATCCTCTGGGGCATGGAGGTGATGAGCAGACAGAGGGTTATCATCAAAAGAGAAAAATACATTATCCTGGTGTTTCCTGTACTCCTGAGCACATGGGTGAATCCATGGAGAGCAAGGCAGGCGTGTAAGTAGCCCAGGTTGTTGTTGGGTTTTTTGGCTTGGTTTGGGTTTTTTTCATTGCCTGGTTTCAGTATTCTCAGAACAGCTCACAGTTTTCCAAAAGTTTGGATTTATGTCCACATGGCGAGTTTCCATTTGCTGTACCCAGTGTTGAGTAAAAAGCTTTCTGGGCCAAAAGTCTTTGGACCTTCACTGCATTTCCACACTGGAAATCAGTTTTAAACACTGCAGCTCCACGCTTAGTCTCTGCTCTGGTTCAAAGGCTAATGGACTATATGTGTGGCTATGAAAGCAGATTTGCACCATGATTCAAGCTTGATATAAGCAATAACTTAATTGTTCCCTTTTCTTCCATTGTCTGGAGAGAGGATTGTTCATGAAAAATGACTAAGTTAAAGTTAACTTTGCAGCTGGTAGCTGTATCCCTGCCTGCAGCAGTATCATCTGATGTCAACCCTCAGTGACTGCAGTGAAAGATTCAGTGGGTCTGATTATGGACTTACTCAAATGTGCTTATGCTGGCAGGCTTCTGTGGTGGTGGTATTTGTTTACAACAGTGTCAGAACAAGAATAGAGCTGCTGGAGACATAATTGGATTTATCTGGATTGTTTCTGTGGAACCCAGCTCATTCTCTGTTCTCCCTTATCCTGCTTTAAAAGCAAACTGCCCAGGCAAGGGACTGAACCAGCTTCCCAGTTTGATACTCTTTCAAGAAGGTCATCATGGAAGTTGTGTTACCCACCGATGGTTCCCAAGAAAACCCAATAAAAACTGCTTGTCTCATTTCTTTGAGACAGAACTGGCACCAGCCTTAAAGAGGAGGATTTGAGCTGTGAATCCCAAGCAGATGGAGGCATTTCTTGTAGCTGTGAAAAAGTCGTGGGAGGAAAATGCAGATTTAAGAAACACCCTGTCTTCACTGTGTCTGCACTGGTTAGCTAAGGGGAGAGAAGCACTGATTTTTAGTGATCCCTTGGTGTGCCAATTTAATGTGCTTTATCAGGCTTTGCTATTGTGCACGAAATGCATTAGTACTAGAGAGACCTACCACACAGGGGTGTAGTCTCTAAACGTGAGGTATGGCGCTGGCTGTCTTCAGCGTCACCTTCTTTGCCCAAGGAAGAAAGATGTTTTCATTGAATTCACATTTTCTTTAATGGCTAAACTGAGATTGTTCTTCTTGATTCAGAGAATAAGGCATTTAGCTTTGGTAAAATAAGTAAAAAATGCCATTATTAGGTAAGGGGAGGGAAAGAGAGGGTGAGACTTTTTTTCCCCTCAGTATATTCTTAAGAAAGTTTTAAAGATGTGGTGGTGTTTAGAAATCAATGAAAACTAGATAGAATTTAAATATTAAGAGGCAAATTTGCCTTCAGGCAGAAGATGACATTTGCATAGTAACAGGAATGACTCATATGTTTTTAGGTGAATATCTAACTAGAATCTAAAATTCCTGTGCTCCAGTGACCTTTCACCTTAGATGGCAGTGGGAATATCCTAAGCAGGAATGGTGGCTTGACCCTGGCTGGAGGCCAGGCGCCCACCAAAGTGCCTGTCACTCTGCCCACGCACCCCCCAGCTGGGCGGGGGAGAGAAAAAGTAGCAAGAGGCTCGTGGGTTGAGATAAGGACAGGGAGAGATCACTCATCCATCACCATCCACAGGCAAAACACACTCAATGTAGAAAAAATTAATTTATTACCAAGCACAACAGGGGTAGAGTCATGAGAAATAAAGATAAATCTTAAAACACCTCCTCCTACCCCTGCCTACTTAACTTAACCCTGGGCTCAAATTTACTCCTAGCTTTCTCTACCTCTTTCCCCCAGCAGAACAGGAGGACAGGGAATGGGCGCTGTGATCAGTACATCATACATTGGCTCTGATGCTGCTTCCTCCTCAATGGGATGACTCCTCATGCTCCTCCCCAGCTCCTTCATGGAGTTCTTCCTGTGGGAGACAATCTTCACGTTGGAGACCAACTTCTCCAACATGAGTCCTCCCACGGGCTGCAGTTCTTCATGAACTTCTCCAGTGTGGGTCCTTTCCACAAGGTGCAGACCTTCAGGATCAGACTGCTCCAGCACGGTCCCCCATGGGGTCCCAGGGCCTGACATCGAATCTGCTCCAGCCTGAGCTCCTCTGTCCGCAGGGCCACAGGTCCTGCCAGGTGCCTGCTCCAGCATGGGGTCCTTCTCAGATTGCAAGTAGAATCTCTGCTCCCCATCATCTTCCTTGAGCTGCAGGGAGACAACCTGACTTACCATGGTCTTCTCTACAGGCTTCAGGGGAATCTCTGCTCTGGGGCCAAGAGCACCTCCTCTCCTTTCTTCTTTGTTGACTTTGGTGTCTGCCAAGTTTCTTACATCACACTTCCTTCTCTGGCTAAAAAAGCTGACACACCAAACTTTTTGTCTTAAATATGTTATCCCAGAGGTGCTACCACCATTGCTGATTGACTTGGCCCTGGCCAGCAGTGGATCTGTCTTTGAGCCAGGTGGCATTGGCTCTATGAGACCCAGGGGAAGCTTCTGGCAGCTCCCCACCCACCTCCCCTCCACACACCCCCTCCCCCTGCCTGCCACTGAATTATCAAAACCAGACAAACCCGAAACAGCAGGATACCACACTCTCCATCATGTCCCAGTCATAGGAACTGACTGGAAAGAATTCATAAATAGGTGTAGCAAAATGAGATGCTGAACCAAACTTTATCACTGCACAGGTAAAAACCCCTTTGCTTTTTATAGAATTACTGAACCTTTTTTCCTTCTTTTCTTTGTACAATGAAAACCATGCAAGAGGGAACCTCTTCTTATAGCAACTACTTTAGAAGCCATTGGCTTCGCTGCAACTTCACTTCTGTAGTTTAAATTATATGAAAGAATGTGCTGATTTATCTTCTTAACCATGTCTCTCCTCTGCCTTGAATTATAATTTTCAAAAAAGAGTATCCAAAGGTAGAAAGGCAGTAAAATGCCTCTGTTAAGTTCTGCTGATTTATGGTACCAAAATGGAAGTGTTGGTTCAAACATAATGTTCTTTTTGTAAATCTTTGAACCAGCTTTCCTGCAGAGAAATTGTTTCAAATTCAGTTCCTCATCTTAACTTTTTATTATGGCTTGGCAGTTCAGGCAGGTTAACATCAACTGGTTTTACTGAGGTTTCCCACTAGGTGGGTAACTCAGCCAGAACAGGATCCTGACTGGCCCCTTTAGCTACTAATCCTGTTGCCACAGCCAGCAGACAAGGTCATCTTCTGTTCTGTTACAATCCTGTCACCTGTGAAAACATATGTCCAAAACCAACTCAGTTCTTTAGTACTTTCCCTATACTTTTTTATTTTCCATTTCTTCTTCCGTGCCTATAAATTACCTGCTTATTGAACCTTGGAAATGTTCCACACAACTACTGAACCTAGCTTGAAAATAAAAATATTACTTTCATAAGGAATGCAAGGTGAAATAGATGACAACTTTTACTTTTAATTGCTTCTCTATGCAAAGCATCCAAGCAACTATAGCTCCTAAAACACAGAGGCTCGGGAGTTACGGCATCTGCCGGAGTCACACAGAGGGAAAATATGTGACACAGAAACTTCCTAATTTACATTGCCAGAGCCCAGCATTGCTCATCTGCAGTAATTCTCATTAGTTCTGGATGAACTCAAACAGGTGCTTGTATAAGTCCACAAAACACATCTTTACTTGAGATTTAAATACCCCGTCTGATAATGAGTTGGCTTTAGGAAATCTGTGTAATGGCAGAATCAGACGCTGGTGAGCAGGGATGATGCACGTCTGATAGTTCCCTGGAAGGCATCACTCTGCAGTTTCTGATTGTGCAGTTTCCCACCGTGGCTGGGGCTCTTGCATTTTTTATTTTTAATAGAAAATTAGGCTTCCTCCTTTTCATCAGAGCAAATAAGGAATTGCTCCAGATCTTACTGGAAAGCAATGGAGTGGAAGAGGTATCTTAATCAGTTTCCACATGGAAATCCTTGAGGCCCTGTAGCTGGACAGGTACAGCAATACTTTTCTCAATGTCCTTTCACATGCCACAGGATTATTTCCATGTGAGGAAACATTGTACATTGCTGAAGCATAAATATCTGCTGCCTGAAATCATTTTGGCCTTCAGATTAAAATAATTATCTGGGAAATGTATTGACTTGCATGTTATTTCTGCAAGTTTTACTTCACCACAGAGGCTTTCAAAGACTCTGATTTTTGCTGAGATCGTCTAAAATAAGCTAAAGCAAACTTACCTCGCCTTTCTGTTTCAAAAAGGAGTACCACTGTCTGTGGATGGTTTAAATCATGTTTTCAGAAGTTGTAGAATAAATCAACCCTGACCAACTTTTCAGTATTTGCTTGGTGGCTTGTTGCAGCATTCAGTGAAGTTTTCTGCCTACGTTAAGTCAAATTCAGAATGACCTGAATTCACTGCTGAAAATTGGGTTTGAAGGTATCTTTAGGTTAGGGTTTTTTCCCCCCCTTAACACATAGAAGTTTAGCTCCCCTAAAAAGAATAGCCTCCACCTCATTTGTTGGTATACTTTAATCTTTCATTAATCAGCACTTAATTTTGGTTTAATCTTGACTCTGTTATTTTTTCTGCTGAAATATCACAGTCAAGGTCCTTAACCTCTGCCTGCCTTGAGCTATCCACTTAAAAATGGTTATCTAAATATCAACCTACTTACACTGTTAAGGATCAATCCATTTATTAACTAATTAACCGAAAGCACTCTGAAAACATAAAGTGCTATAGATGTAATTTTTAGCATTAACAGTGCTTCAAAGCTGGGAATGCTAAAACATTCATTGGCAAAACCTAGGGGGTACTGGAAGAGTATTATGTTATTACATGGGAAGGTGAATTATCTGGAAAGGCATGAAGGCGTTTACAGTAGTAGGAGCGCGATGTCCTGATTCTGGGCTTCCTTCCCACCAGCTGGAGTCAGGGAAAACATCCTTGGCTGATAGTGATGTGCTTTAATGCAAGACTGGTGAGGAGCCTATCAACAGTTGGGACTGATCTGCAGTGGAGATAGATCCATATTATGTAAAAATGTTAAAGTTGCCTCCTGCTTTATTTAATCTTTACCTGTGACCTCTCAAAGTGTTTTTTCCTCGTCCTCTGTGGGCTGTGTATTAGACGGCATGAAAGGATGAGCCAGAAATAGAATTTGTCTCTCAGTATTTATTGCTCCAATACCTGATGCTTTCTTCGTGCCTCTGTCTTCTTCAAAGTTCGCTCCCGCTCAACGTGTGCGCTTCCCGCTACGTTGCCTTAAAGGGCTTTTAGCAAAGGCATGGTGCCGCTTGGTGATGGGTTGGGGGGCTGTCACACTTTGATCATCAGCTTTCGTGCCTGCTGAACACTCTTGCTCTGAGTGCTGTGTGCCCCCCTCCGGATTCTTCATCTGTGGGGTTTGTTTGCTGTAGTTCTTGTCATGGTATGGTGCAAAGTGTGTTAAAATGCTGATGTTTTCCCCTGCCCCTGGGTAACTGTCTTAATATTTGTGACCTCTGGCTGAGGCATAGCCTCCGTACACCTCATATACTGATTTGCTGTTGTTTAGCAGAAATAGGATGTTCTAACTTGTTACCTACAACTAACTAGGTTATGAAAATATATATTCAGCAAATTTGTCCTCTTTGTTTTGTTACATTTCTACCTTCTGTTCTTTTCAGCACCTCAGTAGAGCTCAGAATGATCAAGCCTAGAAACAGCTGCTTACTCCTGGCAGATTTTAACACTCCCATCAAAGCACCAAAGTTCTCTAATCCTAGTATGTGTGTGGCCTGTACACATACCCACAGGGCCATACTCCCTACAAAACACCACTTGGTCCCCTTCCTTCCAAAGCAGGGGATGCCAGTGGAGGTAGCCAAGGTATGTCACTAGGCAAGTGGGAGTGATTTGCTTTTTTTCTTACCCCGTTGAAGGGGATTCAAACCCTCTTCTGTGGGACAGAAGTGACTGCCAGTGAGTCATTGCATCTTATTTGAGGCCAAGACCCAGATGTCTTTTCTGAGGTGCTAAATATTGCTAATGTTAATAAAATGCCTTTTTTAAGCCTCATAGTATATGTCACACTTTCACAATCATGAAGAAAACATAAGATACCTTAGTTTTACCCTAAGATAAATTTAATGAGATAAGGGACAGTATAGACCTCATCTAATTTATCTGCAATAAAATGTAAGTGGCAATAGCCTTGAGATCTAGGTGGCACAGAAGTAGGTGTTTATTACTTAATACATATTTGCAACAAAAGTTGCAATTACATGTAAAACCTGTTGCCAAGATTGATCTCAGAACCATATTGGCAGCAGTGACAAGGCACTTCATGATCAGTTCTGTGGCATAGCTTGTCCATCAAAGAGGAACTGCTGCTCTGGTCCCCAACGGCCTTTACAAATACAAGGTCAAGTTAGAGTGCTCAACAGTAGTCACCTCCTTTGCGGCATCAAAAGCTCCAGGTTTGCTCCTATTTGCTAAATATACAAGCGGCAGAATTTCTGAGCATCTCAGTCCCTAAATCAAAGCTGAACTTTTACCTAGGTTTCATATGCCATGTACTGCATTTGCTGTCTTTTGCTGCAGCTGAGACACAAACAATAGATGTCGCAAACAATAGATGTTCTGCCTTTACCCTAAAATCCTGCTGGTAGGGATAGTGACCCTGATTCTGCTCTCACACTGGTGTCATTCTGGGTGAAGGGCATGGAAGAAACATTCTTTCTCTAGAAAGTCCTATATCTGCTTTATTAATCTTAACTTTACTTTTATGTATTAGATCAATACAAATTCCTCCTTTTCTGGGTTAAAATAAACCCTAATGGTGTATGAGCATAAAGAGCTCACAAACATCAGGAATTGTTTTACCTTTGCTGTATAAACTCTTTAGCCACTTCTTTGTCATGCAAACAATTTGGGGTGCAAATAACATGGACTGAAGTGATTCGAAGGAGTGTTCCTTGTGCTTAGGGACAGCTGCTCTAATCACTTCATCCTTACATACAGTAATAGGACTTGGCTGTGGAAATAATGTAAAATGCTCATTCCTACAGCAGTCTAAATCAGCAGCGTGGGAGCTGGCTGCTCTGCAACGGCAGCTGAGGAGCCACTGCTTGCTTTTCCAGCACTGTAGCTATATAGAGAGGGACTCCAGATCTGTAAAAACACATCCTATGTAGCAAACAAAGGAAAAATACCCAACCAAACCATCAGCTTAAATGACATTTCTTTTGAAATGGGAGCAAGGGAACATAGCTAACCCTCTTCTGTCTGCTTCTGTCATTGCAGTAGGACTCTGGTATTAGTTTCATAATGCTATTCAGACACATAAGCACCCTTTCCTTTACAGCTTCTCAAATTATTCCACAGAAAGAGATTTCTCGTGCAAAGAGATATTCCCAAATCCCCTAGCCAAGGAGCCAGGTGGATTAAAAAGAATGAACAGAGATAACACCTCTGCCTTAAGGCACATGGATATTTAGCCTATTACTTCTTTTAAAAAAAGAGACCACAAAAATACCCCCAAAACATATCTTTGCAAAGCTCTCCCTTCCCCCTGCCCTTCTCTTCTTTGCCCTAGGAAAAGCTGTTTGACTCGGGCAGCTGGCAACCTCCTGGACGCTTGTATGCTGCTGCTGCCCAAGCCTCCAAATTATTCCCCTGACATGAGTGATACTAGTTTTTTTTTCTTCCTCTGGAGTGGAATGTGTCCCTTTTTAATCTTGCCTGTTAATGCTGACTCTTCCTTTTATCTTGGTGACTGTAATAACGTTAATTGGGGCTGAGCTCATACAGGGTGCAGCATAGGTGGCTCTCTGTGAGCGCAGAGAGATGCGGAAGGCCGGTGGAGATGTAACGTGCTCGTTATTTAAGGCCCACTAATAATTGCAGTAGTTCTGTCTTGGTTGCCAGTTTTTAGATTTGTGTGTTGAAACATCTTGAACAAAATGTTAGTGAGAGCATTTCTGCAGCATCCTGCTGACTGAATTCAAGGTGCTGCCGCGTTTGCCATCTGCCTGCGAGCTCACAGTGGTAATTATAGCGAGTCTCGCAAGTGCTGGAACAAGAGGTATGTCAAATGCATTTTCCTTCCTTTAGAAGGTAATTTTCATTTTCTCAACTCATTTGAAACTGCATATGATTATCAGCTGCAGGTGTGAGAGCCACACAGAAGATAGACGTGTGTACACACCCACGGAGCAAGATATCAACTTCTAGAGTGTCCAGAAGAGCTTACGTACTAATCTTGGCACTTTTAAATTAAATGCAGTGCTGGAGAAAATTTCCTCATTATTAGTGCTCCTATCCTTGTGCACAGAATCTTAATGTCTCTCTTCTTAGTGTGACAATATATATGTATATGAAAAAAAGCACCCTTGATTTTGCTGAGCATCACTCCAGTAACATTTGCTGCAATAATAATATAGATTATAAAAGCTGCTGAAAAGAGAAGTTGCTTGCAGTTTGCTGAAACTTCCATGGGTTTCTAGTTTTGGTTGAGTTGCTGCTGTTCCTTGTAGGTCATTTCAAAACCTTGCAGGGTTAAAAAGGATCATGAATAGTGGAGAGCGGTAGCTGTAGGAGATGTTATTAACAGCCTTCCTCAGGTTGCTGCAGGCATTTCATTTAGTTGCAGTTCAGCATGTCTGATTGTGTTCTGTGTAGTTGGTGGAGAAAAGAGTTGAGTCTCGAGGCTGATCTAAGAAGGCTTAGGTTAGGTGTGCGCATTCCCTGCACAGTGTCTGTAGGATGTGATGTACAGCACAATGTGTAGGATCCTTGACCATCAGCCTGGTGCTAACAGGGTGGCCTTCCACAGCGTGGAAGGGAGAGCTGTGGCTTACAGACACGGCCACAGTGTGGATAAGCAGGGTGAAAAGGTAAAATCAGCTCTGTGTGAGGAACATTTTTATTTGGTGCATGAATGCTGCTGAGGAATTGGTGTCCTGGAACTGACTTTTGTTTGGGAAGTGATTAAAGACCTGATGCATTTGATTGTTGGCCACCTCGGAGGCGGAGGTTTGGATCTGGCATGGCACACAAGAGCAAGCTGGAGCTAGGAGGTAGCTCCAGCCCTTCAGAAGTCTGCTGGTCTTCACGTGGGGGTGGTATGGGGAGCCACCTTTCAGGGCTCTGACTAGGATTCTCTCTGTCAATGTGGAAAGGCCAGCAGGCGGAAGGCTCTTGTCATCATGCATTTTCTCTACTGATCCACTAAGAAAACTGTGGTAAGAGAGAGGAATGAGTTGAAGTCTTTCCCTGCATCTGCTGGTGGGAGCTGCTTGGTGTGACCCACTGGAGGGGACAGCACTCATTTGAAGATGGTGGGGTTTTTTTTGTCTGCCACCTTTCTGGCACTGGTGTCTAAGCAGGAGGTGGGAAGGGGTTACTGTGAGAGATTGTTTTGGGCCACTGCTGTTCCTCATTTTTCCCTTGGAAGAAGAGGGAAACTTTGTCCAAGCTGCATGTTCTACTAAGCCAGATTGAACTGCTTCCCGGGCTGCTTGCCCTCGTGAGATTGGAAAGATAAGGGCTGTGCAGGGACTGAAGTTGATGGGCTTGATATGGGGACTTATGGACCCATTCAGGCCATGGATAGATTTTTCAGGGATATAGTGAAGGCTCCTTTAGAAGATTATGAATACCATGTCGCTCTCAACATGGTTAAACAGGATATTCTTGCATGCTTTAAAGCCTCAACATTTGTACTTGCAGGTTCAAGGATCAGGTGTGCTCAGCTTAATATATCGAAGGCAAGAACGGACTTGAGCAGTACTGATTTTATGCCTTAACTGAAATCACTGTGTCATGGTTACCTTTCTTGTTCAAGATTTAAACTAATTCTGGGGCAGTGTAATATCTTGTACTTTTTGGACAAGAACTTCTGGAACTTCTTTCCCGTGGATTTGTATTTCATGGCAGTGCATGAGTGCTGAATGACATTATTGCCATGTGTGGGGTATGTGTCTTCCTCTTTCCTCCTCTTATTCCATGCCACGGTCAGTAGGCTCTCTGGTGGCTAATATCGGCTGAGCTCACCCAGCAGTCTTTCTCTAGTGAGGGCGACTACCTGGATACCTAACTGCCTTGCACAAACTGGAGGGATTTCACTTATCCCAAGCACTCCACCATTCTGTCAGAGGTAGCTGAAATTAGCCAATGGGGTCAAAAGTTATCGAGGAATATATAGAGAGTGTGATCACATAAGTCACGTTTCCATAGGAACCAGCTAAAAATACATCTGTATGAATACTCGGCGCCTGTCGTGATGAACTATTATGTAAGTGGTTTGTGGGGTTTTTTTCCTCAGTAGAAACATTGCAGCTGCTTGTTAATAATTTGTGGTAGAATTTACAGACAAGTTTACAAGTCATCCTATATGCAATCGACTGTGTGCTTATTATATTGTCTGCCTTGTCTCCTGCTGACTAAAATGGGAAATTAACAGAGCATCCTTTCTCCAGGCTTAAAAACATCCAGAAGATTAAAAATAGCCCGAGGCTTAAAAGCTTCTTCACCTGGTAAGAGAAAGACAGTTTTGTACTAACAGTCATATAAACGTGAGTGTTGTAGCTATGTAACTGTAAGTGCTGTATGTGAGAGGTGGAGAGGAAGGCTTGGAGGCCTGTACACCACAGAGCGTGTGACAAACTGCACCATGGCAACTTGTGAATATTTGCTATTTGCGAGTAATAAGTTGCTGCAGACCAGGAAATTGTCACCAAATAAATTATTCAAATTATAAATACATTCTTACTTCAGGATAAACGTTCTTAGCATAGCAGATTTTTGTAGACTGGTGCTGTAGGTTGTATGAGATGAGACAAAGAAGGTATTTTACCATGAAGTGACATATATTACAACATCATACATCCTCCGTGACTAAGATGAATTTCTGTGCTTGTAACTGCTTTTGTCTGTGTTTCCAAAAGCAGGTTAGGAATTGTCTATTGTGCCAACTAAAGGATGGGACTGGGTGATACGTTCTTAGGAAACAAATCATTGAAAACATCTGGTTTGAAAAATCAAATAAAAGTATCCAGCATTTGACTTCTGCAGATTGTTCTCTAGCCTGTTGTTATATTTTGTCTCAACAGAATTTATTTCCTAAATATCTGGAACCATTCTGTTCTGACATGATTTTTTTAATTTTAAGTTTCTTTCAAAATCACATTAGGGCTCAAATTGTAAAGCTTTTAATTATAATTTTGGTTGGGTTTTTTTAATTAAAATTTTAACTATAAGACTGTACATGTAATAGTAAAATTTACAGTGTGTACATAATAATATACTATGCGTATTGTTCCAAAGAGGGAAGAGGAAACAGTCCATATGCCTTCTGAGCCACTGGACAAATTTTGAGTTGTGAATATTAGCAAATGATGAATAACTTATAGACCCAGAGTTAACCATCAAAGATATTATCTAAATTAAAAATGAATTCAAGAATTCAACATACTGTCTGTGGACAATTCATTGAGAGAAAAGAAAAAAGGATGAAATTAATCAAATAAATAATTCATAGTAATTCATGTGGTTCTAATTATAACAAGGTGCTAAAAAAACCCAACAGATCAGCTTCTGAAAGCACAGCTGAGTTCTACTATGCATACGTATCACCACAAATGCAGCTGTCGAAGTATAATCCCTATTTTAATTGCTTTTGGTTCAGGACAATAGTTAGGTACAGGAGTGGTAACAAAGGCATTGACTTACCTCATTTATTAAAAGCTGTTTTGTTTGTTTGCTTGCGTGACAAAGCACCCTAAGCTAGTGGTTCTGCAATTTGAGAGAGACCAGCCTTCCCTTCCCTTCCCTTCCCTTCCCTTCCCTTCCCTTCCCTTCCCTTCC
>VZTU01001197.1:103408-168461 GCA_013400835.1 Zapornia atra
TTCCCAAATCTGCACTAAGCTGAGGTTTTCTCACCTTCCCTCTCTCTGACTGCCAGCTCATAGGTCTGCCTCTCTTCTTCCAAGGTGCTGGTTATTAAAAAGGTGTAGAGCAAACTGTTCCCAGCTCTCTTTCTGCTCACAGCAAGCACCACTTGCAGATGCTCCTGCTCGAGGACTGCTTTGTTGGTGGGTGCAGGGACCTTGTCTGCCACCTTGCTCACATCCCCCTGTGCTGCTGAATTTTAGATGGTGAGTGAGGAAAAGACAGTACAGAAACTAATGAGACAGGTATGAACACGTTTGTCCTGAGGCCTCTGGAGTAGTGAATCACATAGAATCATAGAATATACTGTGTTGGAAGGGACCTGTAGGGATCATCAAGTCCAACTCCAGGCACATTAGCTTCACGAACGCTCTGATAGCTGAGTTGGGTTTAGTGAGCCACACTGGTCCTACTTTCCCATCCCACTGAGCCGCCGGCACTGACCCTGCAAAGCCCATACCAATGAATAGGCAGGATCCAGCATTTATTACTTTTGTTTTTCAGCTTTCATTTAACTTCCTTCCTACGAGCAGGAAGAGGAGAACATCTTTCTTAAGCTCACAAGTTGTTTTTTTGTGTGTGTGTGTGTCTGCAAAGTCAGCCCGGGCTGGATGGTTTGTGCTCCCAAGAGCTGTGTTACACAGGCAAGGACAGATCCAGCGCTGTGCCCTGCGCTTGCAGAGGTCTAGTTTAGTTCCTGTTACAATAAGGGCTAGCAGCAGTTGTAGTGAGAAGATGAGGGCATTTATCATGAAATATCTGTATAGATTTGGAGCAAAATGGCTTTTATTGTCTCAACCATTTTTAGGGCAGTGCTGGAACAAAGGCAAGCTGGAAATCCCCAGTGCAAAAATAGCTGGCACGTGAACCAGAGCATCCACTTAACTACAAATTGTGCTTTTCCCAGAGAGGTAAAAAGTCTCTGTCCAGTCAAAATCAACGTGATGACTGGAAGTCTGAGATGCTCCATGGTGGTGGGCTCAGTATTTTTGAATATCTGCACTGTCTCTGGGTTTTGTCAATTCACCAGGTCAAGCAGCAAGCTGGTAGCCTGACTCTGTCACCATGCTGTAAAAGCGTCCGGTCCTTTAGCCACCAGAAATTGCCAAAGGTACTAGTTTTCTCTGCAGTTAAATAATAAAGCAGAATGTAACTTGTGTACAGTACCTGTAAGATGATTGAAAAGTGAGGTGGAAGAGCACGAAGATTATGAGTATGAAGAAGGATTAAAGTTGCCTTTATGTCAGTTGTGCCATATCATATTAGTAAAAATAAAAAATCATCAGAATAATACGATCTCACAAATGCATTTACATCAGCATTTTGTCCTCTGAAAATATATTAGCAGCAGCTTTTGCACTGTCCTAGCAAAATTCACAGTGGCGGAAAATTGCTTACCATTAGTATACAATAAGACTTCCATTTCTTCCCCTTAAATTTCAGATCCCCAAATACCACATAATAGTCCCCAATATGCTGGTGACTCTGGAATTTTTCTAATGTTGGCAATTTTAAATGTACACACAATGTTTTTGCCTTAGTGATAGGAAAGCAATCAGCACTGCAGAACAAGGGGGGGAAAAAAAAAAAAGGGAAAGACCAGTACCATGTATTAGTCAGCTCCAAAACATCACAAAAGTCAGATTGCCACATGCTGAATACAAATGTGGTTGAAATGCTCAGAAACTGCAATCAAATAACTTTGAATGTCAAATGAAATTACTTTGGGAATCTTCTAAGCCCTCTTCTTAAAGCACACTGGAACATAAATCCCCTACTTTCATTTGATTAGTCCAAAAGGCTATAGGATATATTATTACATCTAGAAAACATGCCTGGAGTCTTAGTCATTAGCATCACTGAATACACAAATTCCCTTAGGTCCTTAGTTTTTCTTGCTCTGTATCTTCTGAATGAAACGTAATCAGTGAACTTTAAAAATAAAAATATAGCTTAAAATTACTGCACTTAAACTTAGTTATTAATAATTTAATTTTTAAAGAAAATTCCTTGGGAGGTTTGAATCTGCTCAGTTAGTATGATGGATAAATAAATAAATAAATATTAAAAACTGTGCATAAAGTTGGATATTAGGAAGAGGCTCTTTACTGAGAGGGTGGTGGGGCACTGAAACAGGCTCCTCAGGGAAGAGGTCACAGCACCCAGCTTGACTGAGTTCAAGAAGTGTCTGGATGATGTGCTCAGCCCCATGTTCTGACCTGGCTGGTTCTGTGTGGAGAGCCAAGGTTTGGACTTGATGATCCTTATGGGTCCCTTCAAACACAGAATATTCTGTGATTCTGTTACTCTAAGTTATTTTGTTCCTCGTAGGTGATAAGAATCTTTGGTTGATAAACCTCTGCATTAAGTAATGATCATTTTTGCAACAAAGCTTTGATGTGATGACATCACAGAGGTGTGTGTTCAGCCTGCCCTTAATGAACTGTTGCAGCCCTACGCACATTTTGCTATTTTTAACCTGGGAAGATGATAACAGAAGGTAAAGACAATTAGGCAACGATACTGATAAGAATACTAATAACAAGACTGCTAGTTCCAGAAAGCACCTTGGTTTAAGGAAGGACTTATGCCCGTGCCTTAGTTCTATCTAATTTAGAAAGACTTAAGCATGAGTTTAAAATTAAGCATGCAGTTAAATGTCCTCCAGTTGTAGGAACCCTTGGGTCTGCAAGAAATCCCTGCTTCCCTCTCATGGCCTTTTTTTGAAAGAGATTGAACAGAGCATTGAAACAGCTGCATTGCTCTATGTGGCACAGTATCTCACACTTGACAGACATACACAATATGTCAAATATGTAAGTACAGGGCAAGCATTTAAGTCCTCCTTACTGGTAAAGTCTCCCAGGCTCCAATGGTTTGAGGTCCTCAGCCTGGTATGCTGTCTTCATGTTTACGAGTCTTTGATTGATTTATTTAGTTATTTTCCCCTACATGATTTTTTTTTCTCCTGTTTTCAGCTGTTACAAACATGCATTTTTGGCATTCCATAGGTTTGGTGGAGGTCAAACTATGCATTCTTTGTTTTGAAGGTGCATTCTGAAAACTTTGTTTGATGCCTACTAGTTTTTGTACCAGAAAAGAAAATGAGCAATTGTTTCCTTTTCTCTCTAAGCCCCTCATGATTTTGCCAACCCCTCTTATTCTCCATCATCTCTTTTTTTCAGACTGAGGAATTGCAGTGCATTAGTTGTTCCTTGTTTGGAAGCTGTGCCAAACCTTTGATCATCTTTATCATGTTTCTTCGTGTCTCTTCTAGCTCAACTTACATTCTTTGTGCGATGAGGGGGCTGAATTGAACACAGTAATCACAATGCAGGCATAATGATGGTTTTCAGGTTTGTTCTCTATTTCTTTCCTAATAATTCCTAACATTCTCGTTGCTTTTTTGACAACTACTGGGCACTAAGCTGGCATGTTCTCAGTGCTATCTATTATAACTGCAACATCTCTGTCCGGAGTGGTAATAGCTAGTTCAGAGCCCATCACTAGATCTTTAAAGTTAGCAATCTTTTTTTTTCCCCCCTCTCATGTACATTACTTTTCATTGTTGCTTTCACACCTGACACAGGATGTGCTATTGACCCGTTTACTGCAGATTGTTGTTTCAGAGCTGCTTTCTGTGTTTGGCACACACATCAGGGTAGAGTTTGAACAGAGTTGAATGCAGCTTGGATTTGAGGACTTAAGTGGAGCAGAGGCCCTTTGGCTTGACGGAAGTACTGTCTTGTATTTGGAGCCCCTTTAACTTCTTGGCTAGACCAGTAGGTTCCATGAAATGTGCTGTAATGGGCAACTGAATAAAAAATGGAAACTGGTCTGTGTGGTGGACAAAAGGAGAAGACATTTTGGTTTATCTCACATTCCCTCATGATTCTCACCAGGTCAGATGTGTTGCCCCTTTTGGTTACAAAACCCACCGTGTGTTGTTGATGACTGCTGCTTTTTTACCCATGCAGTGTACAGCAGCATATCAGCTGATGCTGTGGAAGGAAGTGGCTTGAACTTTAGCTTTGGGGTCAAACCCTGCAGTTATTGTTTGTATCAGAGTAAATGAATGCACCTTCTTGAACAAATCTTTAGGGTGTGTATTTTCTTGACATTTTAGTCTCCCTTAAAGATCACGCACTGTGAGGATGCTTTAAAGAAATCTGGTGTTTGTTTTAGTAGGGATGCAATTTCTGTACTGCTCTACATGTTTGTTTTTTTTTAGTTGAAGAACCTTATTTATGGTTTAACCAACTTCGTTTGCATCCGCATTTGTCTTGAGACTGTGACTGTCATAATAATAAGCTATAGTTTCTATGGAGTATTTAAAAAATGTCAGTGATGGGCTCTTTCCACAAATTTTTTTTTTGTGGAAAAATAGTCCATATCTTTAGGAGTGAGACATTATCTAATCTCGGTAAAGGATACTATTATTACCCCTAGCAGCAATGCAAACACAGTAATTTATACAACACTCTTTACATTTGCAAATAACAGCATTAGGATGAAAAAGAAAAATACCGGCACTCAGAGATATGCCTGGATCTGTATAATGATGTTATTGATTCTTTTATTTTAGTTTATTTATACTCAGGAGTCAGGTTCTGTGTGTGGGAAAGAGAAAGATGAAATCAGCACTTTTGTCTCCAACCAAGATTTGTGTGTATATTGCAATTAGGGCAACAGATTATGCCTCCAATTTTAGAAAATTTTCTGTTTAAAGTTGCAAGTACATATACGCCTCTACAATATCTGACATCTGCTTGAACATACAGATATTTGTTTTGACACGATGACAGTTGCAGAAAATGTATTCTTTTTTTAAATTTTGAAACATGTCAGTGTGATAATTAAACCTTAATTCCCATTTGCCAGTGACACAGATTCTGAAGTCAAGTATTTTCTGATTTATTTGCAGGCCGTTTTCTCTAGTCCACACTAGTTGCTTCTGAAACCTGTGGTACTTCCATGAGATGTTCCATCCGTCCTCACCTGCTCTCCCCCCTTCAGTATCTCAAAGCCAATCTAAGCCAGGACTTTATGTCCTACTCTTTGTTTGCTGATTAGTGACAGGTATAGAGATGTCTTACAATTCAAAAGACAAGATGAGCTTTGTTTTTTGTGTCTGAGTCTCTATAAACATGCCATAAAGCCCCCTGAGTGCCTACGCCTTTCCAAGCATGCTAGATGTGTTTCCACGCCATACAGCTTATCTCACATTAAGTCCATCCACAGGCCAAATGATTTTCTGGTGCTTACATCAATTCCTGCCCTGAAGGGTGAGCACAATGCCATGCAAAGCCACAAAACAGGAGAGGATTTTCCACAGCTAAAGGGGCTCCATCAGCTACCCTTAACTATGTTGTAACTGTAAGATGCAGTCTTTCCTATATTTGTTGTCCTGTGTTATAAGGTGTGTCAGTTTTATGGTGTGCCTCCTGTACTGTTATTAAGTTGTAACTCGATGGTATTCACTATAAATCACTATGAATCATTTCATTGTTGTTATCCAGTCCCCAAGCTCCTGGCATTGTTTACTCCTGATTTTGCTTAGGATTTTCAGGAGTTCCATCATAAATGTGCCGGTAACTCGTGCTTGTGATGAAAGGATGTTTTGTTCTTCCTTTCAAAACCTTTAGCCATGAACATCTCATGCATAGTTGACTCTTTCTTACAGATATCTCTTCTTTTTCAGAAACCATTCTCTCTCTTATTATGTTTTGAATAGCAAGGAAGACCTGAAAAGCATCACAGCAAAAGGTAAAGGGAAACAGACATGTCAGATAAGTACAGCTCTGAAAAATTTCTAGAAGCAAAGTTGGAAGGTAAAGGTAATTTGTGATGTCAGGGGAAAATATCTTTTTCTCACCCATGAGTTTGGCATTGCATGTTTTAACATTAGAGGCTTGTTAGAGGATAATTTTGCTCAGGACTTGAATCTTGGATTCTTTTTTACTTGCCTCATAGAATTCTGAAGTATCTTGGTGCTCTGGAGCTCTGGCCAAGCCTTAAAGGAGATTCAGTGGGGTATAGATTTTTGTATCTGGACAAAGGAGTAGTTCATACACTCTGGAAAGTTTGAGTCTTTGTTGAACTGTTGGATGGTAACAGCTAATTTCTTCAACCTTCATAACACTCCTTTGTTCAGTTTGCTTCGCAAGCTCTTTGAGGCTAGTCTGTACATGGTTTGTGTAGCACATGGCAGAGAGGGCTGTAGTATCAGTTGGGTTCCTACTTCAGCAATGCATAATTAAGCTCAGTGTTTCTTAAGAAGAATGCTAAATACACAGTATTTAAAACTAAAACATGCTGTCAAACTGGTGCCTTAGAACGGACACGAGAATCTCCTTACAAACTTCTTGCAGGTGTATGTGCTGTTGTAGTTTTAAGGACAACTTAGCTTCTTGTTTATGTTACTTTGTGACTGGCCTAGGATGAAGCTGCCCATTGCTGGGGATTTTTTTCAAACCATTGTGTTTGCTGATGCCTAAAGAGGAAAGCAGGGTGGGTTTAACAGGAAAGCAGGGGGGGTGTTTAAGAAGCTATTTTACACGTGGCTGCAGTTTAAGGCATCTGTTCTTCCTCCATCTGCAGCCTCTATTCCTGCTGGGTTGTTCCTTCCTAGGATGGTACAGCATTTTCCTGTGGCCTGTCCTGTAAACTTCATTCTCATAGGCGCTGAGGTGCAGAGTCTTGGTAATTCCGTGAACCCAAACACCCTTAGATCATGGGGTAGAGAATATGAAGAATAACGTGCTTACTTAAATGTGCTTACTGAGGATTTGACAAGTATAAACTCTTAAGTACTGGTGAGCCCACACCTGGAGTGGTGTCCACTCCTGGGATTCCCGGTGCAAGAGAGACAGGGCAAACCAGAATGCCATTGAAGGACCACAGAGATGGTTAAGGAATTGGAGCATCTGTCATATATGGAGTGGCTGGGAGAGCAGCAGTGGTTCATTCTTGGAAGACAAGTCTTAGAGGGATCTCTTCAGAGTGTGTAAATATCTGATGGGAATCAGGAAGGGGGAGCCAGACTCTCCCAATGGTGCCCTCAGACAGGACAAGAGACAATGTGCATAGATTGAGCTACAAGAAATTCCATCTATACATGACTTTTTTTCTGTGAGTACTGGCATAGGGTGCCCAGAGAGGTTGTAAAGTCCATCATGGGAGGTATTCAAAAACAGACACCCTGCTCCAGCTGATCTTGCTTGAACTCTGCCCTGTTGGACTAAGGTGACCTCTGGAGGTCTCTTCACACCACAACTGTGGTGTGATTCTGTTGTTCATGCTGACTTTAAGTTGTCCTTAGGTGTCTCATTAAATGGACCTGAGCTTTTATAAATGAAAAACAGAAGCCTGTGTTGCTTCCAGTGGTTATAATATACTACCAAGTCTCCTCAACATGCTTTTTAGTCTCTTCTGTAAATATCATTCTTTTTCTAAGGACCTTCTTTTCCCTCTTTATTCTTTTCTTTTTAGGACAAGTACAGGAACACTTTCAGTAGAAGCAGAAAATTATTTTCTCTGCTCTAGGGGAAGAATCTTGAGCCAAAATGCTCATAAATTTTGTCTGATCATAGCCAGACACGCTTTTAGGAGTATTAAAAAATAATTCAAATAGCAGTATTATTTAGCAATAAAATGCAATTTTCTATTACCTTTACTCCTAGCTAACTTATTCCAAATCCAGAGAGAGGAAAGTGTTAAAGTCCTACTGCAGGTGCATTTTAGGGTTTTTTTAGCTCAAAAACTGCCAGTTGCCTGGTTCAGTTATAAGTGTTTACTAAACGGTCACCTCTGCGAAACCAAGTATTCAGGTTTTCAACATTTTATACTGCTTCAGGTATATTCACTGATTAAGCCTCTCAACATCCCTGTGATGGAGATGAGTTGGTATGTGTTGCAAATTAATAGCTAAGGAAGTTAATAATTCAGTCACACAGCTATTTTATTTAAGCTTTAGTCCTTTGGCTTCTAATTACATGCTGTATCAACCACACTATGCTTCCCTGGCAGGGAAAGTCCTTTAATGAAGAGCTTTATTCCAGGAAATATCTTGCTTCCCCCCCTGCTGATCAGGAGAGCTCTGTAGGATGGCTTCCGACTCAGTGTGGCAAAAAAGACGAATTTGACTCCAAGACAAACTTTAGAAGGCACACTTGAGTTTTGATTGGCAGAAGCAAAGGATCTGGGCAGACTTGGCATTAAATGAGGGCAGCAGTTGGTTAAAGTGCCTGAAGCACTGTCAGTCACTCACTAAAGATCTGCTCATGACACAAGAAAATATGCTGGTAGCAGCACCTGGGTAATCTTCCCTCTTGCTCTCGTTCAAATCCAGTATTGGACACATTCAGCAACCTTGTAGCTTCGTCTTCTGGAGAAGATAAGCTGCACCCATGGTTTTCTTTTCTAGGCGAGGGAGGATTTGAGTTGGGGAAAAGGAAATCCTGACAGTGGGTCTGAGAGGGGAAGTGTGGTCTCCTGTGCAAAATTAAGCCAGCTTGTTCAGCTCTTGGAATGATTCAAAGCAGCCTTAAGGTTATTCTAATATTTTCCAGGTCGACACCGGCCCTAAGCAGCTGTTCCAGCAGCTGGAGAATCACAGTCATGAGCTGCTGCTGACATTTGCCTACATCACCTCCTCAGGGAGAAAGAATGACATGGAGTTGGTGTTTCTGGCTTGGTGGTGTGTGAACTCCCTGTGTGAAGGGAATATCTGGCTTGCCAGACAGCGTGGCTTTATGGCTCCTTTGTGCTGCTGTGGAGGTGTAGATTAGAGCCAAGCTCTGTGCTGAAATAAAGCAGAAGATGGCTGCTACTGCTTGTAAGGGTACAGCTAAATCTTTCTACCCATTTCCATCCTTGCTTGAACTCAAGGAGGCTGTCAAGTTAGTTCCACATTTTGAACACTCTATAGAGATATGCGGCTAAGAAACTTTTGCAGGTTTCCTTCTAGGCAGCATGGACCTTCTGTGAAGGTTGTATTAGAGTGCTGAGATATGACCTTATAGCAGCCTTCCAATACCTGAAAAGTGCCTGTAAGAAAGCTGGGGAAGAACTGTTCACAAGGGCATGCAGCAATAGGATGAGGGGTAATGGTTTGAAACTAGAAAAGGGGAGATTTAAGTTGGATATTAGGAAGATATTCTTCAATGTGAGGGTGGTGGATCACTGGACCAGATTGTCCAGAGAGGTAGTGGAGGCCCCATCCCTGCAGACATTCAAGGTCAGGCTTGATGGGGCTTTCAGCAACCTGGTCAAGTGAAGGTATCCTTGCTTACTGAAGGGGAGTTGGACTAGACGACCTTCAAAGGTCCCTTCCAACCTAACACATTCTGTGATATGCATCACTGTTCCTTTAAAAGGTGTTGGTCAGATGTGGGGTTATACAGAGGTTTATACTGGGTGTTGATGGTGGGGCAGAACCTGGGGCAGAAAGACAAAGACCTGTATGGTTTCCTTTTTTCTCCAGTGCCAAGTATATCAGACACGAAATAAAAATCTGAATACTTCCATGTCTGCTTTTCTCTCAGAATGCTGACAGGGCACTAACTGATGTCAGTGTCATTGCAGCTCTTATGATGCAAATTGTCACTCTCTGCTACCCAGCAATGTCTCTCAGGGGACCTATTTCACATTAAAAGACCGGCCTCTGCTCTCAGTAACCCCAGGATAAATCCAGAATAAATTTTATATTGTCAACAGCAATTATACATGCCATTCAGGGTGTAAGTTATGGATGCAGGTCCTGCCCGAAAGTGGATTCAAAGCTCTGATGTTTAGAAGTCGTCTTTTACTGCCTAGTACAGCTATTTCCCATCTTCTTAACTTTTAGCATGGACTTGTTCCTTTCCTTTGGATTAATGTTCTCATTTTGTGGTTCAAAGCCAAACTTGCCTATGAGTGCAAAATATGACCTGGCCATACTCATTTCCATTCATTGTCTTGGATTTAAGCAGACTGCCCATCAATAGCTGCGACCTTTTTGCACTGAATTTCTTCTCCTGGCTACATTCACTTGTGTGGTGTGTTGGATAAATTAACGCTGTTCTGGATGGCTCTGATTTTACCCATAGACTGGAAAACAAGGTCTCTAGCCTCTCTTCCAAAGTCTGCTTTTTTTTTCCAATTAATTTAAAAGCAAACAGCCCCTTCCTAAAAAAAAAAAAAACCAAAACCAACCCAACAATAACCACCAAAAAGAAACAACAAAGAAATGAAGCAAAACAAGACACTGCAAAATAAGACTAATGAAAAATGTAACAGATGCAAAGTAAGCTAAACCACTATTTCAGGTGCACAGATGCTGTGATGTCCCTCCTTGTTTTTGGGTCAGCCAAGGTTACTACCAAACTGTAAGAGTTCACTAAAAAAACCACTGAATGCTGCGAATGGTCCCACTATATCACAATTACAGAAATAGAGGCACTAAGTAGGTTTATGCTGATCCACTGGGAACATTTTTAGAAAGTTTAATAGTGCTTAAAATTTCTCATTTCTAACCTGTCATGGGCTTGCCTCATGACTGCTCGTTTTGCTGTGTTATAAAAGCAGATAGAAAATCAGATTTCTGCCTTAAGACCTCAGCAAAACCATCATTCCTGTTTAAGACAGCAATAGCCACATATCATTCAAGCCTGAATAGTCATTTCTTCCAAAATGTACTGCGGCAACACAGCAATACATTGCATGGCTTGAGATGCTTCTGTTCTAATTAGAAGGGCTTACAAAATTCCATGTACAGATTATATGAAAAGATCACTGGAAAGAATAAATAACAGGAGTCTAATTTCCAGTTCTGGGCACCTCACAAACGAGAAAGACATCTTTAAAATATGGATTCTGTCAATAAGATCATTAAATAGCTGCAGTGATTACACAGGCTTTGAACCCCAATCAGGAACTTCTGCTGTGATTCACAGAAAAAGGAGTTTCTGAACTGTGTGATGTACCTCCCAGTCTAGTAGCATCTGGATCCTGTCCAAGAGCACCTGTTGTGGCAGAGAGCTTAAGAACGCACATAACTTTAAGCACATTAATTATCCCCCCTCTTTTTAGAGAGCACTACTCAATTGAGTGAAGTATCCTTGAAATGAAGGACACTCATCCACACATTGCTGCATCAGGACAAAAGTACCCAATATATTACAGATAGCATTTGTGAAGTAAGGACTTCTTTATAGCTGCTTTACACACATGGCTGAAAACATGATCTCATATGAGTTGATTTGATAGTCAGTAGAGAAAGTTGAAAACCAGCCTATAAGATTGCTCCTGTTGGGATATCAAAAGGCTTTTAAAAGCTGAATTGATTAAGGGTTGAGTACATTTCCAGAGAAAGGTGCTTAAAGACTTAAATATCTGCTTTCTCCATGGGTTGACAAACTCAAGAGGAAGGCCAGCTTCTGGGAAGGAGGGTTCATAGCCTGTGCATTATTACTCTTAAAAAGAAATCCGTTATCAAGTATATCAACAAGTTAACCTGAGAAATGAGATTTATTTCTTTGTCATTGTTTTCCCTGCCTTGTTCTGTACCTCTTGGGCTGCTCCATTCCAGCTGGAAAAAAATGCAAGCATGGAGGAACAGGGGAGGCTGGGGAAAGGCTGAGATTGCTTTAGGATGAGCAGAGCACTCCTCCGGATGAGCCTGGGTTTGGGACATAAACCAAATTAGCTCTAAGGGAAATAGTCATCTTGGCTTTATCTTTTTGGTGGGATAGGAGAAGAGTTTCAGGTTAATTGCCCCTCAGCAAAGCATTGGTCAGTACTCTGGAAATCCAGCAGTACATGGCCATTGTTTTCAAATAATTGTTTCTGGTCTACCGTGATCACACCAGTGGGGCTTTGAACCATGTCAGAACTTGACTCCCCATGACTGTAACTATAGTAGCTGGTACAGTAGTCTACTCAGCAGGTCTGGGCTAAAACCAGGTGATTAAGTTTTAATTCTACAAGGAGACATGGTCTCTGGTACAAACCTCTGCTTACCTGGGGTGCTGGGGACCTAGATGAGCTTCTGAATGAACCCAGAAATCTGTTCTTCAGCATTTAAGTGGGAGATTAAATCTGATGAAAACACAAAGTGAATAAAGGGTTTGCATCACTGGACAAGTATTTTATACCTGCAGGCCTAGAGACTGAAGGTTTCTTTCAAAAAGTCTCTTAAAATACTGTCCTCTCAACTCCTTGTTATCACAATTTTTTGTTAGGTCCCTCTGAGGAGGCAAGTTAAACACATCTCTTTGGTTCATTATGTCCAACCAGAGTGCTATCAGGAACAAGACTAGATGACCATTAAAGGTCCCTCACAAACCAAACTATTCTATGATTGTCTCCAATCACTTCTATATAGGAAAAAAATCCCAACCAAACAAAAACCCAAAACCTTAACTGGACAGAATCCTAATCAACAAAGAGTAAAAATTCAGACAGATTTTAAGCAAAGAGGAACCAAAACCAGACAAGATGGATTGAGCAATAGTAAAGACATATTAGAGCCCTTAGAACATACTTCTGGTCTGTTGCAAATCCCCACTTTTCTTTTCTGGAGTGGGCTGTGGGGAGCCAGGGGTGGTCTTGCTGAGGTCCTGGCTGCACACAGTTTGTGGGAAGGGAAGGTTTTGGACAGGATGCTACTCTCATTTGAGTTCTGTGCTGGCTTGATCTGCCAGCTTTAGAGCAGTTTCTCCTAGTGAAAAATCTCTATCTCATCTCACATTTTCCCTTCTTCTGCTATCTTTTGTTGCGTATTTTTATATAGATAAAAGTTTTCTGGTGTTTAAGGTCAGTTTTAATCCAGTTTGCTGTTCTTAATTCCTATTCCATTAGTTATGGAACCCAAAACATGGCCAGCAACTGAGAAACCATTTCATGTGTATGTATTTCATTACTCCTCTGAGAACTAGTTGGTACATGACCAATGCACGTTCTCTGCTTAAGAAAGGTTCAAGATCTTAAAGGTTTCTTCCAACCCAAGTGATTCTATGATTCTATGGTAAGTTCTGCTTAGGCATCAGTGGTAAGGTTCGCCTCAGCCAGGATATAACCAGCTCCCACTGGCATCCCTTTAAATTCTTGGCGCCAAAATGTACTGAAAAATGTGAGGTATTCTTTCTTGCTTTTTAAAATGTAAAATAAAATAAAAATGAAATGTAAAATAAGGTAAAAGAAAATAAAATGAAAACAAGTACTCCCAGAGTGATCCACAATATCAAATGCCTTTCTGGCCATAAATCAGACTGAAAAAAACCTGGTATGCAGTAGCTCTGGCTGAAGAAAACTACGCAATCATTGTGAGCAATAATCATATAAGACTGAATCCTCCTTCATCAAAAGGTTTTCAAAAACATAAAGCTGTTCTCACAGTATTTTCCAAGCCATTCATAAGCAGCTCCTCTACTGTTATCCGCTTAGATTAATACTAATGCGTGAGAAGATTCAGTACGTGTAGCAACATAGAAGATGATGTAAGATAAATCTTCGTAGTATTGATAGCAGCAGGTGATATAGTGCTCCTTTGTGGATGGATTAATTTGTTATTGTAACAAGAGGTTTTTTTTGGTCTCTCTTTTATTTTTTTAAGCCTCTGAAAGCCGAAGTACATCCATTCCTGCTATGGTGTTTTATTTTCTGTTAACTGGTATATTTTTAGCTAGATTGAGGTCTCAATTTCAATTGTTTGATTTATACCAGGACTTTATCAGGTTATTTCAGGTAGTCATATCAGTATTTATAATTCAGCTATTTCAGAGAGAAGGGCTGAAAGACCATGTACAAAGGAAAAGCAAAATCCTTTTGAACTCTTAAAGATGCATAGTTTCAGAAAGATTTTGGCTACGTCCAACTACCAGTATTTGAGTTGAGACTGCAAATGGGCAGAGGGTAAGAGAAACATTTGGGTTTTTATATAGACCAATGTACAGAGAAATGGGACTGGACAGGACCCCCTGCGTTGAGGCAATTCCACTGTTTTGCAAGCACTTATGTCATAGAATCATTTCAGGTAGGGGGTTGTGCTGCACGTTAAAACTAGAAGTAGGTCTTTCTTCAGGTTCTTGTTACCACTTTCCTGTAAAAAGATGGTTCTTCTGCCTGTTTCAGCATTGGCTCAGTATCTTCTGAAGCCCTTGTTTCACTTCTGTTCACATCTTTTTGGAAGACAAAGCTGCTCATTTCCTTGATTATCCTAATCACCTGGTCTAGATTCAGTATTTTTTCCCTGTTTAAATATGACTGCCTAGAAATGTATGCAGAAGCCACCTCTATGGCATCTATAAGCTATGCAATGGCACTGATGCACTGATACCTCCCTGTTTCTACCAGAAGCCCTTTACCTGATAACAAGCCAGGACTGTATTTACGCTTCCCATCATGGCTCAGTCATCCTGCCCTCCATGAATACCCTCAGGCCTTTTTCCCCTCTGTCATCACTGACTAATGAGTTCTCAGCTTAGAGAAAAAGTTCTCGTTCTTAATCTCTAAGTGCAAGGTGATGCTACTTTTGTACTATACAATTTGTTTCCGTTTCCACTGCTCCTGTTCTTGAATGTCTCAGGTTCTTCCCACGCAATATCCTGATACTCATCTTTACCAATGACATCTCTCAGCAAATGTCATAGCTCAGTCCTGGTTTTAACTGAAGTCGTTATATAAAAGTATGAGACATGACTGGTTCCTACTGATTTTTAAACTACAGCCACATTCAGCTCTGTTTTGCCCGAGAACTTCCTTTTTAAACTCAGACTGCTGCATCGCTTGCGCTAATCCCTATCTTCTCCTGCCTAATAAATACTTCTCCATGTGGAATCAAATGTGCTTTTCATATCAAGCTTGATGAAATCCCCGTGTTTCTTTAATCTAAAAAAAAACCAACCACCTATCAAAGAAAAACTATACATTTATTTTATTTTGTCATTCAAACTGTGCCAGCAGTCTTCCACAGGCTCTACTATCTTTGTTACTGTTCCTGGCACTTTACACAGGCCTAAATGTCTCCTGGTGAGACAACTCAATCCCTCGTTTAAAAAAAATCCCTTGCTAATTTTTAAAATACTAGTGGTGGTGTCTTTTCACCTCCTTTAAAAAGCCTATTTCTTTCCTTTTATAATCTGATGAAGGTCTGCCATCAAATCTGGGTTGCAGGAAGGCTAGAAGTCAGGACTCTTGGGGACAGAAATAATGTTTGAGGAAGTAAGAGCCCAGTTCTCTCATTCTTCAAAGTTGAAGGCTTATTTAGGTGTCCAGATGAAGCATGCCTTATTGTTTTCCACCACTAGCACATGAATATTTGTCTGTATCAAAGTACCACAGACAATTAGAAGCTGATTATCTAGTTAAAAGACAAGTTGTGAAATAGCCGAGTTTTGAAATGATTTTTATTTTGTCTCCTGATAAGCTTTAAAGTGAAATGTGGAGGTAAAAATGTAAAATGTGGAGGTAAAAGGGTGAGTTTGAAATAGTGTCTGCCCAGGTTATGCTTGGCTTTATCTAGAGCTATACACACTGGTCTTCCTGAGCTCCTAAATTCATTCTTTATTGCAAAAGAATGAATGTTAACACTCCCTTTCGTTTCAGTCGTGCCATTTCAGCAAATTTACCTCTCTGAATCACTAACTGAACTCAACAAAAGGTTTTTATCTGCTGATAACTTTCCATCTGAGAGATTTAAAGTGTCAGATGACATTAGCTCTAGCTCAACGATGTTATTAAATTCTCACCTTAAATCTCACATACAGAAAGCTCTTGTCAGGTCACATGAATGAGATGATTGCATTAGTCATACTACAAGAGTGATATACTCATTTCAGTAAGTTCACTGCATTCAGGCTGAAGTTTGATCTATGACAGGACACTTTGTATCTAACACAATGTGGTTTCTTTACTTAAGTGTTTTCACTAGTTATGTTCTTGTCATTGTAATTTATATTCCACTTTGCTCTGGAGTATGTGCTCCTCTGTATCCTTGCTGCTTTTGTTGAACTGTGATCTGCTACAGTAAAAAAAACCCCATAACACACCACAATTAGTTTATTCAAGAGACTTGTTCTGTTCGTAGTTCAGCTTGAAACAAACTGTACACTTCTGAAGTACAGCGTCCGTGCCCTGGCCTCTGAATTGCAAAACTAAATTAGCATGACTGACATTTTGCATGTGGGAATTTATGCAAGGATCTACTTGTGACAAGTTTAAATACACCATCTGAAACAGTGATGAATTATGAATGATCAAAATTAAGTGGTTTTATTTATTCATTGTTTTTATTTTATTTCGGCCTTTTCCTGGCTTCTCTTAACCCAGTAATAACCAGATGGCTTGGGATGGATAGGTTTTTTTTTGTGTGTGTGTGTTGATCTTGAAGGAAACCAGTGCTGTTGACTAGATTTAGGGATTAAAATGAATTTATCTACGGATTAAGAACTCCATATGCCAGTTTTAGTGGGTGTTATGAAATAGGAATCGGCTAGCTACAGAATTCCTAATGCACTTATGTACTTTTGTAGCCTAAATCATCTTAGTACCAGAGCTCTTCAGCCACTTGAATGTACCTACAACACCCATGTGAGTTAAAAGGGTTATCTCCTGATTCTCCTAACGGGATAATGGAAGTGCAGGAAGATTAAATGGCTAAGTCAAAGCCAGCAAGAAATCTGCAGCAGACTCACAGCTAAAAGACAGTTCTCTGGGTTCCAGGACACTGCCTTGAACACAAAGTTATTTCTCCATCCTTGCACAGTAGCCTTACCAAGGCCAGCAGCCCACCTCCTGGGATGTTCTGTGTGGGGTAGCTCCTTAGGCAGAGTGGGGAGGCAGGCGCCTGCCCTCCCAGTTTTCAGAGTTGTAACTCTGGCATCTTTTGTTGGAAGATCGCAGGATGTTTTATAGACCTGAATTGTGTCTCCTAGCCCTTTTGTTAATGACAGGGGGGTTGTAAGTACAGTTATCAACGTCTTATAGCTGGGTAAAAGGGAAGATAAAGTGCTGGTAAGCGTGTATATCACATGGTTTCCTGAGATTGTCCTGCACCTCATCTGCCGAACCTGAGTCATCTCTGGAGCAGATCCCACCTCACCAGTTGTGTCAAGGAAACGGCAGCGATGCTTGGCAATGCAGCAGGGATCTTGTAGTTAATTAAGATTTACAGATTGTTTGAGAGCACAGATTTTTAAGTAACATTGGGGTATCTGTGTTGCACACAAGTCTCTGAGAAGTGATAGCTCTGCTTTCTCTGTATTATTTAACTGCGCTACCCCAGCCTCCTGTTAATGCTGGCATATATGCCATGCTGACTTGCATTAGAACCTTATTTCCTGTGACTCAAATGCATGGAAACTGTATACCTACACTCGTCAGTGAAAATATCAGTTGGATTCTGTGCTGAACAAAACGATATGCTTATTTTGGTGTTGTCTTTGATGTTATAAATTTCAAGCAACACCACAAGGAAAGTTCTGTGAGTCCCTAGGGCCAGCAGGTCTGTCCTTCGGGAGCTGGGTCTGGGTCTGTGTTTCAGCATGGACTACTTCGCATTCAGCATTTCCTACCATCATTTCCTTTCCTCTTGCTGTTTACTTATCTCTTGCTCCCCCCTTATTTTTCCAGTTTCTTTCTGTTGTATTTCTCTAAACCTTCAGATGCACACCACTGGCTTATTTGTTATATTTTCCATCAGTCCTGGGGTTCTCTGGTCTGGTAATAGGTGTGTTTCTCATAGGACCTTCCCTGTGTCTTTTACGTCATATACGGGCTCAGCACCCTTTCACTAACTTAAAATTTTGTGTTTTGCCATCCTCTTTCCTACCATTCTATGTTTCTCCCGCCCCCACCCCCTGCATCTTTTTTTAAGAAAGTATTTTTATTTTTTATCTTCATTTAACTTTTAAAAAACTCCAACTCCCTAAATCCTTTCATCCTCTTGTTTTTCTTTTTTTCTTCTATCAGCTCTGATTTTTTATTGTGATCTTTTGGCTCCTTTTTAGGGCTTCAGCTCTAAGTCCCTGCCCTGTGCCTCACATAGATCCATGCAGAACAGTGTATTGGCCACCCCTAAATTATTGTGCACACCTGAAAGAGCATATAGTGGCTGGTCGCTCCTTGAGAGCTTTTCTTCACCGTGGGATGGGGAGCTTAGAAACAGCTGTTGCTCCTGAATTTCAGTCCCTGGTTGGAGTGCTTCTCCACATCCCACAAGGCTGGCTTTCCCTATCTCCTGCCAGCCCCAGCCTCTATTTTCTGCTTCAGTCTGCTTTGGGACAGGGCAGTGAGAAACCTTTTTTTTATACCATTTTCCATGATAAAGCTGGAGTTGGGCCTGGCCTTTGGTGGTTTCTTGCCAGTCGTGGCTGGACACGGGCTGTCCTGATCACTTCTATGGTCCCACGTTGCTGAGAAGGGGCTTCCCTCTCTTGTAGCACAGTGCTGGGACTGGGGGGGGCGTGGCTGGGAACATGCAATGGGCTGGTTCCTCCAGCACCCCTCCACATCCCACCACCCTGGGATGATGCCTTTGCACTCTCCTCCCTCCAGCAACAGCACCCAGTGTTCAGTTCCCCAAAATACCTCTGCAGACAAGGGGAAACAGCTGCTGCTGAGTTTAGAGTGGTAAGTAGTGCAGGGCCCTGCAGGGCACTATTTCCTCCTCACCCTAGTTCAGCTGTGAGGGCTGTGCTGCAAATGGATGAGGTTTGAACTTTGCAGATGAGCAACCTGATCCTTGTGATAGACGAAATCCTCTGCTCTGTGGAGGTGCATGAAGTGACAGAGGCCATGGCCCTGAGGTACCACCCATCTCGTGTGTGTAAACTTTGTGATTTCAAGGGTTTTTTTGGCCTTCCTGGTTGTCAACAGTAACATCCTCTGAAGCTTTTCAGCTTAATGTACCAGCATTTATTTACAACTCCACCTTGACCGAGTTTTATTTTATTTTTTGTGTGTAAAATACATTGTTCCTGAAAGCAAGGGACTAATAGCAGACTAGAGCTAAGCCTAGTAAAAGCAGGTGTTAAGCAATTTGTCACCGCATGACTCTGCTAATGCATCTTTAGTCCAGGACTGCAGTACCCCCGCCACGTTTTAAAGTGCAGAAAGATAAGCGTATGCCGTACCCTGGAGTGCCTTAGTCTATAAATGTAATTCAGAAATATGGGAAACAGTGCTCTGAATCTGATGGCCTTTTTCAACACAATTACAGAAGCAGCGTGAGATGTTGAACATTTGCATCAAGGGCGCACAGAGCAAACAGGAAGTTGGATGCGCGGACTGTTAATTCAAGCCTAGATAAGCTTCTGACTAAGAGGGTTTTAATTTGCTTTTTTTACCCTGATATGATGCCTGTATGATAGCAGCTTTCCTGAGAAGACCTATTATGACCTACGCTCATCTGTAAAGCTATGTTTAATCATAAAGATGCCTCATGCTTTTGAATGGGCCTCTGCAGGCTTCAAGGATATGAATCTAAGAAAGTGTGGAATATCAAAATGTTTTTATTTGACTGCAGGTGAAGACACTTTAATCTGGAAAAATTGTGTGTGGTTTGAAATGAAATGGGGAACAGATGAAAAAGTGTGTTTTCTCTCAGGAGGGAGACGGGAAAAGCATTTTATCCCCAAATGCCACGTTTGTGTCTGTCCTTTCAGAAACACTTCCAGGAAGGTACCAGGAACATCTCTTGAGCACTCGGTGTCCTCAAACTCTTGCCGATATGAATGGGAATTGAAGACTTTCAGTACTGTTGAGAGGTTTAGCTCCACTGGTCACAGATAGGAAAGTGTATGCCTGTGCTGGTACCTCTAGATGCACACCAACAAACTATTAAAGAGCACTGGCAGAACAACCCTGGCAAGGTTGGCCTGGCTACTAACAATTTTTCAAATGTTTGAACAACAACAAATTAGTCCTCTAGTTACTGATCAAGACCTCTGATTATTATCAGAGCCTGCAATATAGCCTGGAAATCAGTAATCCCTGGCTTTGCATAGCCGGGAATAGTTAAGATCTAGGCAGAGAGGATAGACAAAGCAAGCATCAGCAGATGCACTGGGAACACACAATCTCCATCATATCAGAGGGAGCTTTTCCTCTGATTTCACTCAACAACAGGTGGTTAGCTGATGCATTGTGACAGGTTGAGCTTATCTGGTATATTTGACTTTTTGTTTCTTAAGGGTATAGAAGCAGTTTGTGTGAATGGGTAGATGGAGAAATCTCAATTTTTCTAACATGTTTCCCTTTGACCTTACCTGTTAGAAATACATGACATCTATGCAATTTTCCTGGCAATGAGTTATGACACAATCTCAGGAAAAGGTTTCAGGGTAGGCAGACGTTGCAAAAATTGCCAGCTGTTGCAAGAGTCCTTTGATCTACACGTGTGCATAAATGAGTGTTCATACAGCTGGATGGCAGCGCTTTGAAATAGTATCAGCAGAGAAATGCACTGCTCTTGGTCTTTGTATATTTATGAGTCATTCTCTTTAGCATTGATCCTGTGAGAATTTTTTCTCCCCTCACTTTGTATTCAGCAAGTAGTGTGAGAAGTAAGGTGGGGTTTATTCTGCATTCTGATGGAGTAAAGTTTGCAGGATTGGTTGCCTCTCAAGTATTTATCAGCAGCAGAGGCTGGACCCAATATTACTTAGCTTTAATGCTCATTTTCCCAGAGGTACAGGTTATGTAGCTACCGGCCCTGTGTGTGCTTGACCAGGCACTTCTACAAAGGGCGGAGATTGTGTCTTCCAGGGGGAATCTTCATCATCAGCCCCAAAGGTTCTTCTGCTGTTTACTTAGCTGTAAGGGCCATGGTCCTAAAGGAGTGGGTGCCAAGCATAGCAGGTTGTCTTCCTCTCATGCACTTAGGCATTGTACAGTCTTCCTCAGGAATACTGATTCCCCCGGACAGGGAGGCAGGTGTCTCTTGCATAACAACAGGCACTAAGGCAAGCAGAAACACCAGGTGGCCCTTAGCATGAATAAAGCCCAAGGGTCATGCTCAGAACCTCTTCAGAAACATTGAACTCAGAGGGGCTGTGTCTGTCTTGAGTTTTGAAAAGACTTTGTCCCAGTTTTTGATGATTGTTTAAAGGGATTTCTCCAAGAAAAGCTGAACCTGCTGACTGTGGCCCTTCCTCAGTTGATCTTGGGCTGGAGCTGAGCTTGGGCTGATCCAGACAATAGGGGCTGGCTGTCATTTGTCCTATAGAGGTTCACTCTGTCATTTGTCCTGGCTGTGGCTGTTTCCACACAATGCGTACCATGAGGTCATGCTAGTAATACAGGGAGAAAGGACATGGCTGTTGCTGGAGTTAAGCCTGTTCTCAAATTTGTGTGCAGCAGGGAAAAGGATGCTCCTGCCTCTGACAAGTTCCTCTGTACATTTCTGCTTCAATCGATGCTTCAGATTTCACCCTAAAGATTATTTGCCTTCGTTTGCTATGCCAGATAATCCCAGTGTTTAGCAGTGAGGTATGCTGTTCCTGGCTGTTCTTAATTAATATATTTCAATCTGTCAATAATTAATGTAGAAATCAGGAAGAATAATGCCGTGGAGGCTACAGACTGAGATCTGCTGCCTGGCAACAGTGAATGTACATATCCATTATATCAGGAAATTAGAAACTGGAGCAAGAACTGATCTGTCTGACATTTTGTAGGATGATATAAATGGTCCCACTCAACAAACACTAGATTTATGTGAGGATATGAATGATATGTGTCTGGGGAAAAGATATTATCTCTCTTATGAGGGTGCAGTTAATGCCAGACATCAATTAAGTATAGTTCATTAAAGCCTCTGGGTAATCTTATTTTTGGACTCGATCAGAGGAGCAAGCTACAAGGACTGACAAAGGGGTTATCTCAGTAATAATCTCCACTTTTGCATGTAGCGTCTCTCATCGGATGGGCTAAGTGAAGTAGCATCTACTCTAGACTGTAACAAAAATAACCTTTTCTGTTGGAGAGAGTGTGCAGTGAAAAGTAATAGTGGCTTATTATGTTTGAAGTAGTTGCATCAGATAGGTATATTGAGATATGCCAGTCATGATAGTAGTGCTGATATGATAAAGGCTGGTTTATGCACTCACTCTCCATCCTTTGTAGGCAATAGCTTTGCTTCTGCCATGTTCATGGGATGTGGCTGTATCTGAAATATTGCACAGATGAAACATCTGTACAGATGGAGCAACTGGAGCCAGGGAAAATTATGGTACAAGGAGGTGGCATTTTTCATTTTGTTAGAGACAAGGAGGTGACAAGTCTCTAGATGTTAAGACAGTGTTCTGACTTTTACCAAGTAGCTGGCTGAAACTGCAGCCCCTTAAGTGGGATGATTTTGTCAAGTAACTTTCTACTTCTTTGGCTGAACTGGAAGCTTTACCAGCACTTAGCATTTGCACATTAACTTGCAGACCCTGTCTGCAGGGGAGAAACAGGAGCTTTGCTGCTCTGGGATCTCCCCAGAGATTACATCCTCTTCCTTCTCAGATTTTTTCCCCCATGGTGAGAGATCTTTGGGGAGGATGCTTACCAAGAGCTGCCATCCATACAGACCATGGTGAGGCCCTGTGGAGGACCAATACTGCCAGGCACGTCTGCTTATGAACTGTGGCATTGCTGTCCACCTCTTCCTCACTTGCTGCATCCCTCCTTTTCCCTTCTCCCCTCCGCATGAAGCCTCAGGCTTGCTTACTGTGTGAGTATAATAACAGCTACAGCTCTCCAGAGCTCGACACAGGCTAAAGTATGTCGGGTTTCTGGTAGCATATTTCAGCTAATCCTTGTTCATATCTGGGGTTTTCTGTTTCAGAGGCACTCAGAGTAGGAAGCCATGCCAAATACTGTATAATGAGAGAAAACTGGCAATGCTGACTTCCTGAAGGGATTATTTCCCACGGGCCATTCATAACATCATGCATGGTGTTCAAGTTTTCTGCTTCCCACAACTCTTCCCAAAGCCTTTTGGGATCCTCAGATATCTTTTTCTAGTAATTATTCCACTTTCTGGATTTGGATCTTTTCTTTTCCACTACCTGTGTTAATTGGGCAAACAATAACACTCCACATCCAAAGGCAAGAGATAATCTCTGCAAGTTTTTGTACTTGAGGGGGATATTCAGACTAGCATAAAAGCAAATCTGCTGTATACAATGTGAGTCAAAGTAGAGTCATTTCCAAAAAAACCCAGCTCTAAACATCCCTATTAGCAAAGCTTCTGCGCTCTACTTAAAGAGCTGGCAGTAAAATAGTTGGCTTCAAAAGTATAAAATTTTATTGTATTACCTGCCTTGTTGCACTATAACTAGCACAGTTCTTTGTTGGGCCATGCTGTGCCTCAGTCCACAGCAGCTGTCAGCTCCTATGGTAGAGCAGATAAGAGAGAAACCTATTTCATGGTGCCAGATTCTGGACAGGGCCCAGCTCGCTCTCATTTTCAGGGCAGCTCTGACTCAGATTTCTGCTGTGGGGCTTTGAAGTAGCAGCGCTGGGAAACAGTCTGTGAGGCTGCGTCGCCCTTTCAGAGCAAAAGGAAACTTGCAGCTTCCTGAACCTGAAGGATTTGAATTCTTTTTTTCTCCCCCCCTCCTCCCNCCTGGTCCTACCTGATGTTATTTTTCGGGTTTATTTGCGGCTGCCTCCATGTGAGAACCTGATGTTTTCCTTGCCAAGGTGTGTTGTCCCTCGCAGTAGAGGAAGGTAAGCTAAGCAGGCTTTGCTGAGCTCTCTGGAGACACAGGGACACACTGTAGCTCTTCCCGAGGTCTCAGCTCCAAGTTTAGCCTCGGCTGCTGCTGTTACTTGCCACCACCTGAGGTCTCACTGAAACCTGAGTTCTTTATCCCTCCTATGTACAATTAAATTAAGTCAGCATGGCACCCCAGAGAATGCACGGACCAGAAGGAGGCAAATAAGACAGGAAAAAGTAGATGGTGAACTAGTTATCTCTTCCATTTATACTTTTAACGAGATGAATTAAGAAAGGCACATTTGCTAGCAAATCTCACTACAGCTTTGGTTGAAATGTCTTTGCTGTGAGGCTGGGAGAGACTTCTAAGGTTGGTGTTCTGATTAGACAGCGTGCTACTGAAGGGCAGCTAATTAGTGAAGCCTCAGTATTTCGGCTGTTACGATAGGTTCAATCACATATTGTGAAACTGTAGAAGATGTGAGTGTTTCTTGGTCTGTTTTTCAAAATCCTTCTCTCTTTTTTTTTTTTTTAAACTGGCTAAATATGTACCATGAAGGTTTATTCCGGTTTATATCAGTATTCTAGATTCCCACTGAATGTATATAATAATTTTCTGGTCCAGCAGAATTTGTGTAAACATGTCATCTTCCACCATCTTGTTTGCATGTGTTGCCTTTCCCATCCCTGCTTGCATTAACTGAACTTCTATTAATGCTCTGTAACCAAAGGCAAGAAATTATCTTTTCAAGTCTTGGCATTGGAGGCAGAAACTTCAAATATCATAAAATCCTTCTGGGGACTTGTTTAAATGATTTTTTTTTTCCAGATAATTTTTTCAATTTATGTATTTGAACCAATTAAAAAATACTGCAACTAAACCTCTTTAAAATAAAGAACATGTAAATATGATACATTTATTAAAAGAGCGTCTATCCATCAACCACTATGTGGTTATGCTGAGCATTGTAAGTTCATCTCCTTACCTTGCCTTTTAATGTTTCTTCTCATTGTATTCATTTTTCATCACGTGCACCACTATTCATCTGGATTGGCACCTATGTGACATCAGAATCCAGATGATGACTGCTTGGCAGATGGTCTCTATCATTCTGTGGTCTTCCTCCATTTCTCATCTGGTCCTGCTGTATATTTTAGGGGTCTTGACAAGGCTTGGAATAAAAAGTAGGAAAGTATGGCAGCAAATCCCTTTGCTAATGAATGCATAAAGCAGAAAAAACTTTGCAAAAAGGATCTGCATTCCCTTTTCCTGTGTTATGGATAAGGTCATTGAGACACGGCAAAATGATTCTGTCTTGGTCACCCAGCTGGAAAACAGCAGAGCCAGGATGAACACACAGTTATCCTGAGCTCTGATTTAATCTACTTCCCTCTGGCCAACACTGCCTTCGAGGCCCTGTCATCTAGAGGATGTTGTTTCTCTTGTTCAGTAAGTAGCAGACCCACACAGAGATCTGTGAGAGCAATCCCACTGAAGGCAATGAGGAAGGCTTACCTGGGCCTTTCCTCGGTGGTAGAAACCAATAAAACTGTAAAAACTCCCTTTCAAATTAGAGTTAGCATATAGAAGTGCAAAAAAGGTACTGTCTTATGCATGGAGTAGAAAGATACGTGAGCCAAGAATGGGTAAAGAAATTCATGTGGGTGCTAAGTATCCTGCTTGTAGTATTATAGCTTTGAGGATCAAAAAATCTTGTCCTAGATACGTGGGCTGATTCACTGAGAAAATGTGCAGTGTTAAATCCCTGCGTCATATTTCTTACCCACACTGGGGTTAGACCAGAGGTCGCAAACTGGGTTGTCAAAGCAGCACACGTGGGATTTCACAACTGCAAGATCTGGCTGTTTTAAACACCCATTGAAAATCTATCTTCACTTGAAAAGATGAGAGGTGGGAGGATATGCCAGGTGAAGGATCACCCTGCTGCTTGCTGTGTTTTATAGCTCTATTTCCTTAATCATCTTCTTCAGGCAACCATCTGAGAGCCGGCCACAGATCAGGTGAACCCTTGGGGTAACCCTAAAGAGCCATCTATGTATTTTTATTTGATGTTTCAAGAACCCTAAGAAATAAACAACTAGCATCCACGGTACTAGAGCCTGTAATAGCAACACTGCCGTGTTTGAGCATTTCCACTGCAGAATACTTCAGCTTTGCGGTAAAAGTAATAGCAGATTATCCCCACAATATGCAGTAGACAATTTCCTTTGATGCCTTTTGGGGAAGAATCAAGGAGATAGATTTTTTGGGGTTTTTTTTCCCCTACTATCACAACCCACACAGCTCTCATGATTCTTGGTGTCATTTTGTTCTCAAGAGGAAATAGGATGATTGAAGAGAATGACACTGTCATGATGTCTTTAACTTTTTTTTAAAAAAGACTGCTTGGATATCAAAATTTAAATGAAGATAAGTAGCAGAAGCTCCAGTTCAGGAACTTGCCTGGCATAAAAAAAAAGGAGCTGCATTTTGATTGCAGAACTGAGGATTTGTTTGGCCTCAGATTTCAGGAGTTTGTGTTTGTTTGGTTTTTTTCTCTAGAACATTAGCTTCTATAACATTAGGTCACACATGCAAGTCTTCTTGAGGGGTAACACGTATAGAGTGCAAAATACGAATGAAGGCTACTGAATTATTTTGGCAGATCTGGATTGGGTACAACTGGTCTACTACAAGGCATTTGGCCTCTGAGGTACTGATTAGAATATTGCCAACCTCAGCAAAGGCAGCTGCTTGATGGGCTTTGAAGGATGCGCCAGTAGCCTCATTGAATTTTCAAAATCTTCCTTTTCCCAAAGCTGACATTACAAAACATGCCTCCCCTCTCCTGGCTTAACGATGTTGCTAACAAAATTGTTAAGGAATTGATGGGCACTGAGATTTTTCTCTTTCAAAACAATGCTGCTGCATGTCACTGAGATAGATGTGATGTGGTTTGCATTACCCACTCTGCCCAGGCTTGGATTGGCAGCTTGCATTGGCACTGGGTGCCTGGAGCAGCTCATGTAAAAGATGCTGTGTTTGACATTTCTGTGACCTCTTGCTGCCTGTTTCGTAAGTAGCTCATTGGAATTTTTTGCTGCAGACTCAAGTAGAAGTTGTCTGGGTTTTTTTAATTATATTCTAGCTTATACTTCAGGTCTTATTCCTCATTGCAAGCAAATGCATATTAATAGTAGGAATATTATATGTTTGGCAAATGATGTCACAGCTGAAATCTTCACACACAATACAAAACAACTATTTGTGCTGAGATGGATGGATGATTATTACCTCTTTGTTTTCTTTTTCATTATCCTTTTGAATTAAATCCTCCTTGCAAAGCCATTATCCTTGCTTTAAACAGCTCTCTATCTTGAATATGTCTCTGCCTCTTCTACAGTTTTTTTCTTTGCTTAGATTGAGTTCTAATTTTCAGTGATTTCTGAGATCTAATTTCCTTATTGTTTCATAGTTGTACGATGTCCTGTTCATAAATTCAATACGTGCATACTCTGTTTTGTTTTTCAAGTGCATGTAGGCCAAAAAGTAGCAGGAACCTTCTCTAAAAGCTATATTTACAGCTCCGGTGGCAAGCACTCTCCTCCTACACTGGAAAGCTGTGAAAAACTGTCAAGATGTGAGCGTGCATAACAATGCTTTTGATGGCTGGAGCTGATTTATTTTTTAACCATGGCTTCATTTTGTCAGACCAAACACGGTGGGAAAGAAGCTCTTCTGATAAACCCCAGCAACACACAGGCTTCAAAACTACTTAAAGTTGCAGCATCTCATGCTACTCCACCCTGCACAGAGTGAACATAGGCATAACACAGAACCAAGAAAGACTGGTTATGCTTAGGTCTAATTCCTTGCTCTTCCAGTTCAGAAATGGTCAGGAATGTTCCCTTTATGTGTGACAGTGCAATGCAGTGGCATTACATGAGCTCCCTGAAAGTGGACTTTGCTCATAATGACAGAAGTAAGTCAGTGCTGCATCTGCAGCGCTTGCTTGCAGTGTAGCATCTGCATTCTCTGCAGTGCTTTCTGTACTCAGGATAGATAAAACTATGTCCTCGTGCTAAGGGGAAATATCAAGATACAACAAATTATCAGTTTATTATTTTGTTTCCATATGAACTTAAGCTTTTCCAATGGAAATTTTAAAAGTGTGGTAGTAGAGAAATTAAAAAATAGAGCCTTTGGCTACAGGGTTGGACTGGCTTCTCCATTTCATGGTCTTAATCTACAAGTGATCTTAAGGCTGAAACCTTTAAAAGCCCATCTCATCTCAAAAGTAGCTAGCATGAAATGGAGATAGGAGCATATGTCTAATAGTGGGTTTCTGCCAAGTAGCTGCAGGTGGTATCCCCGATTCCTGCAGATATCTGTGATAATCATTTCTCCCTTGTGCCATGTTCCCTCCTAGACAACTTCCAGGTGACAATTTTTTTTCCTGTCCCACAAACCTCATGTTTGTTTATGGAGGCTTTGGGGCATTTTAATGGGAAATGCTGCTTTGATGTTACAAAGGTGTCCCTGTTTAAAACAAAACTGCTTGCTCTTATTAGATGAGATGCCTTTTATTGGCCAAATGAGCTTTCAGGCTGGTACCTTCTTGATACAACTGGAAAGTAAACTTGCCTGGCGTTTCAGCTTGAGGATTAAGCACTCTTAAGTCCTTTCTCTGGTTTGTTAAATGTGTCTATCCCTGCTCCATCACAGGCTGATTTTTTAGGTGTTTATTGTGTGCACTGAAGTCAGGTCTGCAATCAGCCTCTTCTCATGCTATTATTGATGCTTCTCCTCCTATTGGGCTTCACAGACTCTGGAACTGACTGCAGAGATGGGCATGGAACAAGAAGGAAACATAGCATAGAAGTTGTAGCTACCACCTCCTTTGCTAGACAAATGATGGGTGGGGAAGGAGGTTCATGGGGGAGTTAAAAAGAGTTAGATTTGGGTGTCTGGGAATTTGGGAGATCGAAGATAAAGCCTGAGCAATGTAGAGGGTGGGGAGCAATTAGAGGTGGCGTAAGGGAAGAGTAAGACCAGTAAGGGCTGAAAGAGATGGAGAGGCGCTGAAAGGAAAGGGACAAAAATTTAAGGTGAAGAAGAGACATAAGAAGGAGGGATGAAGGTTATTCAGAGGCAGATTTTAACTTTTTTTATACAGAGTGTGAGAGAGAACTTGTTATGAGAAAGCTTGTGCTAGAGGAAAGGGGACGCAAAATGGGAGCAGGAGGAGGGAACAGGTTTTCCACTGTCAACTTCTGTAGGCCTGACAAATAAGATACCTTTTGCTTATCTGGAGAGCACATACAATTTCTGTAGACAAGTGTCATTGTTTATTTTCAGCAGATAAATAGGTTTGCCATGGTAGGTAGGCATATCTGCTTAAAAGTCTGTTATGGGGACATTTACTCAACATCCTTTATCGCCCCTGTCCTTCATGTTGTGAAGGGGCTACATTTTCACCAAGGGCATTTTGTTTCTCTAGACCTTAATTGCAAAACTTGGTGGAGTGTTTTAGAACTGATTTAGCCACTGCAGACGAATGTCACAGGAGACTGGTGTTTTTGTGGGTTGGCATGGTTCTCCAGGCCACTTCCATGTGTTCCGTTTAGGATTTGTCAGTTGTTATGAGAAAAGATTCAGTTGTCAGGGCACAGGCACTTGGGCACTGACCCATCTGCCTGATGGATTGGCAAGAAAGCACACAAAGATGCTTTTGATATTTTCAGACTACAACCTCATGGACTCACTCAGAATAAGAAAAATAATAATTTATCAGTAGTTTATATTTGCTTTAGTGAGAGAAACTTAAGGTCCTTTTAGGGTATGCAGAGAGAAATGCTTGTGTGAAAGGTGCAAGAAACGTTTTCACAGTCAATTAAGGATGAGCTCCTCTGTAGAACTTTTCTTCTGGGCACAATCTCTTAGGCTTTGTGTAAACATTGCTTAGCTTAGCTAGTGTAATAAGAGATTAATATCTTGTCGTGCCTTTAACTAGCAAAAGTCCGAATAATAGTTGATAATTTCCTCCCATTTCTGGTTATTACTCTTGTGTAAGTTTGAAAATCATTCTTGCTTTGTATACAGCAGTCAGTAGTGTGGCCTTTTTATTCATGTTCTGCCAGTGCATTAACACAGAACAGTGCTGAAAGTAGGATGCCTACATGATCAACAAATTACTCTGGCTAATCCTCTGTGCTTTGCTTTTTAACAACAAATAGCAGTCAGTCAAGAAATAAGCAAAACAGCTACAGATGTACCAGCTCTTCTCATTTTACAGACATTAGGAGACAGATTTGTTCTTTTTTCTTTTTCTTTTCCCACATACAACCTTCATTTTGCTGCACAGCTTGAAATGCTGATGTTTCAATATGGGAAATACTGATTTGCCGAGCCCAATATAGAATTTTCTGAGGCTTGTTTTGGGGTATGGACATTGCATCATCCATCAGGGAAATCAAGCTAAATTCAGGTCTCAGATCTGTCTTAGCTCACGAATGAAAAAGATCAGCGGACTTAAGTCCCCAACAGCAGACATTTATTTGCCTTACAGAACTGCTGAGCAGTTGACAGACCTGAGAAATTGGTATGCCACAGGGAGGAAAGGACCAATATATTTCCTAGTTGGAAGCTTTGTTGTAAGTATGGGCACACTGTATAAAATCTCTTGCATTTTAGGGTAATATACACCACCTTTAGCAGTGTTTTTATGAATGAAGGAGAATGATAATAACTCTAAAGCCTTTCTAGCTTGTCATGGATCAGTTAGCAGAGTCTGGAGACTGAAAGGATTTACTGGAGGGGCCTCTCTCCTTTACTTCTCAAATTCTGCAGTTACTCTAACTTCAGTGCTAACTCCTAAAGTGTTAGCTAAGTGCCCTAAGCTTCTTCAGGGAAAGACACAAAGAATTTGTGTCTGAAACTCATCTTGCATAACACCTGTGTTACAGCATACAGTCACAACTGATATGATACACGTGGATTTTTCAGCTCATCACCTCTTGGCCATGAGTACAAACAAAAAATTAGAGCCACTGTGCAAAAACACTCGGGTCTCTAGTTGTTCATTCCAGATGAAATAGCCTATTGCTTGCTGACGTTGCATATGCAAATAAAAATATTTGGTGACTTCTAGCTAAGAAAAAGATATCTTTTCCTTTTGGACAATGACCTAGTCACTTTTGTTTCTAAACACCATGTCTGACATTACTTTTTTTGGTGCTAAACAAAACAGTCCCTAAATTTTCCAAAGGGACCTTGGCTTTTTTTTTTTTTTTTTTTTAATTTTAAGCAGGGGGGCAACATTTCCAACTAACATAGGATTTGGTTTTAAGGGAAGGAAGGCATTCAAGGAGACCTGCCCGTTGCTGGTGTAATGCAACAAGGAGAGATGGTCAAACCAGCCTTGAAGAGTAGGTCTTCAAGGTCTTCAATTCCTTTTAGAAGGTGTATGCTCTAGTATCAGAAGAGCTGTGTATCTATCCCCAGCCTTAAAGATGTAAAATACCATCAGGACCCTAGCAAAAAGTGCATGTTCCCAGACCAAGTAATTAAAGATACTTCAGTTTGTAAAGTGTCTCTCTGTCAGTCATTGCTGTTCACCATATAGCTACACAAATGCATGTGTTTTCTATCCTCACCTTTTGACACTTGCCTGTTAGTTTCTGGTGGATCAGTAGCAGAAAACCTAGCCTCTGGGAAGTCACACAACGTGCTCAGCCATTATTGAGTCGGGGTCCACGCGGTACTTAAAAAAACCCTGTTTCTCACATGAAGATCACGAATGGGTCTCACTTGTGAGATGGGAATAAAATGCAAAGTGAAGTAAAGAGATGAGCTAGTGTTCATCTCCCCCCGCTCCTGTTCCTGGGTGCTTTACCCTCTGCTGGTGTTTCTCCTGTTTTTCAGTTCCTAACGTGCCAAAGAGAACAGCTCGCTTCTGACAGTGAAGTCACATTTGCAGGGACTGACAAAAGAAAACATTTGTCCTTAGCTGGTTCCTGAAGACACCAGCTGCACAGAAATGTGCCATCCTCTGTCAGATTTCTCACTTGTCCTGTCTTACCTTGTGGATGGATTCTCTCTACTTCCTCCTGCCCTCTTCCTCCCGTCCCTGACATGGGCCAGGGAGAGACAAGCCAGAAAGGTGTACTGTTTGCACTGCTTATTTACAGCCCAGAGGAAAACAAAAGAAGAACTGAGCAAATCATGAAAGCAGATTTTCTGTCACACAAAACAGCAGACAGGAACCGTAACACAGCCAATGTGCTCCAATCCAACAGACACGGCATGTTGGCAAAGGAGTGGGATCAGATTAGGGAAGGAAAACATTCAAGTCGTAAGCTTTGCTAAAGAGTCTGGTGGAGACAGGCACTAGCGTGGGTTCGTCCTCTGCAGATAGCAGCCAGCTACACCAGAAAAGCAAGAGCATCCTTTGCTGGGAGTGGGTGTTTCAGAGAGGGACACCAATTCTTCTCCTTCACAGATGTAAACCAGCACTAATGCTGCCTCAGAGTGACAAACAACATGATATTCAGACCTGAAAGTGAAGCATAGTCTCTTCTTGGAGAAAGAGATGTTTATGTAAACTAGCCAAAAGGGTGCTATGATGGAACTGAAGCTATGCTCTTTTCTGAAATGCTGCCTTCAGCTGTCTTAAAGATCTCAAGGCAGTGACAGAGATGAGCAACTTTCTTTGCCCTCTTTCAAATGGGATCTGAGGAAGGAGATTTGCATTGCATTGTGGAAACTGTATGGGAAAAGGAGCATAGGTGCTGGGTGATAGAAAACAATGTAAAGGAAGGAACTGAGTAAAAAATAAAGCAGAGACTGGAGAGCACACAGAACAGGATAACAGACTAGAAAGACAGAGAAGCACAAAGAGAAACCAAACACAGATATGTGCCACATATAAAAGGTTAAAATATTTTAGAACAGAAACAATGGACATTGCCTAAATTCCAATATCCAGGCTCTGAGGTTTGGCCTATTTCTATAATTTAAGTAATGAATTTGTACAGTGGGCAGGTAGTTACAAACATGAACCTTTGTTTCTAATTATCTTTGTGATTTTTGATGATTAGCACCTTTTCCTTCAGGGCCCATGGTCTTTCTTTTGTTCTCTCCTCCCAGTTCCTTCTTTCTCTTGCCTGATAGAACCTCTCCTTGTTTAGCCAGGTTCTGAGCAGCATCAGCTAGAAACATGTTGTTTATGATGAGCTGTCAGAATAGCCAGGCACCTTCACAAGATCCTGTGACTTGACTCTTGGTTATATGTATGTACAATCTGTGTACAAGTTCTCACTGCCAGCAGAAGGAAAATATGACCCACTAGTTCATACTATGGCTCTAGAATTGTAATTTAAATTAGCTCTTTCTACTTTTAATGCAATAAACTTTTACAAGAAAGTGATAAACTCACACAGTTCTGAAAAGAAGTTCTCCTAGCAAAACGAGAGGTAGGTAAACATAGATTTTTCTAAAGAAAGCCAAGTATTTGCAAATTTACTCGCTGGATTGCTTGCAGGCAAACAGTGTAGCATTTAGTATCCCTGGGCAGCTAATCCTAGCCCTTTGAGAGATATGAATAAATAAGTATGACCATTTTACTGGTGGCTAAGCTGAAGCAAAGCTTTCACTCCTTGGAGATAGAGTTGTTGGTGTAGATATGCAATCTTCAATTACAGTACAATACCTGTTTTAATCCTGAGGAAGTCTAGAGCATTTGTGATGCAAATGCAGAAGAATTTGATGCAAGAAAGCTTGTACAGCATGGTTCATCTTGCTTACAGCTGATTAAGAATTAGACAAAGAATTTAGTTTTTGAGCATGAGTCATTTTGTTTAAACATTGAAACTGTAAAATCAATCTTCTGATTTTTTTTGTCATTATTTTGGAGGAACAGGGATTTATTTATACTCTTTCATTAAGCCCTTTTATTACCCTTGCCTCAAATTATGATATTTTTTAAAAGGTCACTATAGCTTCCTGCATAAACTAGTATTTCTTCCCAAGAAGATGCAAAACATATTTACTTACATGATCTATGGACTGGAACACGAGTGTATGAATCAGAAGGTCCAGTCCCATTTCTTACTCCTAGTATTGTCTTAGACCCCCCTGTAGACCCTCAGGCAAATCATGTTGCTAAAGATTGTTGTTTCTGTCTGGCTTTTGTGAGGAGGTAGGTCTGTGGAAGGATCAGGCTTTTGCTAGAGAAGGTTTGAAAAAAATAAATTGGCTTTTTATTTGCATAAGTGTTCATGGCGCTGGTGAGGGGATTGTCATAATACTGTGATCTTAAGGATTGTTGTGGAGATTCCTTAATCATGATGTAGCTGCAGTAACGGCAATATCCATGCCATTTTACTTTGAAAGGCTTAAGGAAGTAATGTTTCAGGAAGGATTCTTGTTAGGCTGTGAAAAAAGAGGACTGCGATTCCTACTCGTGATCAGGCTGTAGAAAATATGTCACAACTGTCCACAATTCTCTGTCAGGGTTTTTATACCAGTCTCAACATACAGCGGAGATCTGGAGCAGGACATGTGGTCCCACTGCATCGCGCCTGCTGAGTCCCTTCTCCTGCCAAAATGGAGAGCTTTATTTCTGCGGCTTATGCGAGAGAAATCTCCACTAGCCACTACACACAAATTCACATTTGTTGTCTGTCGGTTTGTGTATGTGCCACTGACTGCAAAACAGAGACGTATGTCCCAGAAACAGAACACGTTTTGTAGGGACAAGGTGGGAGACTGAGTGTTGGCTGCCCACTCCGTTGATTTTAAGTATGCAAATCTGCGTTGGAGAATAATGTTTGGCCTATGGAATTTTACTTGAGTTTAACACTCAAATATGGCATCAGGGAAGAATACTGAGAGGAAATTGTTTATTAGACATATGCTATGTGTGTGTTTATGCATATGTATTCTATGGTGGTGCTATATATAAATTTTATATATTAGCTAGATGTGGATGAGAAGGATGCTGCTTTGAAAGTTTTTATTTCTTTGGTGCTGAGAGGCAGAGAATGGATCAGTTTACAAAAAGAAGATACAGTAACAGCAAATCAAATTGACAGTTAAAAAAAAAACCCCATAAAATTTCTAGCACATTAGTAAAGCATTATGTATCTCATTATGGGCAGACTATAGGAATAGAGCAATGAAAAGATGGGTAATTACAGATGCTCAAACAGAGCACTTTGTGCAGATTGGATAGGATAATGAAATTAATCAACTAGACATGTTGAATTAGCCCTCAAAGGTCAAAGAAAAATAAGCAGGACATGTGTGAAACTCTGATCCTCCCAAAAAAGCAAGTACACTGTACAAATTAATGTCTGCATCGAGACACTTTGTTAGCAGTTGACAAGACTTTCACACATGCTCATGTCTCCCTAGGTGTATTAAATCTCCCTTTTTCAGAAAGAAATTATGGAGTGGGGAAAGAAGCATGTGATGCCTTAAAGAGGACATTTGGAAGTCAACCAAAGAGACCTTGTTATCAGTCTTTTTGATAAAATACTTAATCCTCCCCCCACTGCCCTGTCTATTAGGAAAAAAGGCAACATGACAGTGAACTTGGCAGAATATCAAATCTGAATGTGTGTGAGACTGTAACACCCCCAGCAGCTAAACCACTTCTGCTGCAGAGAAGCCAGCAGAAGTCTCCCCTCCGTTTGTATCTATGGAGAGCTTTAAAAAGTTCTTAGCTTAATGTGCTTTGTTGCTTTTGTCACCGACTCAGAAAATGTCTTCTGCCTTAATTTGATTAGAAAGACAAAGGGAAGATTTTTCTAACTTCTCAAATTATATATCTTGCACATATAATTTTACATCTTTTCTTAAAAGATTCTCAGCTAATGCAAAAGACCTCTATTTTGTCACAAAGAGAGCTTTGCAAAAGTCAAGTTACTATAACAACCAAGTATACTTTTTTCAATCCAGGAACCATACCCTCCTTCTAATCTTCCTCTTTGTTTTAGAATCTTTTAAGACCTTTAAGATTGTCAAGTCCAACCAGTAACCCAACACTGCCTAGTCCACCACTAAACCATGTCCCTAAGCACCACATCTACGTATCTTACAAATACCTCCAGGGGTGGTGACTCCACCATTTCCCTGGCAGCCTGTTCCAAAAGTCTGGATAACGTGGATGGATACCCTCACAGATGCACACCAGGTTTATGTAGACTTAAAAAGATCAACAGTTTGGACATATATTTGATAGAGATCCAACATGCACACACGTATCTATCTTCATCCCTTCAACTAATCTAGAAATAAAACAAGAATAGAGGAGGAAATTTGTCTTAGTTGTTTCTGTACCAAAATATCTACTTTCCTTTCAATATGATCCTTCTGAAAAGCCAGTGGAGATTATTAACTAGGGTCATAACTGGATGAACTGCATTCTGTGCCTGCTGGAGTGGCTGGGATCCCACTGTGTCTCTCCTTTCACATTCTTTGCGGTGGCTCCTCAGAGCTATTGGCAGCTGTTGGAAGTACAGCTGTCTTCAGATAACTCTACATGTGCTAGAGGACTAACTGAGGCACTTTTCAAACCAGAAGCACACCAGGGCAAAATTGTGTAGATTGTTTTCTCCCCATCTTCCTCACAAATCGTTCTCTGAAGTCCTTAAATGTAACTAAGAATTTGACCCTCTAAATCAAACAAGAAAGCGTGGTTTAGAACTTAATTTATAACCAATCTGTTTGCTAAGCACTGTGTTACCTTTTCAACTTTATGCTGAAAAACTTTATAGTCTGGAAAAACTACCAATAGTCTTGGCATTGCATTGTCAATAAAGGGGAAAAAAAACCCAGTGCAGATGAATGCACACAAAACACCAAAGCATACAACTCAGCCTTGATCCTTTCTCCACTTCCATCTGTTCTCCCCAAGTAAATTATTAGAGTGTGGGCTCTCTACTTAAAGTGCTGCTGCTTGTGAAAGAAAACAAGCTGGGGTAAGCTATTAAGAAAATAACATTATTTGGGTTTTAAGGCTAAAGTGGGGAAAAAAATAACTTCATTTAGGCCATTCAGAGATTTTTAAAACGGGAGTTGGTCTTCCCTGGTGTCTATTAAATGAGTAAAACCCCAACCTTTCTGCAGAAATCTGTCAGAACTTCAGATGAAAAGCTTTTTGATGTATGCTGTAATGATTGGTTTGGAAGTTGTTGAAGGCAGCAGGAGGGAAAATACTGGGGGAAAATTCTCTCCTCCAGCGCTGGAGTGTGCCAGGGAGAGTCTGCTGCAGACAACAGTTACGGTAAAGGAACTTTCCCTGGTCTCCTAAAGTGCAGGTTGAGGCTTGAAAAGCTAAAGTGTCTTTACATGTGCATCAGAACGTTTTAGGTGAGTTGTTCCGTGTTGCTCTGTGTCCCTTTGTCGACCAGGATTGTGGCCTTTCTTTGTAGCTGCAAGCATGGGATTTGGAGGGGGGAAATCACAGATGAAAGACTGAAGAGTTTGGAAGTGGTAGCTAAGACTATAGCTCTTTTTGTGCTGGGCCATTGCTAGAGGTCTGAAAGAGAAGCCTGTTGCCAGTGGTCAGTCTAGTAAGAGCACATTCAGTCATCTGGCTGCACTTGAGCTTTTAGGTCTGTGAAGACACTGAATTTCCTGATGACTGTGTGGAAGAGGAGGAAGGACCAAGTCTTTATACTGAGCTGGCAAAGGAGGTGGGAGTGAAAAAAGGGCACCTGAAATAGCATTTTCACGTTATTGCTAGCAATAAAAGATGAAAACCAAGTTGTGAGTCTTGCCGGGAATAATGCGGAGAAACAGAGAAGCAGAAGAGCTGATGGGACTCGCTCAACACTAGTGATCCCAGGTAACAAGACTATATCAAGCTTCATGCTAGCAACCAAGAACTAGAACTCTTTGGCCAAGGAGAAGCAGGATCCAAGTGTGCTATTCCCTACAGAACAGCAGTGAGACACCAGGGGTTCTGCCCTGGGAAAGGCACTGTGATTCCTGATTGTGCTGGGAGACAAATTTCCAGTACAGAAGGGGAAGCATTAATGCATCTCTGCAAAGGATGTGGAGGTCTGTGTGCTCTTCTGATCAGCCATACTCCAGAAAGATAAATTCAAATTAGAAAAGATACAGAGAAAGTATGCTAGAGTAGCTGAGAGAAGGGAGAGTCTTATCTTATAAACAGAGATTAAAGGGACATGCTCTCTTTAGATTAGCAGTATTAAGGCTGAGCAGGGATGATTGCCGGCTATACACACATCAGGAGAGTAAACACTACAGAGGGATAAAAAACACATTAAACCAAAGAACAATGATGGCAAATGAACAAAAAAAGTCTAAGCTGGCTGTTAATAACCAAAAGATACAAATTAGAAGAAGGCTTTCAACCATCAGGGCAATGGGGAAAACCCCTTCCCCGTGGTTTTAAAAAGAAGTTTGGTAGGTTTATGAAAAGAATTATTTGACATGTTGTCTAACATTTAGAGTGTTGTCCCTGATGGACCAGACCCACCTGCCTCATCCCACGTTCCCAGCATGAATAGATGTGTACGTCACTGAGCTGAGAACTCTGCCCTCCTTTTGTAACTCTGGAAACATAATAGATTGACTAATTAGAGCCAAGGAAAATAATTTGTATGACCAGAGATTATCTAAAACCATATTTAGCCTTAGAGAAAGGTAGGCAAATAACAAGAGGAGCTCAACTGTCCAGAAAAAAAAGAGATCACAGAATCACAAGGTTTGAAAAGACCTTGGAGATCGAGTCCAACCATACCTGTCCTCTACTAAACTGTATTCCTGAGCGCCTCTTCTACCCATCTTTTGAATACATCCAGGGATGGTGACTCAGCCTCCTCTATGGGCAGCCTGTTCCAATGTCTAACAAAGCAAGCAAGTAGTGGAAAACAAGTACAAGGGCTTAAGATAAAAATTTAATGGTAGTAAGTCAGAGACAGTCTGAGAATGCAGATGTCTTGTTCTTGAGTGTAGGTGCTGGGGAAAGTGATGGAATAAATAAGGCTTGGTCACCACACAAGGGTCCATAAAGTGGGAAACAGGACAAGTTTATGAACTGGGGCCACTACTGCCCCAGGAAGAAAAAGCAGCAGAGCTTAGAAGGGTTTGATAATAATCCAGCTGTGACCCTGAAGCTGTGCTTAAGTTGAAACTTCTCTTTTGTAAGAGTTGTTAAAATCCCAGTGTGTGCTCAGGTGAAAACTTTGAATGATGTTTATGGCATGGTTGGAGAGAAAACTTTGAATTATGTTATTTCTTGGTATGGGCCAAAGTATATATGCTGCTGGGTGCAATTTTTTTGACTGAAATTAACTTCAGAAATAGATTATCCACCTTTGCAGTGCCAGCAGGTGGCTAATTTGTGTTGGTAAATGGGCCACAGAAGTCCCCCTAGAAGGTCTCTTACATTGTATTTTGCAAGAAAAGGCAGCACTGGTGGGCAGTCATGGAATAAAATGAACATGCCATCTGAGCTACAGGTGTCCTGGCTGTCTGGCTGCCTGGCCTGCACTCCTTAGACAGCATAGTGACATCCATGGAAGATGTCTTCAATATGTTTAGAGAACTTTACATCTCTGGCAGGTGCAAAGTGTCTTATTGGAGCTGCTGGCTGAAGAAGGGGCCAACAGCCATTACATAGTGCATTAAATCTAGATGGATTTCATCTGCATTGTGGCTCCAGCTTCACTGAAATCCTGGCAGTACTGATAAGCAGTGCTAGATCAGAGAAAGATGAGTAGATGCCCCTGCTGTGGAAGAAAACCATTTAGAGGCTAGTAGCATATGCAAGCTGCTGGCAAGAAAAGCAGCAGAGTATCTTGCCAAGATAACCCTGTACAATAAAAGATCCATAGCTGAATGCAATCAAGCATCTACAGTGTGTTTTGCCAGGACCTCAGTATGTTGAAATGGAGATAAAATGATACATAGAAAACAATACTCATGGAAGGTACGAGCAGCTGGAAATAAGTTCCTGAGTACTAGAGGTAGCTACATGAAAGAAGAAAGATAGAGGTTTTTATCAGGAAGAAGCAGGTGATCCACAAAAGTGCTGAATGGGGTGTGATTCAATGGACAGTTGAAAGATTCATACTACAGGTGTGAACAGAGCTTAAACAGTAAGCAGCTGAGGAGAATATGTTGTAGGATTAGCTGTGGGTGAAGAACAGGATTTAGTTTAAAGGGCTGAATGCAAATTTCAATGGGTTAGGAGTTAACTTCATTAGGTGGATTAGAGTTTACCACTCTAAAACCTTTTTAAAATTCAGTGTGACTCAGACTGTTTGTTTCTTACTTTCTTTCTTTGCCCAGGAGTTTGGTTTGATGACTGAAATGAAAAAAAAAATCCATTTCATGCCCAAATTTAAACTGGAGGAACACTTTGGCAAAGACAGTGATCAGGCAGCTTAAAAAAGATAGATGCATCAGAATCGAGACAGCCTTTATCTGGGAGATTTCTGAACTCCATTTTGCACAGAGCAAGACAGGGTTTAAATAATTCAGATGAAACTTGCTTAGGTATTGTATACATTACAGTTAGTCTCAGATGAATTCTTTATTGTTTCACTTGAACTGATAGTTTAGTGTACTAGAGGGTCAGATTTGTAAAAAACTCTTTCCTACTTAAAGGAATAAAGTGGAAAAGATAGGTTGGGTTTTGTTGGGGGTTTTTTGTTTGGTAGTTTATTGGGGTTTTTTTTAAGAATCAATTGACATCCTCATGGTAAACTCTACAAAGCTGGCTGGATGTTTTGGTCTTTACATGACAGTAGGTCTCTTCTGAAAATGTGTGTCTTTAAATATATTTTTCAAAGGCACGAAGGCTATAGCTCTTTCTTTTCTGTTCTGTGCCTTAGCTATTGCTACTAAAGTCTTACAGACTGCAGAGTTTGCCACTTCTAGAGCCTTACAGACTGCAGAGTAGGACAGCTATACACAGCCTCCCTGGAGGGAGTGACCTGTGCCACAAACCAGGCTTGGGAACTCTTTGAGAGCAGAAGGGTGGGCAAAAGACAATCCCTGCATAGTGTCTGCGAGCCTGCCTAGACTCCCTGTAATGCAGTTGCAGGGGTGTAGCCCCAGAAAGTAAACTCTGAGTTGCTGATGTGGCTTTGGATCGGTTCTTGCGCTTTAATATCGCAAAATACGGCCTAACCCAAAATGAAATAGGAATCTCAGGATTACAACTCTGTGTACAGCTGAGGCAGGAAGAAAACTCAGAAAGCTTTGATAAATATATTAGATGGTTAATTGTTCAATTTAGTGCCTGGCTGGTAACAGAATCAGACATATATGGTAACAAGGATGTGTTTTTACTATTACAAGACACTTTGGGACATTTTGAATATGCAGGGTGCAATAGAATATTAAACCAAATTATACTTCTGTATTTGACAATTTGGCTTTGTTAGCATAATACAATTTGTTTTTATTGTAGCAGTGAAGAGGGAAACATTTTGATAATAATTTGCTCTCATTATCCATTTATATTACTTCTTCCTACTCAGTATTTTATTTTTATTTTTTAAACATAACAGAAAGCCTTTACAACCAAAGGGGCTGATTAACAAAAAAGTAATCCCAGTCTGATTAGTTCTGTTTTCAATAATATTTTTCAGGGAGTGTGTTGGCATAAGAGCACAGCTTTAATATCCATCGACTCTCCACATATTCCAGATACTGTTACAGAAAAGCCTAAACATGATGTTTTAAAATCTGTATGATAGTAAAAAAATTATTGTGCTTGTGATTCTCTCAGGATCCAAGGGAAGGTTTGGAAGGAACAATAATATTTTTTATTAGGTCAACTGGTATAATTGGGGGAAAAAAAATGAGAAGAAGCATGTATGAGATCTTGCTTGAATTGTTTTTTTTTTCAGCAGTATCAGTCTTGTCTAGCAAAAGGTATTGTTTCTTTCTTTAGATTTTGCCTCTTAAATTAAAGACTGTCCTCCATGAAAAAAATCTTGCTAAGATACTCTTTGTGTGGATTCTCATGTCCTTCAGCCTTTTCCAGTATGTCCAGATACGCCTATATCTGGGAATTTTCTTTCAGGGCCTACTCATCTCTTCCGCAAATGGATTTTGACTAGCTGTGTGGGTGGCCATGGGCAGCTCTCACACCCCCTTTTTTCTGTTGCTGGTGCCCTCTCTCTGCCCTGTCTTGCTTTTCCCACAATTAACTTCCTCTTCCCTTTCTCTAGCGTCAGCCTCAGCAGGGTAACTGTAAGGAGGTTGGATCCCGATAAATATGCAGCTGGGAGGTATCTGCCTTGTGCTCTGGTGCACACTTGATGTGCCTGCTGGTGGGTCCAGGAGGAGGGAGACATCGCAAGTGGGACTGAAATCTGTGGCTGTGCTTCCTTTGCTTCCCCCAAAAGGAGAGAATGTCTGTATAGTGGTACCCAACCTTAACCTGCATTTCTGTATCCCATCTGACTGCGTTGAGCTGCTCTTTTTGTAATACAGGAGTAGTACGGGCATAGTTAGTTCCAGCTCTTAGCTATGGTCAGTCATTAAATAAGATGGCATTATTAAGCTAATTAAAAAAGTCTAGCAGGAGAATGAAGTGCAGACTTCTGCAGGATGTACAATTAACCTTAAGTGAGTGAGGAAGGGAAACAGCAAATTAACAAACCGGTTGCCATTATTCAGCTACCGCGCTCAGCTTTCCTCTCTGTTAATCAGACAGATTGTTACATGCTTTGGGAAGTTTAGCTGACTTGCCATATCAGCACAAAGCAGAATCTCACCGAGAAGATCACACAGTGTTTCCAAAAGTAGTGAAGGAATTTATAGCTTGTGAATTACAAAAGCAACTGTAATTAGTCCCGAGAGGCAGTTGCATAAGAGAATCTGAGAACACTGCCTCGTCATATTTGCTGCCTTCTCGCGATTTTCATACGGGATTCTGGTAACGAATGTTTTCTAACGACTGGAGCTCAGAGACCCTGTGGCTAATAACGCTCCTGAGTAAACAGCATCCTGTATTTGCAGTCCCACAGAGATCGGTCAGGTACCGGTACTTTTGCTACGTGTCAATATTGCCAGAGTTGTGCCGAGGTTTAAACTGGAATTCTCTGTAGCCACCTGGGAAATTTCTGAAGGAAAATGGAAGTCCTGGTAGTCTAGCAGTAGCCAAACCACTGAGCAACCAGTTGTTCTTTGGCATGTTTCTTTTTTGAGGTGTAGGTTTTGTTTTTAAGCTCTGAACGTCTGAATTCTCAGTGTTTTCCTTGTGAGGTCTTGTTCCTACATCATGGAAATCACTGGAAGTTTTCCTGTGGTATCAGTGAACTGGATTCTAGATAGACCAGGGCACAAATATGGGTGAATGCAAACCATTGCTCTTGTATACTGTCTAGGTCTTACTATACGCCCTGGCCCATTCCCAGATTTTGTTTTTTGTGGAGTTTAGTGTTTGAAACAACACTAGCCAACTGCCTGCAGAAATCCAGAAAGCCTGAATTTTAAAATTATATTTAAAATTATAGGGCCAGGCCCATTGATAAATGACATTCGGAGAGCTCCCTAGTCTGAGACAAAGTGAGGAGTTTTAGTATAGTAGCATTTTTCTCACTATCTGCTACAAAACCAAGCGTGACATCATGCAGTGGCTATCTTAGACTTTGCAGACCCGTGTGCTTTGATTTACCAGTCATTAGGAACAATTTTATTTGCTAGTTACCTTATGTCCCTCAGATCATTATGCATAACTCGGTGGCACCGTGTATCAGTATGTTTGACATTATACAAGATGGAAGAAGCTATCTTCTTAATCCCATAATTTACAGTTGCCAACCCAAAGCGCAATTCTGATATTTTTCATTTCTTGTATCGGGGCAGAAGTTTCTCAGAACAATGTTCCTAAAGTGAATACTTTATTTTTCAAATGTGAATACCTGGAGTTAGGCATTGTATAAGTATGCAATTTTTTTACTAGCACTGGAGAAAACAAAGTGACTAGGGAAATCAATGGCAATTGCTGGAAGTTCTGTATTTTTTTAAATTGGGTTGTTTATTCGGTTACTTATATACGGATTTATGTGCTTGTCATTAAGCACCTAAGTATGAAACGCCTGGCCTCAGGTAGTTTGTAGTTTCTCTTCTATTTGTCTTGATTAGTGGATATTTGTTGCAAATCCCTTGCAGGAAAGTGAAGAAAATCTTCTTTCTCCACACTCTTGAAAAAAAGAAGTATTTGAATTAACAGCTTGATGATTAAAGAGTTTTATTAGTTTTAAAGGTGAAACGAGACCTCAGAGATTCAGGGGAGAAATGTAGGGAAAGAAAAAAAGAAAAGGTATTCAGGGTAGGAAGAAGGGATGAAAGACAGAAATGAAAATTATGTATTATGGAGACATCATAAACCGAGATTAACATGTTTCTCATTTGAGTTGTGTGTTTGATCATGAATTAAAGAATTAAGAACTGTGTAGGCTTTGGAATCAAAAGAGGTCTGCCTTTTTGGGTTGTTTGCTAATTTTATTTTTAATATTGAGAAAATCAGCCACCTGTCCAATGGCAGGGTCCCTGACCGGCTTTCAGAATTAATATTCTACAATGCAAATCAGGCTTTCTGAAAAGAGGTTTGCAGAGCTGGAATGCTTCTTGTTTCTTGGTCATCACCTTTGTTATGGGTGAAGTGGACCCTGATCGACTGAAACACAGAGCAGAGGCACCTGCTAACATGGCATTACCTTGAGGTGTGCTGAGTGCTGCAGAAGCTCATTGACTCCCTGATTCAGCACCTCGCACAATACACACCTCGAATGATCAAAAAGCAGCAGGTAAGTAATGGTGCATTGGAAAACTTGCACTCTACTGCACCAATAGGTTTATTAGGTAGGATGATTCTCTATGCTGTGCATTTGATAAAATACAAATAGCAGGGCATTATCACAGCATCTTACTTACATTTCTTACTGTAATAGAGGATAAGTGGCTCTCTTTTGCAATGATATTTGTCCATTAAGTGTTCCAGAACGGTGATTTGTCTTGCCAGTGGATGAAGTTGTGACAATAATGTAGTCCTCAGACATTAATTCTGCGGTCTTATATGCTAATAAGCATAATTTCTAGGCCATTAAAAATATGTAAAACTTTGAATGGCTTTGAATATCTAATTAAAAGCCATTCAGCCTCACATTCCAATGGCAATGAGGTACCATCCTGACATCTCTGCATCAGTTTAAAACACCATTTTAAAACACAAGCCTAACTACTCAGGGTTTGCACAAGTTGAGAGAATGGCAGCAGGGACTGTTTGATCACTGAAGCAAGAGAGGGAGGGCTGCGATGTGGTCTTGATCTTTGATCCCTGGAACAGTATTGGCAAATTGATCAGATCAGCAATATGTGCAGGGAGGAATGTTATCAGGTATCACTGAGAGGAGCATGAGAGGTAACTGATCAGCTCCTCCTGTGCAGCTCTGAATAATCTCCCCTCTGAAATACTGCAAATGACTTTGCAAAACGCAGGGAATCTCCATCATGCTCCGTTGCCTGTGTTGCTCTGTTTGGTTCTCCCTGGTCTGGAAGATATCTCTTCTGTGCATTTTTTAGCACTTACTTTCTTAAATATGGAAGCTGGCGTTTGCTTTTGCAGTGTCTGGGTGGCTGCTGATCCTTCAGATAGACCCTGAAGTTTTGGCTTAATTGCTTCTGCCAACAGGCCAGCCAAGTTGCACTTCCCAGGTGATGACCTTACAGAAGATGCAAACCAACAAAAAAGCAATGCAGGTAGCAAAAGTGGCAAAAGGAAAAGAAAAAAAATGTTGAGAGAGATGACATTTTGAAGTGCCTTGTGTACTCAGCAGGAAGACTTAAAGGACCCTGTGGTCTCTCCAGCTGTTAACAAATAAGTTTAATGGGCTGTAGGCTGAGAGTCAGTCAAATGATGAATGGAGACAATGGTTATCTCCAAACAACTCATTTACTGTACCTTTTATCTTTGAGGCAGTGATGCTTCTGAGAGAAGCATCTGCAGATGGCTGCCATTTATCTAGACAGATGAACTCATTTACAGGAAGAGGGGAGGCAGAGATACAAAGATTGGTGTGGTTTGAAGCCGTAACATATAGCCCAGGGTTAGTTCTGCCCATGGGGTGCTTGTCTGCTAAGGTGAGTGAAACACTAAATGGATCTAGAGAAAAACGACTGCAAAGGGCAGATAAGGACTGTGTTCCTGTGAATCCATTTCTACGCAGAGATCAAAAGAGGGTGAATGCCAGAGGACTGTTGACATGCCCTGTCATGACAGTCACCCTTGAAAGTGAGATTAATTAGCAGCAGACCTACTTTGAAGGGACCTGCCTTGCAGGTGACAGGTTGCAGGTGGGTGTAGGCAGCTCTGGACTGCATGCCGATGCTGGGGGGGCACAGCTGACTCTGAAAAACTGGCCCATCTCAGATAAAGATGGGGAAAGATATTCAGAGAGAAGGATGGGGTGAGGCAGGGAACCGAAAGCAAGGCTAGGAAAAGGATGCAGGAAGAAGCATTGTAGGAAAGATGAAACAGTCGGCTGGGAGTGGGAGGAATGGAGCAAGAGAAATTTGGGAGTTGTCCCTTTGGGTCGAGGAGGGAGGTGGGAGCAGGGCTAACCTAGCAGCGCTAATCTGGCAGGGCCAACCTAGCTCACCTAACCTAACCTAGCAGCAAAGGCTGCTGCCTGCAGCCTTGAAAATGAGAGCCAGCCAAGAGATTCATACTCGTTTAATTGAGGGAATGACGGTGGGCCGGGAGGACTGACATTTACCAATTAGATTGAACAGAGTGAAGGAGGGAGTGTTTATATTTAAGAATAGCACTCAAATTCACTCGAAATTGGAGGGAGATGCACAGGAAGAAAAATGTTTGCAATGACTTACTGAATCATTAGCAGAGTTCCTCCAGGTCATTTCTGCACCTCTCAAAAGTCAGAGTCCTTTACTTGTTTCTCTATTCAGTCTTTTCATTTCTTAGCAATTTATGGCCTGATCAGGCAGGTTTTAGTCTGGTAAATTTCCCTTTCAGTCTCAAATTAGTGAAGGTTTTCCCTGAGTAATGGCTAAATTATTTGGTTCTTCAAGCTATTATTTCAAGTATTGTAAAGCCATTATTCATCAGTAGTCAATTTGTGTGTGTACCTGACTTCTGCCCTACCTGAATTAAGAAAGGATGCTCTGTAAGGAACTGTGAGCCAACGCCTCTAGAGCAGGAGAGGAAGGTTCACTTGTTACCAGGCTTTCAGCACTGCCAATGCACAGTGTTTTCTAAGAAATGCCTTCTAGTGATGAACAAAGGATAATTAATTTTAAGTGAGACTGTAACGTTTATAAAAGTCCCGACATCTCAAAGAACACAAGTGTGCTTCTTTGAGTGAAATGGTACGTGGTTTAGGTTTTTGAGTAGTTTCCCAGTTGATGCAAAATTGAAAAAGAAGTATTTCAAATTGTGAACACGTACATTCAAACTTTTTCTGTGATAAAAGGTACGAGTGCTGGAGACATCTGAAGTGACTTTTGGCGGGGTTTAAAAAAAATCAGAACATTTTTTGAACTGCTTTATCATTGTGATGCGAAAGAAGTTTTACTTTGCTTTGCTTTGCTTTGCTTTCCTCTTGGATGTCTACATTTCTGCTGCCCTTAGCATGTGAAGTTCTCCTCATGACTGTGTCCTTTGCTGAACTTTTCAACTGTGCCACTGGCATCGAAATACATTTCAGATTTTCCTCTGACTCTCTGCCAGCAAATATCCTTCTGTGCTCACCTGATATCAAGGGGTTGAATATCTCTCCATGGGTTGTATAGTTCATCCCAGAGTCTCTCTAATTTAGAATACCTTGTTACTTTTAACTATTCTGATGAAGACTTTGGCTTTTTTCCTCATTTTCTTCCCAACTTCTTTCATAGCTGTGTTTGTCCACCTCAAACCTGAGTTAAGTGTCCTGTACCTTATCCACGTGTCTTAGAAATTAAAAAAGCCCTCTGATGTTGCATCTGCTGTGTGATTGGCAAGGACATCCTTGTAACCTGTAGTTTTGGAAAAAATGACTGAGGACTTTTTTTTTTGCCTGACACTTGAGCCTTGTGCTCCATGAGAAGTGACCCTGTGTTCTGCTTCAGAAGCTCATTGTTAGGAGTAGAGATTTTATGTTTATTTATTTCCGTTGTTTGGTACCATCTGGAGGTGATTTTTTTTTTTTTTTGGGGGGGTGGGCGGGGTGTGGAGGGAGAAGAAAGAATCAATCTTTGCAATGACAGAGGACCCCCAGGAACTTTGATTACTATCCAAAATATTTCGAGAGCTAATAAAAGCAGCCAACATGCCATTTCTTGATGATATTTCTCCTCTTCACACATACTTTCAGAGCTAATCCAGCGCTCCCAGGAAGGGTGTTTGTGTGTGAAAAAAGAAGTTCTTCATTGTCAGGAGCCTTAGCATACTGCTCTGGTACGTGTGCCTGTGAAATGCATTTCATGCTTCATCTGTTACCTAAATGAGATGTGAAAGCAGTTCACACCTCGTTTACATTTGCACTGTTTTATGGAACAGCACAGACGCAGTTCCACTGAAAGTAACGAAATGAGGTCACCAACCCCCTTCCCTCTCCTTGGATTGCATCCACACGGCCTGATCCTTTCAATTCACTAAACTGGAAATGAAGCTATTTCTCTGAAGCGAGTTACTACGAAGCGCCAGCATCCTCCAGCGTGTGGCAGTCAACGGTATTTTACAGAGATGTCAGCTGTCCACGCCGAAAATGAAAATGTAAGCTATGCATTTACATGAGTTATCTGAACCCGGAGTGATTCCTCCTGCGCTGAACAGAATATAATCAAGGTGAATAAACAGGAAAATTGACTAAACTGATATGGAAATAAGACAAACAACAAAAACAAAAAGGCAAAAAGAAATCCATGCTTCTACGCTCTAACCCCTCCTTGGTGGAGTGTGCAGCAGGCAACTCCAAGAGTGTGTCCGAGGGATCATGGGCTGCTGAAAGTCGGGGCATTTACACAGCTCTGGAAAACCTGGGTGCTGGTTCAGTTTCCTTTCTGGAGAGCTGCAGAGCTTTAAACTCCAGGGCCTGACTCCTCCTGTTGTATTTTACACCAGAAGATAGAGGTACAAAATCCTCTCTTTCTCTCTCAACGTGATTTTTTTTTTTTTTTAAATTTTTGAACCCTTTTGGGGTGTAAATAGCTGCATAACAGAGAGCAGTGAAGTTCCAAGCGGAGTGTACGCATTCAGCCACTTCTTTCATCATGAGTCCTAGTGTTGAAAAACACAGGGGAAATGTAAAGCTTACAAGGTACCATTAATTCTGGCAACACCATCTGCATTTGTCATCTCACGAATGTTTCAGTAGACATGGGCTGAAAATACTGGCTTACTTCACTGGAGTACCCCTGGTTTTCTGCAAGTGCTCTGTGTGTGCTGTGGGAACGCGATGCCTTGGCTGGACCTCACCTCACGTAACTGCTGCTGTGAATGAAAAGACACGTGTTTCAGTAGTGTGGCTATTCTGTATATATTTTTGCAGGAGAAAGTGCAGGTATCTTTCTCTTTCTGATGTCTGCAAAAGAAATCTGAGGTGCATGTGTGGGTATGAAGGTTAGGTGAGATGGATCCCTCTCCTTAGTCTGCTAATGGAAGGAAGACATTAGGATAAAGGGGAAAAATCACGTTTCCCTGAGAAGAGGCAATGCAAGCTGAGATCATATCTTCTCACTGTCCTGCACTAGAGATGCTAATGGTTCTCAGTTCATTTGATAATTGCAAGAGAGGCAGATCAGGGATGCCAACGCATAAACAAGGAAGCAAACAAAACAAAGCTGTCTTGGCTCCCACCATGTGACAGCAGAAATATTATTGGCCAAGTGGAAAAAGACAAAATCTGTTTAGGAAGAAATGCTATTTCCAAGCTTTATAGGAGGAATCACAAACATTAAGAATAAACAAACTGGAGAGTATAAAATATTGGTTGCGTTCCCCTTTTAGCGTTTGCAAGAATGATGAGAAGGAATGTGCTGGACCTGCTGGAGATGTGTGAGACTGTAACGTGCTGAAATGCTTGTCTTACAAGGCTCTGAGGTTAAATCATTATATGAGCAAGAAAACTTAATGAGTAGGTTTCTTCTAATGGCTGGTTCTTTGTCTCAGTTCTGTACAGTGCTGTGTGCCCTCAGACGCCACTGAAGGTGCTTGGAGGGATTCACAGGATCCCTCTCTTTGTGCTCAGGTTTAATGAGACAGAGAGAATTGTTTGATTTGTTCCATCATTCAAAGATGTACCTAGCAATGGTGTTAATGCTTTTCTTTCTCTCTGCACAATGACATTTCATTTTTTGACCTGTTATTATGTGCCTGTTTTTTCTGCAGCTCTCAGTCAGGGACAGATTGCCTGGTGTCTGACTGTTGCTACATAGATGCTGGCATATGTGAAGTAACACAGGTCCAAAGCAGATTTTGGGTACACTTCAGTTGTGCAAGCAAGTTTTTGGGCTGCTTCACTGGGGAGCAGCACCACACTGACTAAACTCCTAACAAAATACCTGCCCTTTTCCTACTTGGCAGGCCCTGTGTGGAGCCAGGACTTGGACTTGATGATCCTTTTGGGTCCCTTCCAACTCAGGATATTCTGTGCAACTTGCCATGCCCTCATCTGCATCAGAAAAATCTCAGCCCAGGGTTTTTTTCCTAGCCTCTGTCATGATAAGAATGTTAGGTGTGTATTTTGCATCCCATTTCTGTTGCATTTTGCTTTTACTTTGTTGTGGATGCAACACGACAGAGGATTTAAGCCATGATTCCACCCTTGGTTCTTCTCTGGATGGACTGGAAATGTTTACAGCCAATCCTGCCAGACCTGACAAAGTAGGTGTAGTGGCTAGTGAGAAATTTGGTCATCTCTAAAAGTACTAATAAGATTTGGAGTATCTTGTGGACTGAAAAGAGGTGAAGAAACCCCACAGCTCCTCTCTTTACAGAGACTCCTCTAGTCCTCACACAGACAAGGTTTATTAACTTCTGGGGTCTGGATATATGCATGCAGGCTGGTAGGCTGACATTGCTGACATTTCTATCTGTGTTTTGATTGTCTGTGCGGGTGACCAAGCAATCTGTTGATGGCCAGTGCACTAAGTCCTCTGCAGACTTTCGTGACCTGACTACATGTGCAAAGCAGCGCCTGGCAATAGACTGGGGGAGCTGGTGGGAAGTGTAATTTAGCAGGCATGGCCCTGCTGGTGCCAAACATGGCACAGGATCCTCTGTGTGAAAGAAGGGCAGAGCATCTGGAAATAAAGCGAAGACATGATGCAGGCCTCTTGATTTCTTTTGAGGTTTTGCATCTTTCTAATGTTCATAGGAATTTAGGTCTCACCTGAGTCAGTGGTGAGTCAAACCATGCATGGCGAGATCTTTTGCTTTCCTTGCATTGTGTCAGTCTGTTGACAAACTCCTGACAAATCCTACATTTGAAATTGTTTCAGGTCAATGTAAATCAGGAATGCAGCTGAGTAACATTTTCCTTGGCTTGGCAGCAAAGTCCTACTGGTGAGCTAAACTGTAAAGCTTAATGTCACCAAAGAACTCCACTGACCACATTCCTCAGGTTAGTGTAAAGGTCAAGAGTAAGTGTCCTTAAAGGGTTCATGTTGATCTCTGACAAAGAGTTACTTTGATTTAGCTCTGTAGTTTCCAGTGCTGATCTCAACTCTGCCAGACCAGAGCACCAGGTACTTGGAGCAGTGTGGTTTGCACAGGAAATGTCCACATTCAGAGTTTCTGAGTTCTAAAAATAAATAGAATTGAAATCCAGTCAAAACACGTGAAGGACTCTTAGAGCATCTGGACCACCACATCTCTACCACAGTTGACCATGCTACACATGCTAAATTAGCAACTTCTGTGGAGCAGGAAGAGAGAGGGAAGAAAAGAGTGAGGGAAAAAATATGGAAAAGAGCTTCTCCTAAGTGAATGGCAGACGAAATGAAGCAGCACTGGAGATGCAGTAAAAAAAACCCCAAACCCCAAAACAACACAACCAAAAAAAAACCCCAGAAAAGGATAAGGAGAAGTTCCATGTTGTTTAGCTAAGGCCAAATAATTCTGATTTTGCCTAGCAGAGCAACACTTTTCTGGAATAACGAAATTTTTTTGCACATACTTTTGCATTGGAAAGATGTGTTGTTTCTTGAACTACTTAGTAAGACTCTTAAGTGGCATGTAACCTTCTGTGAAGGACTTCATGCCTGATGTGAAACAGAAGCCTCCTGGCCAGTATTCTGTTTCTCCTGCTTAGATTCTCCTTTTCAGAGAAACTACTACATACTTGATTTGTGAATGTTTTCCTGTTCTTCTGAGAAATAATAGAGGCATATGGCAGAGCTGCTAGAAAATTCCACTTGGTTTCCCTTTATACTCTACTCTAAGCCAGAACTTGTGCTGCTTATGAGAGATGGTGGAGAAAGGAGAAAGCTTTTAAATACAGAAACATGAGAAAAACCCCTAGGATTATTTTTCAACCTATTTGGATCATCATGATCTCACTTCAAGTGTTATAGAGATACTTGGGAGCTAATGCAAGGGGGCTGAGGAATTATTTTGTTTTTTCCATGTGTCCTCCTTTTCTCAGTATCTGCATCTCATGTAGGCAGATCCCCAACTAAATTGTGAAATGTCGCATCCATTATCGCTGTACTTACTGTTTAGATTAACATCTTAAGCTGCCAGAATATTCAATAGTAGACCCCTTTGCAAAAATGTAGCGTGCTCCATCAAGAACTTGGTTGTTCTTGTATGTGTCAAGCGTTTTTTCAGAAAGATACTGCTTTATTTTTGGCTTAGTTTAGAAGAACATGGAAGTGTTAACAATTTATTCACAGTGTGAGACAAACAGATATTAATAGAATTTTAATGAAGGCCTCTCAACAGGATTTGAAGATTTTATTTTTTTTTTTGTCGAGTGTTGTGTGTGTTCCTGTTAATCCTGTGAGAGTCAAAAATACAGGCGTCATAGGACAAGTATGGAAACAACTGAACCACATTGCCAGAGACAGCAAGAAAGAAGAAAGTAAGGATGCAGTTTCAGATGGACGGTACCAGATGCTCAGTCACCACCAAAGCCAAAGCAATTATTTCCAGATTCCCTTACAAATTATCATGTAATGACGTGAACAGACTTGGGGGCACTTGAAATGCATCTTCACAGATTGCTCCAAGGTGGAAGGGGCTTTCCTGTTTTGGGTTAATTTTACGTTTCTCTTTAAATAATTGCTTCTCAGTTCTGCCTTTTGTGTATATATATATAATTTAAAACAGCTGCTACCTGCTGATACTCCCTTAAAAGCCTACGTTTTTAAGTACACAGAGGCACAGTTTCAGGCCTCCAGCTTCCCATCCTTACACCTCAGTGACCTTAATAATGCCTCTGCCTACTGAAGTGATAAAGAGAGGATGTACTTCTGTCGGCCCCTGCTCTCTGAAGTGAAATATTGAAGCTTTCATTCTGTTAGTGAGAAAATCCTTGCTATGCACTCTCTCATCTCTGACCCCATATTTTGTTACTGTGCTGTAATCTTTTTTTGGGCCACTGCTAGCTCTAATGCCAGCTTATTGTGGGGAGATCGTGATGTATCTTTGGAAGGCTGCTTCCCAAAGGCTGAATGCCCTTCTCTGGAGAAAGACTCTCTTCCTTAGTGGACAAGAACATAAGGGTCAACTATCACCAAGTGCACGGTACCAACCTACTTATCATCTGAATGCAATAAGGATGCTGGTGACTTCTACTCTATTAGCCCACAGAGCAGCTTTGTAATTAGCAATTTCCATTTCAACACAGCACATTGCTGAAGGGCACCGAAGGCTTCAGGTGCTGTTCATTCCCAAATGAACAAGAGATAAGTCTGTCCCTTCTAAATCTCTGTGCCTTTATACAGTCCAAAACATTACCTGCTTTTAATTTGAAGCATAGCTCAGTCACATTTCCTTTGTCTGATGTAGTTAGTTTAGCTAGTTTGGTCCTGTGCTTGAAATGTGAGCCTGTGGAAAGGTGTAAGATGCTGGGGAAAGAAGTGTGGGCACTCATTCAGGGTCCCAGAATAAAACACTTTGACAGCAGCAATTTAGCGTGGTACATAGGACTAGGATTATGTTGGGACTAATTCACTTGAATCTTTAGTGTGTATCAAAACAAAGACCTGTACATGTAGTCAGGGTTTTTTTCCCTTGGCCCCCCATCAGACTTGTGCTGTAGATTTGGGCTTTCAGTATGGTGGTTAGAGGGAATTGAAGCCTAAAAACATTGCTTTTGCATAAGGGTTTTATGGGATCTTAGTTTGAGCTAAATAGTAACAATACTGAGAATAGCTTACTAACCTTTTCAGGGAGCCAACTAACGCCTAGATTTTATTCAGAGAAGTACTTCTTACGAAGTTAGTAGAAAGTTAGGATCCCTCCCTCCGATGTTGAAGGGCTGGAGGCTATGAAGCCATCACTGCAAAATACTGTAGCAGTATCTTTAAGGGAAAAACAAACACAGCAGCTCAGGTTCAGTTTGCTCTGAGAGCCTGTGCTCTTAGGAGCAGCTTCCATTTCAGTTTTTTAAACTTGTATCTTGGAGGGCAGGTCAAGTTCACTGCTCACATCTAGCAGGAGCTGCTGCCAAAAGGACAGTTCAGTTTGATTCCTGACACTGCATGCTAGCAAAAGGAAAGAGGAAAAAAGGGTTTGCTGGCTATGAGGGAGCGTGTGTTTGCATAAAACCTTCCCTCTTCCTCTGCAGTTTTTATTGCTTTCACCCTGAGTGATGGCACCTTGTTTTACCAAGATGCCTGTGGGACAGCTGACTGCTTTTTATGCCCATTCACCTGCTTCAGGACAACAGAAGCTGCACCTTGGGAGAAATGCATTATAGCCACAAGAGACACCAGGCAGATCCCTTGCCTCCTTAGATTCAAAGAATCACCTTTGTGCCTGCTCACGCTATGGACACTCGTGGTCCTGCTGGCAAGAGTGCAAGACGCAGTCCCTTTCCCTCCCCGTCTTGGGATGATAACCTCTCCTATCTGCCATTTTCATTTATTATGCACGCCTTACTGATAATTGCCCCATTTTTTCCAGGCTGCTGTATGCATGACCTTACTCATAAGATTTAATTCTGAAGTGACTTTCCAAAAAATATAAATTTCCCTCCTTGCTTTTCCCCCCTTTTTATTTTTCTCTCTGTGTGTGCCTCATGTGCCGAATATTAAACAGGAAAACAAAGATGTATATCATCTGGAGCTGAGAAGGAGCACAGGTGCACCTACCAGGCAGCGAGCGAAAACAAAACAATTCATTTAAAAGGTTTTTGATTCACTATTGTGCGCTCGTACTTTATTCGGCAGCCCGATATGACACCTCAAGTCCGCCCACGTGCGCACACACAGCTTGGAACGGAGATGTTTTCTTGGCTCCTGCATGTTGTGAATTTTTGCCACAGCTCTGCTCAAAGTTGTTTGGCACAGGTGCTTTGCTAAGTATACTGAGGTGGGGGNGAAAAGAAAATAACATCTCAAATATTCATGAGCATTATTTCTTTACCAAATGCGTTCGGCTCAGTCCTATTTGCTATAGGCAAAGTTTCTGTTAATTTTCCAAGCCTGAGGTTTGGGTTCATGCTGGGCAATCCTCTGTCTAGCAAGGTAGGAGAGCAGAGCTTCTTGGCTCTGCATGGCTTTGATGGGAGGTTTGGGTGGCAACAACAGAAGAGAATCTCAGTATTGAAATCTTTGTTTGCCAACTTGAGTAATTGTTTCTAGAGGAACAAGTGATTAACCTGAGTCCTTTAGTATTTTGTAAAATATTCTGGTTCTGGTCAGGGTAGGCAGAAAAAAAAATTACTCTTACATGGCTCGGGGGTAGAGCTGCCTCTCCTGGTTTTGCTCTGGTTCGCTGCCTATCCTTGGAAGGTCACTTCAGTCCCCATGCCTTTCTTCTCCTTCCTTTGCCTCCTAAGGCTGTAAGTTCTTCTTGAGACAGAATGTCATCTTTGAAGCGTGCGTGAGAATAGGTGAGCTCTCTGGTAGTGGCGGGAAGTGGGTAGTATCTGCTTGCTCCTGTCCTGCCTGACTGAGAAGTTTGGTTGTGAACTGCCCCAACACCTATGTCTCTGGCCTCACCCCATTTTACTGTAAATCCATAGTTGGATTGAATCCATTTGGTTTGCTCTGCAGATGGAGCCAGAGCGCAGCAACCCAGACGCCTCGCCCCTTTCAGGTCCCAGTAAGGGCACAGCAGAGAAATGTTAGAAGTGCACTGAGTCCCATGATATTTCTGCTGTAACTTCCACACTGCAGGCTGTGGAAGGATGTGTATGTAGGGAAAAAAAACAACAAACATGTTTATGGGCTCTGAACTGAGTGCTACTCCTCTGGAGCAAGATCTTGGAGTTTCAAAACAGAAGCCCAATGTTAATATTTTGTTGAAAAAATAAATAAAGTGTTAGGATTTATCAATAAAAGATTAGAGAACAGAGCAGAGAATAACCTTGGTTCATTACTAACTTTAATACTGTATGCGTTTCTTGCCTCCTGGTTTCACATACAATGGAGTAGAACTAGAAAGGATGGAGAGGCAACAAGGGTGGTTGAAGGTATGTAACAACTGAATAATTAGGACTCTTCAGTCTGCAAAAGAGATGACAGGGTCACAAAAGGCACAGATAAGGGGAATAAGAGTTGATGGCTTGTGCCAATAGGAGAACTAAGGCATATGGAGTGAGGCTAGAGAGAGCCAGGCTCAAAACAAACAGCTGCCTGATTCCTCACACAGTGGGCACCTGCACAGCTGTGCAGCTCCGTGCTGGAGAAAGTTGTGGATGCTAACTCTTTGCAATGAGCTTGAAGGGAGACTAAATAACTTTATCCATGTCTACAGTCATTGTAGCTCCAAGATGGTAGAAGTGCTCTCACCAAAATGAAAAAAAGAGTGGTCACGAGGTGAGGTTGAGATTTGTGAATGCAGGACAGACTCTGAGCTACTGCTTCCCCTGAGGAAGCAGGTTAATGAGAGGGGAGCAAGGCTACCAAAAGGAGCACTGGTTGGTTCGAATGGTGATACCTAGTCCTTTTACTAAAGTTTTCAAATTAAAGGTCATGGATATTAAATAGTTATAGAAACAATCAGAATAAGTTATTTCCCTCAGGCAGGAAGAGGGAGTGATGAGGAATAAAAGACAGACTGGCATATTAGGACAGGCAAGGAAAACCTGTGATAGGCTTATGTATGTATTAGTAAGATGTGTTAATAGGGTTTTTGTCATGCTGCCTGGCAGGACAGCGGCTCACATGTTTCATAAGCCACTGTGCCAGTGCTGGACCCAGCTCATGACTGGTGCTGACCCAGGAGAGAGACACTGGTTTGAAAAGAAACTTCATAAATGGGTTAGTAGGGGAAAATCACAACCCCCTTGCATAGGAGGATAAAAGGCATGATAAAACTTTGGACCTGGTTGTACTAGAGTTACCAAAAGCAAAGCAGGAAGATATTTCCTTTAGAAATAATTAGTTCTCTATAATGGGGATGTCTCTTGATGGCAAATGAAGGGCTTCAAGAAATATCACTAAAACAGTGGATCAAAAATGGAGGAGTGTGAAGTGCATACTAACTACTTGCAGGTGTCCTGTAGGTTAGAGGAGAGATTGACTGAGGAAGGAATCCCCACTGGAAAACAGCTCATGCATGGGAGGGAAGGGCATGACTGCTTGACAGTGGTGGTGATGCAGTAGGACCCTAACCAGAAATAAACAGCAGAAACAACAGCTTAAGAGAGCTGGAGCTAAGGAAGGTTTAGATTAGATATTAGGGAGCAGTTTTTTACAGAAAGAGTGGTGAGGTGCTGGAACAGGCTGCCCAGAGAAGTAGTGGATGCCCCGTCCCTGGAAGTGTTCAAGGCCAGGGTGGATGGGGCCCTGGGCAACCTTGTGTAGATCCAGGCCTGGAGGTTGGTGGTCCTGCCTGTGGCAGGGGGGTGGGAGCTCTATGATCCATGGGGTCCCTTCCAACCCAGACCATTCTATGATTCTATAATCAGATATTTATCCAAAGGATAAAGGTCTGGAAAAATGACACTGTGTTAAAATATACTTGATCTGTACAAAGCACCCGGGTAGGAACTGGAAGAAAACATGTATAACGTATGTATAATGTGTAGTCAACATCTGTATAGTTTAATTCATACAGTGCTCAAGGTGAGCCACCATGGGCGGCACAGAATACCAGCTACCACTTAGGATAAGGACTCTGCCACCCCACTGAAGCACTGTGGTGCCACACTTGCTGCCAGGTACACTTTCTCCTGAAGGATATCACAAAGGCAGTCATGTTTTCCTGTGTGATATTCCGTGATACCTACCAGGAGGAGGAAGGGAGTGAGCAGTTCTTAGTGCCTTAGAGGTGCTTTGTTTCTTGCCTACAGGGAGATAGAGGTGATTTGGTTATCAATTATTTGCAACTCACTCAAAGGACACGCTCCTAAAAACATTGTTTGGAAATTAGCAGTCGCTGGCAGTGGAGCTAGTTACCTCTGTGTTTGTAAGGCTGGAACCACTGAAGGCTGAGGTGATGGCGGATGGGTTGCTGACCTTACCCTGCCAGCTTATGCCCGAGGTCATCAGGTTATGGCGATCGAGTTTTCATGTGCCCTGGTTAGTTTGCAGTTTTCCAACAGTTCCAGCCAAGGGAGGTCTGAAGCAGCTATGCCAGTGCAAAGCTCATCCATCCACACGAGGGCTCTCAGGAAAGGTGAAAGCGATTGCACTTTAAACTGGTTCTGTTACGCTGCATTAAACATTGAAGAGGGTGTTTGTATTCAAAATTAAAGAGGTTTTATTTCAAGTTTCTTTGTTCCAATACCAAAACAGAGTCCAGGGAAGAGGGAGCTGCATTTCTTTCCAGGAAGACACTAAAAAGCAGTCAGGAAAAAATTCCAAAAGATGTCTTTTCTTGAGAAGGACCTTATACCCTTTAAATAAATAAACCGATGTCTCCTTGCAGATCTAAAATGTGAGAGCTTGCCCCTCTGGAGTACTTTCCAAGCACCTGCACAGGAGGAATAGGAAAGAGTCAGTACACAATTTTGAGTGAAAAGAAGCGTCTATTGCTTTTCCATTTCCATTCTCTGGCTTGGTCCCACTGCACACAGTGGGAAAAGTGACAGCTCCAGGCACTTGACCAACTGTGTTTACCTGGTAGTGCTCAGCCAGCTCGATAACTATTGCTAATTCCGAGTCAAACAGATTTATCTATATAGCTCAGTCTTCTTGTGTGCAATAACCTTTCTGCATGAGTTGCTTTTCCAAGATGGTTGGTAAAATGAAATTGGATGCCATTTTGCTTGTACATCTGCTACTACTGATTTTATTTACTCGACCCACTGAATTGTTGTGCAGCTTACAATACAGACAGTGTGTTTATTGGAGGCTTGGAGAATAAATGTCACATCTGTGGAGATAAGCAGAGAAGAAGAGGGAGTTGATGGACCTTCCTCCAAATTAGCAAGGAAGGTGTGAACTATTTACACAGCTTCAGAAGATCCATGTGTAAATGCATTGTTGCTGCAGAGTGTGAATTTGCAGGATGCCCTTCTGAAACCTGCTCTGAGCCATTGTCACCTTCCAGTTTTGGAAGTTGTCCACTTGGAAGAGAAGCACTTAAATATGTCTACAGTGCTTGTGATGATACACGCCAAGTGCATTTCAATGGAGTTTTCTGCAATGACTGATTTTCACAAATCATGAATGTCCTTGGAGTGAATCTCTGTCATCTAAAGCATGGTTACCTGGAAAATGTTTATAGTGGAACCTGCCAGAATTTTATATTTCTGATATTGCTATAGTCTACATTATGATGGAATTGGTTTGGACATTTAAGCAGGGGGATGGGACAGAATTCTATTCTCTGATCCCTTTTTACAAGTGATAAATTGTAATTCAGTATCATAAGGAAACCATATCTTTACTAGAAAGCTTCCCAAATGTCCACATGCATCATAAAAATGGGAGCCATTCTGTTAAAATGGAAGAGTTCTTGGCAAAAGAAAGATAAGTAGCTGGTGAAAGGCCAGATAAAGACACATTAAGTCCTGCAAAGGGATTTATTCCTGAACTGGGATTGTCAGCAGGTGCTACTTTGCTGCTAAGCAGTGAAGCATTGTACGACAAACTGGACACGGGACAAAGAATAATTTCTAACTCCAGCAGATCTGTAGCTCTCTAGGATTCAGAAATACTGAACAGGCACTGACCTTTCGCTCTAACTGTGTGAGAACAGTTGGATAGACATGGTTAGGGTTAAATAGATGTAAGCCACCTGTTTGATGGCTGGCTAGCAAGTCCTGGGAGGTGATATTGAGGACCTTCTGGCAGCAACAAAGGTAAGGAAACAAGTACATGGGGATTTCAAGAACAAAAGAGTGATACTTCTGAATCTGACCCTGACCCATTGACATATGACCACATAGCCACTGTGGTAGCAAAAATAGGTGATTTAGATCCCAGGAAATTAACTTATACACAAAACATTGCAATTTTTTTTTTTAGTAATCATGTTAGCTGTTATCTGAATATGAGCAAAGTAATGCTCAAAAGGATCTGTCCTCTGGACACCAGCATGGTTCACTGAGTCCATACAAAAACCCATGGAAAACAGTGGAGGCATAGTACAGACTGCAAGTGCTGCCGAAAAAGTCCTCTTGATGTCTTGAGCCTGCTTCAGAGGAGAAATGGTAGTAACAGAACATTTACAGAGCTTATGGATTGTGCCTGGTTGTCAGCACTCTGTGGAGATGAAGAAAATCCTGCAGAACTGATGTAGCTTTCCAAGTTTACCAGGAGATATCAATGAAAGCTGCTGAGAGATGCAAAGTAGACCCAAGGCCATCTTTTCAAGAGCATAACAGCAAGTCCTATAACAAAGAACACCTTTTTTTCGGCAGGTCAACAAAGTCAAGCCTAAGTAGATCTTTGAACAAAGAATAAGAGGAAAATAAGGACATTACAGAGAAAGTTTGTAGACACTGTACCAGAGTTCCTATACAACATGCTGACCAAAGATCACTGTGTGGAAATTGTACTCAAATTATCACAGGGGAAGAAGATTCAAATATTATTTTACATGTGTTTGATGACTCAGATGTGATAGCTGCAAATCAGTCATAACCCGTAGAGATACGCTTGAGCTCTTCCTGCATTCAGCAATACCGAGTCTGGTTCAGTGTCTCAGAAAGCTGATTAGGACACTGTTAATGCAATATAGTGGACTGTGTAAAGTAGAATATTCTCTTGGAAATGCTGTACTTGAAGCACTTGAAAGCAAGTAACCCTAACGCTTGATCCACGGAAATCCTGCTTGTTCTGTCATGTTCTCTGTGCAAACTGTCAAGGAATGAGGAGACAAATCCTGCTACCTGCATTCCTTCTCCTGTTCTGAATCCGTGAAGTTGTGGCTGGATAACTGATTCTAAGAGGAGTTTGGACAGCTGATAGATGTTTGTATCACCATCACCAAAAGCTGTCTGGACAACTGGAGATCCACCCACCGTGTCTATTCCCTATCGAATCCATGACCACACATGCATGAGGAATGGACTTATGAGACCACAGACAGGCAAATCACAGATCTGAACCAACCAGAAATTGATTGTAAGGGGAATGATGTACAGTATAATTTCAAAAGAGATTTTGAAGAGGAGAATTATGATATTAGAAATTTTAGCAACAGTAGTTTCTTCAAAAAGGCTTATAGCAAAACTAACTCGCTTTCATTAAATAAAACCATGTATTTACTTTTCTAACATTTGAGAAACTATTTTTGCTTCTAGTTCCTAATTGATGTAGTAATCTTGGCTTGATAATATGTATGAGAAGTGTTCTAATGTAAAATATATTTGTCAGAATTTAGGAACTTAGAATTAAGTATATAATCACATCTACTAAGTTACTGGTAAGCACAATTTATTATAATTAAAGTAGCCTATGGACAAAGAGATCTGAAAAAATATCTCAGGTGACACCAATAACATATTTCTTTCCATAGTTCCTTGACTTTGAAGAGAACTTGGGATAATTCAGTGAGTTCTTGCGACTTATTGTGAGACCTTGTTACAGACTAGGTAGAGCTGGATGAAATTTTTACTGAAGTGGAAAGGAATTTCTGGTTAGAGTTGCACTAAAATATAAATATGGTAAGAGCTTGGTCAAGGAAAAAATACTGCTTTGTGCAACCAGAATAAATTTGTACCTCTTAGGATGAAACTTTTTTTTTTCTAAATATTGCTATTATTTTGAAAATTTTTTTCATTCCTGTTTTAAATTCTATTAGTTGGAGTTTTGTTAAATACCATGCAGTTTTATGATGAAAATCCAAAGTTTTAATGAGAGAATGATATAAGTTGGGTCTCCTCAGGATTTTCTCTTTCCTTGTCTCCCTGTCTCCCCCCTGAAGTGATGAAACGCAGAACAGGAGACAGTAGCTGAGGCAGCCAGTCGATAGGAAACCCTTCACACGCCTCTTCTGCTAAAGGGAATTCTTTGTTGCCTTTGATCATAGGGAGAAAGTGGCCAGAAAAAAAAGTTGAGTCCTGCCTGTGTGTGGCTGAGGTGGTGGTTAGCAATGTTGCTACAAGCCCTTTGATTTCTAGGGTGAGGGGTCTCTCTGTTGTGCCTCCTTCTGCCTGGCTCCTCCAGCCTCTGCGGCAGACACCACCTTCACTGCCCCATGTCAGAGATGCTTCACCTTCTTGTCAGAGAGAAAAACACTAAAATGAACATGCTTGAGATCCGTAGAGGGGCTTGTTTAAATGAGGGGTACTGATAAATGGCCTGCCGAGCAGCCAGGGGAGCCAGGTCCTGCTGGAGGAGTTGGAGCTGGTAGACCTTGGAGGGGCTCTACCAGACTCCTACCCTGGCTGGGATCAGCAAACTGCATCAGAGAGCCAGGATGACTGACAGGGTGAGCCTGCTCGTTGATTTATGCTTGGAGCTTTACACCAAATACTTTCCTGCGGTCTTTTCTGCAGTGACACATGGCCATCACTGTAGAAGGGTGAGTTGTGGTGCTTGAGAAAACAGAGCCCTGAAGTGACAGCACAAGGACATATATCCTTCCCTGGTTGTATGTTTCTGTTTTATGGATCTGTAAGAAATCGCTTTTCCTCCTTTGTGAGGAGATAAGTCAAAAGTGTTTTATATTCTTTTTTTCAGATCAAACTAACTCTCCAAGTTCTGCCAGATGAATTGGAATGAAAAAAGACTAAATATAGCTCCTGATCCTCTTCATGCTCTCCATGCACAGGAAGAGATGTGAAGAGAAAGATTCCTGCTCATCATGCATCGTAAAGGTCAGCATCCATTACACCACATCACTCCCTCTTACCTTTAGGTGGTCATAGAAACCCAGGGGACAGTCTAGAGCCAGACAATTTAGATCTGGAGCTAGGTTTTGAAGGGTCCAAATATCAACTTTCTCAGCAGATCTAGGCTTAAGTTTGAGCTCACTGGGAAAATAAAGTTCGGCTGCAAAAACTCCACGTGGGGTGTGAGATCCATTTTGAGGCCTTAAATGTGGGAGGTGGGAAACAGTTCTGGTGTCAGATTTTGGCCATCTTCAATTCTGGCAAAACTGGATGTTGTTTTTATTTTAGTTCTGCAGAAAGAAATTTAAAACCCTACTGAACTCGTCGGCCTGCAGCTGCAGCTATTCTGAAGTCTCCTCTGAGTGCGTCTGCCCAATGCGATGCTGCACCGAGAGCCAGGTAAAACTGAAATACATTGCTCCTCGTGAAATACCACATCACACCATTAAATGCTCAAGGAGGAATATGCATGCAGCTGACTGATTAATGGATACATGAAAGTCAGTTCCATCAACATATCTTTGAAGTTGTAAGAACATTGCCTCTTTTTTCTTCAAAGATATTTTAGGGCTAGGATGGAAAACGAATGTGTAAGCCAGCTTAATCCTGTGTTATCTTTTGTGTGGGTAGCCAGACCTGCTTGATGCCCTTCTGCTTGCATGCTGAGGTCTGTGCCTTCCCTTCTCTTCACTGTACAAGCAGGGGTCCTACATAGAAACCCATCCTTTCTGAAGTGATCCCCTCAAGGGATGGCAGTTATGTGCAACTGCACCGCATTGCATGTGGTGATTTCTGGTAGCTCTTCAGACTAATCTTTTGTCTCACAGGTCATATTCATACTTTTAATTTCTCTGTGGGGCACTTGGGCCGGATCCTTAAGTGGTGTAAATCATGGTGGTGTCATTAGCCAAGCTGACTTCAGCAAAGATGTGCTGATTTATAGCAAATGAAGGTCTGGACCCCTATTTAAAAAGAGTTTTCTCAATTCTGAATTCCTGGACATTTTTCTAACCTATTGCTTAGAAACAGATATAGCTGAAATAAATAAATAAATTCATAAAGTCAAGAGTATTATAGGATGTGGCTCTGTTTCCACGGAAACTTGATCTTTTTCTTATCCAGTGCTTCTTTTCTCCGTTAGCCAATTTAACCTCTCTATCCTTCTATTAGAACTCTTCCTCATTAAGCACAAGGTTGCAGGGTTTCTGCTAGAGAAATGTGGGCAGAAAAATACCAGCTTTTGCATCTGTTTGGTGAATCAAACAAAAAGCATCTGAGCTGTAGAGAAGAAGGTGGAGAGAGGGGAAAATAGAAGGAAATATCTTATTTAAAATAAAAATACAAATCAGTTTAGATAATCATTCTGTAAATTGGTAGTGGGCACGCAATCCATAAGTCAGTATCTTTTCTTCCTGTATTTGTTTCACTCTGCATTACATTAAAAGATGTTCTGTCACTTAGGTGTGTGGTGGTTTTGGCCCTAACCAAAGGCCAAATACCCACCAAGCCGCTCGCTCACTCCCCCCTTCAGCCGAAAAGGGGGAGAAAATAGATATTGGGAGGCTTAGGACTTGAGATAAGGACAGAGGGCTCACTCTCCAATTAGTGCAATGGGCAAAACAGACGCAGCACAGAATAAAGAAAAGAAAAAGTGATTTATTACTACTTACTACAACTACTACACCCAGTGAACCGGAACGAGATAAGAAGCGGCCAGGTCTTCAAGCACCTTCCCCCCACCCCTCCCTTCTTAGCAAACTTAAAACTCATCCTGATTTTACTCCCTTCTTCCCCCCCAACATGGCGCGGGGAGGGGCAGGGAATGGGCAGTGGGGTTCCGGTGATTCCCAACAAGCTGCTTTTCTTCCCCAGATATTATCACTTCTACTTCCTGCCCCCCCCCCTCGCCTCTTCGCACTCTTGACTTT
>VZTU01001197.1:168726-211578 GCA_013400835.1 Zapornia atra
ACCCCCCCTCCTGCGGGCCTGGCCTTGGTGTCTGTGCAGCTTGTTACATCTTCTCACTCCCGCTCCGGTGGCAAAGTGCACCTGCCAGCAGTTTTTTTTTCTCCTATATGTGATTCACAGAGGCGCTATGACCAGCTCTGATAGGCTTAGTCTCAAATTCGGCCTTGAATGTACCAATGTTTTCAAAATATGGGGCTTGCAGAAAGCTGTAACTGCGGCTTACAAGAGCCACTAAAGCAGCAGTTACACCAAACTGCAACAGGTGTACAACAGGGTGTAGTTTGGAGTAACATGACACGATATTAGTTACATAATGGTATGTGACCAATAACATTTAAAAGCAGAATTTGCTGGCTGACTGGCTTGATGGGTTGGTGTTGGAAGGGGAGTTGGATATTGTGGCAGTCTCTTTCTCATTTTCATTTCTGAGTCATTTTCTCAGCCGTGGTAACAGGGCTTTCACATTGAGAACTCCCAATAAAGGATTTAATTCTTTTCTGAAAGCTTCCTGCTAATTAATTCATACTCTGAAATGCACCTGAATGACAATGGAGGCTTCTGAGCTATTTCTGAGTGCTTTCTACTGGGCCAAGTTGCTCTTCCTGTCATAACTTTGAACATAGCTTTTGTCCTGTCTACATTTCTGGTAATGCAGTGGTGATTTTTTTAAGCAGTGACCCGACCCAGGCTTGGGAGAAATAGCCTTGTTTTTTCTCTTTTCCTCTCTCGTCTGATTGCTAAATAATGTATTGTGCTTCAGTACCAAGGTGCTGAACTTCCACTAAGAACAGGAGTGCAACTGTCTGAGTCAGGAGGTATTACAGAAAATTGCATAAATATTCCTGCATTTTTGCCACCTGTTACAACTAGTGGTTTTTAATCACATCTTGCATAAAGATCATGAGGAAAAGCTCCAGGCTGGTGTTGATCTCAGTGTAGTCTTACAGGTCTTCCAAAGTGATGATTTCTTCTGTGTAGAGAAGGGTCAAGCAGTTTGACCGTGGGTGTAAATATTATTCACGGTGAATTTTATGATACTAATTGTGTGTCTGAGTGAAAGATGTACACTCTAATGGGTCAAACACTGTCTTCCTTTCCCCTTCCTTTCATGCTCCCAACTGTAACTCCTCCTTTTATGTCACCTGGTTTCAGGACATGGCTTCCACATGAGTTTAACCCTGTCACATCTGGAAATGCATTTAGGAGAGGGGTGGATCAAGTGTCCTTCTTTCCAGAGCTCCACATTTTCACTGCCTTCCCTGGCAGCAGGCAACTGCAGTTGTCTCTGCCGCTGCCCTCCTCCTTCAGCAACATCTCTTTCAGTATCCTGTGAACCTGGTGGGCAGGAGGGAGCCAAGGCCACCCAGAGAGATTTGGCCATGCTTCAGTGGCAGTAGTAAAACTGTTTTATGTGTTGTCGAGGTGCTGATTGGGACTGTGGGTGAGAACCTGGTCTGTGGTACATTCATTTTTCTCACCCTAAGTAATCAGCAGAGCTTCGCTTGAGAGAAGCGAGGTGTAAAACTAGCTGGGTGTGTTGTGTTCATTGTGGCACCAGAGAGCCATGTTGTATATGTGCTTTGTAATCCAGGGGGTTCATTTGAAGCAGCCAGGTTGGCTTTCCAAAAAATCTTCCAGTCTATGGCCCAATCGCTGGCCCTATATCAAAGCATCCAGCCCTCAGAAGGAAAGGCTGGAAATCTGGTAAGCAGGCTGCAAGGTAAATAGCTTTTTGGTGGGCTGGAAGCAATTCCTGCCACCTTTATACACAGCTGCCTCTTTCCTGGGATCCTTCATATTTCTTCCTGTCACATAAGCAAATGCTATCTGTCATATGGCTAAAATACCTTTGTCACACGCTTTGTACCCTTTGCGTGACAAGGCCCTGCTTGTACCAACAACCTTGTGACCAGATATGTGCTCATTATGTGATAGGATCTGTCAGTCATACAATGATAAGGCAGAGGTTTAAGTCTTTTGTGATAAGGCAGAAAGTCAAGGTGACCTGAGAGACAAGGAGCTAGAGGAAGGGCGATAGGTGACATGAACTGTGCACTCAAATAGCTGGATATCAGGGCTTGAGATCACTCACAAACTCTCTCATGAAAACAACTTATGATGCTTGTCTGGGATAAATAAATGTAGGAAAAGCCTTTATTTCCCATTGTCGGAGATGGTATCTGGAGTCATTCAGTTACCACAGAGATATTGATTTAATTAAATATGTGTCACTTCCTCTATTTCTTGGATAAATTTGGTGGAAGTAGGGAATGGGGAATTCCCACTGGAATCAACAAGCATGTTATTGATCATGATTTAGAGTATTTACCTAGGAAAAGGTATCCTCTGGTAATCCTAAGACACCTGTGATACTGCACTAGATGTCCTTGAGCAAAACTTCTCTCAAGAAGAGATCTTCTCTCTAGTCCTGAGATCTTTCAAGAAGAGAGCTGGGCTTACAGAAGTGTGCTGTACCACCAGCAAAGTGCCCAATTATAGATTCACAGATACAAAGGCCAGAAGGAACCAGATATCTTGTCTGAGCTCCTGCATAACACAGGATAGGACTTCACCCACATCAAGCAAGAATGGGACAAAATAGGACTTAACTCCTGCATCAAGCCTACAACTCCTGTCTGAGCTAGACAATGCTCTCTGTATGCCCTGCATTAGTGATTTATTTCTAACTGTGGAATTGTTTCATGTGCTATGGATACAGCTGCAAGTCTGTAGTGCTCTGGGGCTGAGGGTGGGCAGCAGCTCCCTGGAGGTGAGAGGACTGCTCACCTCTGGACTGTGGTGCAGGGATCTGGAGAGATGCTTTGACGTGGTGCTGGGCATGCAGGACTGGAGATTGGGAGCCCAAGTTGCAGACTAGGAGTAGTCCTGTCCATGCAAACTAGATTGAGCTGTCAAATGCATGTGGTGTAACCACCAGTTGCCCACCAGGTCATTATTGAGTTTGAGGGGATTTATGAGGACAGCTCTGGGGTTTGGTTCTCGTTTTCTGTTTACTGCCATTCTACTTCTGATAGTGGAGATTTTGAATTTTTTTTTTTTAATACTGAATGTTTACCTATTTAGAATGCAAGTATGCATGCAGATGCACACTATAGTAAAGCTGCTCTGAATATTGAACTAGTAATTCTACTGAAATACATGCCTGAGATGACGGTTCACACAAATGTCAGAAAATAACAGGTATATTTAACTCAGTAGTCAGTTCGATACAATGATAAGGAAAATATACCTCTTTAATCTGATCCAGGCTCCTGGATCTGATTTTATTTGTGGTTTTGTTAAAAGTCAAGCTTTTTTTTTTTTTTTTTCTTTAGACATCCTGGTTCAGCCTTGGTATTAACCAAAATGGTGATTGTCACCTTCCCTGGAAAACAGGAGTGAGCACAGGGCTTTTTGTTATGGGTTGTTCTCTGCTTTGTCCTTTCTGCCAGTTCTTCCCTGGGAGGGGAGCTTGCTGTGGGAAAAACTCAGCAGAGGAGTAAGATAAAGTTACTGGCAAAAAATGCATAGGAAAAAAAAAAGTGAATTTTAGTTTTGATAAGCATGTAACTGCTGTGGATATTTCAACTGCCATGCTGTGACAGAGGCAGCTTCACCCCAGCCATTCAGCCCTCTGAAGGGGGCTCGGTGGAAGCTCAGTGGGTGGGCTACAGGTAACTGAACCCCTTCTGCTTAATGCAGTAGTGTTACTGTCCCAGCAGAGTCTCTTCTATGTTGCAGACAGCTCTAGGTATGTTTGCTCAGCCAGTATGAGTACCAAGTTAGCAAGATATGGCGTGGCTCAGGCTGAGAGCAGATGGGATCATGAGATGCAGTGTTGGAAGACAGACGGTCATGAATCTGTCGGTTTTGTGGGAGCAGCGCTCTGGCAGGAGATGAGACCACCATGCTGTTTGCTGAAATGCTGAATGACATTCCCTGTGCCCTTTGTTAATGGCATTTTTCCTACCTGATCCCAAATCAGAGGCGCACTGATAAAGCAAAATGTTGTCAAGAATAAATCTGTGGTTTTTAGGCCTGGTAGTGAGAATAGGTAGAATGTGCTCTCCTGTGTTCTTGCTAACATTTTAAAAATTATCACTGCCTTGTGATTGTTCCAGTCCTTTTCTCCACAAACTTGTGTGCACCTGAGTGCGCTTCTTGCCAGCCTCCTGAAATCCAGGGAATACTTGACACTGGATCTACATTACCACTATGTTTTGTTTGCAGACGTGGTACTTGCCAGGTGCTGCATCTTCAGCAGCCGTTGTTTCAGGCTTGCCAGCTACCATAACTCTTGTAGGACTGGTAGCACTCAGGGTGTGGGTTTTTGTTTTTAAATTCTGCGTCTTGGTACCACTTTGTAGAAGATTTATTTTCTCAGAAATGACCTCTTTTATTCTAAAGGTGTGAAGGAAGTTTGAAAATATGAACCATAAAGCTGAAAAACCTGTTTTAAGAAATACCGCATAAAATTTCATGAGATCAGAGGATGTGATCAGTAGCTTCTCAATACTCTGTCTCCACTGTGGCAGTGCATTATTAACTTTTCTTAGGTAGTCTTTTACTGCTTTTCTCTCTCTTTTCTCTGTGGGTTGGTTATTTTTTGGAGGGAGGAGGGGGGGATATTTTTTTCCTGGCAGTCTTCCATCATGCCTTTTGTCTTTTTTTTTTTTTGTTTTGTTTTGTTAGACAATGCCAAGAGAGAAAAAAGAAGAGCTCTAATATGTGGCATCTGCTGGAATATATTATCAAATTTAAAAAAATTAGCACCACAATAGCTACAGTATGTCATAAACTTGAGAATTCTGTGTTGTGTTGACTTCATTATAATTACTCCAGGCGGAGTTAATTATGTTAGGTGTGCTGAAGATTTAGTGATTTCAAATGACTGAGCAAACCTTAAATTGACAAATGGAGATGAATGTATTCTGTCCCTCAAAATCTCCCATTTAGGAGAGAAACTTCTGCCACTCATCTTTGAAATTTCTGCAGTAGTTGGTAGCTTGGCACTTACCCAACGGTGTTGGCACATATATAAAACCTGTTTCTCCATAGCAACAAAAGATGATCGTGGTAAAACATGCAGCTAAACTATCCTTTTAATAGTCAGCATAAAGCCATCATATAGACTTACAGGGAGGAGTGGTACCAGGACACACATTTAAGCTCTACAAGATGGAGATGAATTTATCCTTCCCATGAATCGTCTTGAATGGTACAAGAAGGACTATGTGAAGGTGACCATTCCTCAGTGGAAAGCAGTTGGAGTGGTGCACCAGCCTGAAATTTCTTTATGCTTCTTTCAAAACACCAGTCTTGCTTCTTGCTCCAAATTCTTTTCTAAGCACTGGCTAAGTTCATTGGTAATTGCTATCTTTTCCCATTTTAACAAGAGGAGGTGGTCATGGACTTCTTTAAACAAAGGACAAGGAAAGATATACGACGATGAATGCAGGAAGAAGAGGGAAGGGCAGGGCTCTAGCAGTAGTTTCACCCACTGTCTATTAATGCACAAATCTCTCTTTTATATTTTTTTCCCCGAAGAATGACAAAATGCTTTAGATAAACCTTAAGACCTATTTGATTATCTCATTCACTGCTTTTGTTGTTCTGCTTTCAAGCTTTTTACATGAATGCCTAGTGTCCGTACAATATAACCTCCAGCTTGTGGACCCTATGCAGTGTACAAATCCAGTGGCTTCACCCCAGCCACACCCTTTCCCAAGGGATCTGCAATGTCTTCCTTTCTCAATTTGGAATAAATCATCCATGATTCAGCATTTTGGCAAGTCAGACTTGCATGGAGTTGCACCAGGGCTGTGGATCCATTCCCATCAGGTATGGAAAAAGAAAGGCTTTGAGTCACCTTACATGCCAGCGAAGGTCTGGCTGCTAGGCAGAAGAGCAAGAGAGTCCCTTCCTCTAAGGGCTTCACGTTGTAGATACGGGAGAGCAACTGTGGGCAGGGCTGGCTGCACCAGGCAGTAAAGAGACATTACTGTTCTGGAAGGACGGCAGCGCTCTGAGCCAGCCGTAGCCCACCTGCTGTGTTTGTATGTCTCTGTATGACTATAAAGCACAGTTTTCTATCCTGCACAGTTGTGCCCAAAATAGTGGGGTTGTGTTGTATGATGTGGGACTGTATGTTGGAAAAATGTATTTTAAAGGGGTCTGTGCGTCCCCATGGCACGTTCCTCAAAGCAGAGTTAGCTCCCTGTAGGGCATCCTCTGCTCCCCCATACTACAGGCTTTGTAACCACAGCTTTAAATCTGCAGCAGGTAAACCTTAAAAGCAATATCAACACCTCAGCTGCCAAGAGACCTTACTATATTCCTTCAGATATATATACCCTACACAACTGTGTAACCTACCTAATTTTATCGTAATAACATAAAGAAACGTCCCTCCCAAACTGACTCACTCTGCAGCAGAAAATGAGTGAGCGAGTGGAGGGTGAGAGTGATAAGAAAGCAACCGACCTCCCGTTGCAGTCTTATCTCTGCTCAGGAGAGATCCAGGGAAGGTCACGAGGATCACAGGGCTAATAACAAGCAGCTTGAGGAAACTGGCCAGACAGCTGTGTCACCATGTGCCTTTTTTTTCCCCAGCTTGCAGTACTTTCCACTCAGGATGTCCCCTGCTTTCTGGCACTGATAAACACATGAATCAAATTTGACTGGACATAAAGCAAAAAATTTGGATATTTATCGACACCAGCCTATCTGCAAAATAGAGTTGGTACTTTTTTCCTTCTTTCTTTCAATTTATCTGCAGCTCCGTTAGATCCAGCATAAGAGTAACATACGGTGAGCAACTGAATTACGATTAAGCTTGTAATAATAGCAGAGACATCTGTCAGTGCTGAGCAATAGGTGTGTCAGCGGAGCAACAGGTATGTCAGCCCTCCCTGCTTCTCTTCCTGAAGGAGAACTGTAACACCAGGCAAAATGACAGGTGAGGTAATGACAATTGTCTCTAACCTTCGGTAAGAAAGTCAAGCATTTCTTCTGCAGTTCTTTACTGCAGCAACACAGATAGAGGTGCTCTCATACACCATAGAAGTTGTGTGTAGCTTCATACCCAGAGAAAAGTCAGGGGTATTTTTGTTATTTCAGATTTATGTTTTAGCTGCATAAAAAGAAAGCATTTTCCTTTCTTATAATATGATATTAATAATCTGTTTTGATGTGGAATAGCAGTGGATAGTTGTAGGTAGCATGAAGAACAGTCAAGGCACTGCTGCCAGTGAAGACTGTGAAATCACTCAGGTGTTGAGTGTTCAGTTCGAATACTGCTGTGGATCAGGACCTTAAAGTGTAATAGGAAGAAAAGAGGACATATGGTTTTGATGAAATTCTGTTGTGAAAAACCTGAACTATGCCTAAAAATGCTCTAGTCCATTTGAGAGGGCAAGACCAATGCTTGTTCCTCGCAGGAAATACCCAATTTGTGAGAATGCATTTAGCAAAATAAGGAGTAATTATGGTAAATTTTTATTTGGAGCTCAGTTTTACCTCTTCTTAAGTAACACCATGGTATAGTTGTAAAAGAAACCAGTATTTTCCTCTGAAGAAGTAATTTCACTTGAGCTATAAGGTAATTAGAAGCTTGAAGCAATTATTACACCAAGTCATTCAGAAATAGTATCTCCAAACTAAATGCTTTCTTGAACAAATATATGCCCTGAGCTGGGATACTTTTACACCCCGACCACATTACAGTGTTCTTGATTAGAGCACTGGAAGTATTTCACTGGCCCATCACTGTACTCATAATGCTCCAACAAGTATATTTTATTTAATAAATGTCATTTTGGTAGTTTCCTGAATTCCAAAAAAAAATGTTTTCTAAATGTTTTCTTTCCTGTGTACTGAGCTGTATGCATTCTGTCATGTAGCAGGCGCGACTGCTGATGGACAGCTTGAGCGCCTTCTTTCAAACTAATGATCTCATTGTCTGAAGCTCATGCTGGTATTTGAGACTTAGATCTTAAAGTCTGGCATCCCAAAATACCAGAAATCCTAAGTGGATGTGGCCATGGCAGTTCTTTTTAAAATAATTGGGAGAAAGGGAAGAAAATAGAAAAGAGAGGCTTATGTAGCAATAGATGTTTTAAAAAAAACCCAAAACCAAACAAACCCTTAAAACCCAAATGTCAAGAGAAATAGCTAAGGACTTTCTCCTTTCATGTCAGGCAATGAAGAAGAAAAGAGCTGCTGCACCACAGAGAGCTAGAGAGAGGTGAAAATGCTTCTGCTTGACACACAGCTGTGCCCTGGATTTTATGCCCAGATCTCCCAGACACCACACAAAAGACATGAGTGCTTCCAGAGCAGGTTTGCTGTCAAAGCATGAGCACGGGCAGTGTTTCTAGAAAGGCGAGTGCGAAAATGGTCCTACTTGTTGCTCCCGCTGCTGTATTTTTTGAAGCCTCTCCAGAAGCCTTTGTGTTGGGTAGGAGAAGAAAACTGAAGAAAGGTTGGGATTTGTTCTTGCAGGGCTGTAGCTGGAGGCCAGGCATGCAGGGGACAGGAGCCCAGGCTGACTCATAAGCAAGCTATTAAGCTACTAAGTCTTTCAGGACTGGTTATTGCAGGGCTGGAAGGACTGATATTAGTGCTATTCCTTGAAGACAGATTTAACAGCCTTCGCAAGCTTTGTCATTTCACACAGGATGTTGTGCTAGGGCAGGGTCAAGCTTTATAAATGCCAGGTTCTTGGCACAAATAATTTCCCAGGTCCACTCATCTGCTCGGCGTCCAGCTCCCCACTCCGGTAATGCCTCTGTCCTGATGTTAAGCAAAGGTCTCTGCAGATAAGGCGGGCTGCTCTCTCAGAGCCGTTTGCAGGACTGGGCCCAAGGGCCTAATGTCCTTAGCTTTTCATTCCAATTAGAGGTACTGCAAGTGAAGCTCTTTATTCTTTCAAAAGTTTATCCAAAGGTGAAAAAAAGAAAAAGAAAACCCCAAATTCTCCCTCCAAGTCTTCTATCTCTAAGCTGTCAAAGAATGTGGCTGTTACGTGGAGTACAGATGCAACCTCGAGGCATCTGCTCGTCAAGTGGCATGTGCATCCACTGCCCATTAAGACTGGAAGCTTTCCTCTAACCTACTCTGACCTATCATTGAGGTTAGGGAGTATAGACATGTGAATTTAGGGGGTGAAGATGTCTTCTGATGAGCAGATAATCTGTCTCAGGGTTCACCTGCTAACTGATTTTAAGTACAGTTAGAGTCTTGCCTCTTTTTTCATCATTTCTTTTCTGTGTATATGCACGTGCAGCCTTGCTTTCATTGCAGATTTCCTTGATGTTTATGCAGGATAGATGTGTATTTCTATCAAGTCAGTTGCAGTCAAATAGAACATGCCAAACTCCCCAAAGCAAATACAAGCTGCCTGCTATATCTCTACTTGAACATAGCATAGAAGCCAAATCTCATCTCAGTCCTTTCCTTGGGAATGATTAATGCTCAGTCATCTGAGTCCAACTTTCTACAGTTCATATTACAATATTCCTTCCCAATTATGCTTAAAACACAGTGGTATATAGAGTTTCTATGTAAGGAATATGCTAACTTGTTTTGTCACACAACACATGTTAAAATATGTTTCAGTTCCCAGGAGAAATGCTTGCAGGGTGGGGGGGCACTTACAGCTACACCAGTCCAACTACATATATTCTCTGCAGTACACTTCGCTTTTCTGAAAGGGAAATAAAATGGCATATTTTTTCTGCCTTAAAGGAAAAAAACCTAAACAACCACCCCAAATAAAGGACAAAGTCCTTGTAGAAAATTGTGAAGAAAAGGAACAGAAAAATGACCAAGGAAACAGTATTAACAGCACACACATACACTTACTGAAGGGAAAGAAAGTGGAAATTGGGTTAAAGGAATGGCCTCCTTGTGCTTTGATATTCCTCACAAGGTGACACAGAGGAAGATGGGTGGTAATTTTGCCATAGGGTCTGGTGGAGTTGGGGTCAGTCTTTTTTCAGTGGTGCCCAGTGACAGGGCAAGAGGCAATGGGCACAAACTTGAATACAGGAAATTCCACCTAAACATGAGGAGGAACTTCTTTACTGTGGGGGTGACAGAGCCCTGGCACAGGCTGCCCAGGGGGGTTGTGGAGTCTCCATCTCTGAAATATTCAAAACCTGCCTGGATGCTGTCCTGCACAAACTGCTCTAGTGGTTGGGGGGATAGGGGAGAGAGAGAGGCAACTAGATGATCTCCAGAGGTCCCTTCCAACCCATACCATTCTGTGATTGATTCTGTGATCTGAGGGGAGCCAACCCAACCAGATAATCCTGTATCATGCGCACAACGATGCATCCCTGTGGGGCTGTGCTGGAAAAGGTGGCTGATACAAAGGGTGCCTTGCTGCTACGCGGTGCGCCAGCCTGCTTCCCCATTTGTCAGCTCCTCTGCCTTGTCTTGCTGTCCAAGTGCATTTATGCAGTTCCCAGCGCAGAGCTCCAAGCAGGAGTTAGCATGGACAAGTGCACAGGAATAATAAGCAAAGAGTTGCAGTAAAATCCCAAAATATGTGTCTCCCAGCTCCCTCCAAATGGTGCTAGGCTTTCCCTTAGCAATACTTCTTGTTTAAAAAAGAGATGTGTTCTGCAGTGTCCAGACAAAAGTGCTGAAGAGATGCAGCCTTTACTGTCTGTCAGCTAACCTGCTGTTACTCACTGTCATCTGCCTGCCTGACCTTACCTTGCCCTCTAAAATGCACAAAATTATCAGGACACTATTCAAAATATACCACACGGTACTTGTGGGTCTGCGACAGAAGTAGTTTATGGCTGTGATACTTTAGGTGGAGGTCCATGTGCCTTGGCTTGTTCAATAATTACTGTTTAAGTCTTTGGGGGATTTCACAGATTCACAGAATTGTAAGGGTTGGAAGGGACCTCTAGAGATCATTGAGTCCAACTCCCCGTTTGTCCCTGAATGGATCAGTTCAGTGCAATGAGGAAGGGGAGATTATTGGAAAGCCAAACCAGAAAGCAATAGAAAGGCTTTAGGAAAGAATATTTGATTGGTGGGGAGCAGAGGGGGAAGGAGAGGACGGTGATAAATTAAAAACTTTTTGATGTAAGTGCTATTCTCAGGGCCTCCTCCCAAGCCATTGCTAAGACTGACAGTGCTGCCAGGAGGTCATTAACAGTTTAAACAGACTTTTGGAGAGGAGGTACGAGGGATGGTTACTTCATGTATATATGGGATATATAAGCCTGTGCTTGAACAGGGTGAGTTGGGAGCCCTTCAGACTGCCTGGATCACACCACACACCCCAGATGTGTTTGCAGATGCGCACAGGGAGTTAAGGGGCAGGTTTGCATCTGTCCCCATTCGACTTTGCCCAGGGAGGACTGGGGTGGAGAGTAGGTGTTTTGTATGTATAGCAGCTCCCTGGTCCTGGAGACTTGGGAGACCACGACTCCGAGGCACAGACTCAGAAGCGCTTGCACATACCTGTTATTTCAGACACAGCTGGGCTTTTCTCTGCCCCAGGGGTGGGGTTTTGGGACAGCAACCATACATACAGCCTGCCCCTGGGCCCCCTTGCCCCCTCCAGTGCCCTCCTAGAGCTGCTTACAGCTGCACCAAAATGAGGACGTAACTTTTCACGGGGAGCAGAGACAGCTGGCAGCCGTTTTTGCAAAGTATGACAGTCCTTCTGGAACAAACCAACCTTTTCCTGGTCAACTCGATGCGTACACTGCTGGGGTTGGGGCTCTGCCCCCGCAATGTCCTTGTCAGGCAGAGAGCAGCACATCTGCTTAAGCTTTCTTTCTCAGACCTGGAAAACATTTATCAGTGTCTCTCTCACTCCCTCTTACCCATCACATCTTTGCCTCACCTGCTGTCATACTCACAGGACTGCTCTGGCCAGGCCAGAAGTCCCTGTTTTGAAAGAGAGGATGCTAATTACAAACTCTCTCTTAAAAGATGATGTTCCTTGCTGTTCCTTGTCTGCTTGGTTCCAGATGGATCATTTGCCTCCAGATCAGATGAGTAAGTCAAATGTCCCCCTTTTTTACCATAAGTCCCCTTGTCTTTCAACCTCAGGCAAAAATTTAATGCACTCCGCTTACAAACAAAATGCAGACTGTTGAATCAAGCACCTTGAAAATTACTGTGTTTCATAAGATTGTGACATTCACTACAGTTAAGAAAATAGAATTTTATGACTGCTCTAGTAATTAATTGTTTTGATATTGACACTTTGTATTCTTTGTGGCAAATACTCCCCTGTCAGCATGATGCCATACTCCTGCTCTGGAACTCCAGTGCCTGTCACAGGTTTCTCCATCTGCTGCTTCTCTTTCACATCCCTCCTTGCCTGCCTGCAGCAGCTTCTTCAACTTCTAGTCTTTTCCCTGTGATGATCATTTTCATCAGTGCCTCCTTAGTCCTTTACAGAGCTGCCTGCATCTCCTCTTGTTCACAGCAATCCCTCTCAAAACACTGGCCAATTTCCTGAGCAGGAGCCCCCTGTTCCTTCCATATTGCCCTCCATATTGCCACACCAATCCTGCTAGTCGCAAGGGCTTGGGTGTGAGTGTAATCCGTTGGGAGAAGTGGTTCTGATGCCAAAAATGGAACACTTCACGGCCTCAGCCAGTTGTGCTGGAATTTTACTTTGGGAGACCATCAGAAAGCAAAAATGCTCAGATGAAAGCAGCAGGTATTGGTTTTGCACTACACTTGTCTGTGTAATTAGAAAGTTTAGAAGGGCTTAAATCAAGATGAAGATTTTCAGTTTTGAGCCCAAATCAGTTTTTTCAGGCATGGGTGTGTAATTTTCATTCATTGGTGGCATACCCTAGATTTGGTTTTGGCGTATTCCAATGAACCAAGGTTTGAAATATCCACATCTCCTTGCCTAATGAAACTTCTTTTGGAGTCTGAATACTCCTGCTTCCTACTTCTTCTAGAAGCAAGCTTTTTAGGTCAGAGGATTCCTAGACGTGCTTCTATGGACTTTATTTGTGGTGCCTTTCTTCTTACCCAGGCATGGTGCTACCACCAGTGGTTTCCTCCTTTTCAGTCTAGACTCAATTTACTGTTCCAGAACCATACCTGGAGTGGCACCGCCCCGTTTTAGAAAGTTAATTCTGTGTAAAACAATCAGAAATTAAATTAAAAGTTTTCCCATTTTGTTACAGAGAAACCATTTTGGTAAATCTTGAGCCTCCACCCAACTCTCTATTTTCAGACACTGCAAAAACAGGTCCTCCTTCCCCACCAAATCAGAAAAATTTTCCTTCAGATGCTCCACCAAAGTAAAGGACTAGACCAAGCTATTTCAACATCTGAAAAAAACCCCAACCCAACCTACCCCGCTATCAAATTCCCTATAATTTAAAAACTTGCTTTAATTCCCACCAAACTTCTTGGAATAAGCAGGGGTAACACGCAACAGAAAGCCATCTAATACAATATTTTTTTCCGTGTGGGTAGCTGAGGGACTTAAAATCACATCAGGGTTTGATTGATGATAGTAAAGGTGATGAGTCTAAGCAAATTATCTGGATAGGGAATTATTAGAGGACATTCAGAGCTACCACGGGATCTTCTTTTACCTGTGTTTTCTGATAACATTTCAGAAATGCTCAAGAGACACCAGTAGCTCAAGTGTTGCATCTATTAAAGGATCCAACAGGTTCCAGATAAATTATTATTTATTATTTTTATTACACTATTGCCTAAATGTCAAATGATTCACAGCTGTTGCAAAAAAAAAAAACCAAACCAAACCCACAACCCCAGCACAATCTTTTTACTTGCAGCATCTTTCCCACATTACGGGAATTTATAGCAGGCATTTAGCAATCTGGGTCGCTGCTCAGGCAAAATTCCTACCCCCTAAATAGCTGCTGTTACATCAAGTTCCAGTCCATCATGGAGTGTGTCACGCCACGCCACATCGTACTGTGCTGCCACGCTATTATTAAGAACTTCCTTCCACATTCCCTCTCCCGGTTGGTGATGCTTCATCCCTGGGGAGCATCGGTTGCAGGTACAGCAGGGTGATTTAATGCAGCCAGGCAGCCCTGAAGGGCTTGCTGAGTAACTCGCTGATGGGTGGTGCCACTTCGGGCCCTCTTGAAGGACTCTGGTTTGCTGAACATCAGAGAGGTGGTCAAAGCAGAGAGCTTGGGCTCTGGCTTTAAGTCACGGGGGCTGCACTTTCACCGTACTCCCCAACTTTAGGCTTCACCTCTCACGCAGCCCTCAGAGGGAGAAGAATAAAAGTAGATGATACACTTTGTAGAAAGCAGCAAGTATATTTAGGGGCTGCTGATCTTGTAACTTTTGTTACTTTGTGTGTGGCCAGCCATCCATTCCTGCCAATTACCAATGCGGTGCTTTCACAATAGCGGAATGAAATTCACAGCTACGCAGTCACAGCTTGAGACTTTGCAAATGAACATTCATAGCATGCTTCTCAGCTTCCTTTTTATAGAAAAACTGGCACTTACAATTATATACTTTTTTAACAAATACCCCTTCTGCATCTCTGGCTTCCAAGTTTGCTTTGTGATCCTGAGGGAGCATCCTTGCACTGCTGAATTTCACGAAAATAAAATGAGAGGGAAATTATGTCCTCTCATAAGCAGGAGTAGCTAACAGAGGTTATTAAATGAAGCTATCAGTCATCTGATTCACTCTTTGAAAAATATTGTTAATCTAAAAGTCTTATTATTATTTTTGGCATTGCCAACTGCATCTAATCCAAGAGAAAGCTTTTCTAGCTAAAAGTTTTTATTTCTTGGGGAAAAAAATGGATATGAAGCGCTAACATAGCAAAAACCTCAACGCAATGAGAAACGGTTCACTGTCCTGATATCTTCAGTAATTGCTGCTGAAAAGGAGGTGATAAGTGACCAGCACTAATGGTCAGCAGGCAGACTTACAGTGCTGCAGGTCACAAGAGGCTAAGGCTGTGGTATCTGTCTCAGGACTGGTAAAGTGAATGTCTTGTTTATATCTCACGGCAATCTTAGAGTAGCCCAGTGCATATTTATTTCAGGTTTTAGCTGAGTGCTATCTGTTAACTCACTGGGGAAAAACACCCTAACAGGAGGTGGCTGGGAGATTTTGTTTTTGGGGGGTTTGGGGTGGTTTTTTGTTTGTTTTTATTTATTCTGGTTTTGACTAGAACACAGATGAGCAAAACCCTCTCCCTTGCTTTCAGGCAATTGCTTCTATCGTGGCTGTATGACTGCTGGGCAGAGGGATCCCTGCTTAATGTTTTTGTTTTATTGTTCCTTCCCTTCCTTCCTGTTCCTGCAGATCTTGTGTCCTCTCTTCCCCTACATTCTCCCAGCATCAGATTGGGGCCCAGTCAGTGCACCCCAGCTTCAGTTACAGCCTCACCATTGGGGCTGACCCCAGCTCCTTCCCAGATGTTTCTCCTTCCCCAAGAAGCAAATGGTGTTTGCCTGTGGTGAGAAGGCATATTTCCTAGCTAAACTGAGGCAAACCTTATCAAACCTTCATTTAAGAAAATGAGGTTCTAAGGTGAGAGAAAGTCTTCGCCTAAACCCTCCTTGCTTGAGACCATCCAATCAGGGAAATGAAGCAGAGGAATAGACTGCTGCCTTCTTCATAGCCTGCAGTGGCATCTTCCTGCTTTCTCTCTGTCAGGTGCTGTGATTCCACCACAGACACTCTCCTCTTTACTAAGGTAACTTTATCTATGCAACTTTTACCCAGGCAAAGCCCTTTAACTTTTAGCTTCCTAGATGGGACCAGCTGTCTGCGATAAATGTAGCGAGATCCTCGGGAGGTTCTCTGTTCCACGTTTAGGAAGTCTCATTTTCCAGCAGCTTGCTGTTATATTTAGCCAACGTAGTCCTGCAGTCAATAGTGGAATTGCACAGTTTTTATAAACGACTACAGGTAAGAGCTATCTGCATCATGTAAGACCACTTCCTTGTGTCACTGACGTTACCAGAAACAAGGTGGTAACATCTGGTATGGGACAATACCCATCAGAACTGAAGATGGCAGTCAGAGAAATAAATAGCATTCGCTCTACCTAGAATAGTAAAGTATCACCAAAGGTACAGTGGTGAGTCACAGTTTGTAAGAGGAGCTGGGAGTACAAGGCAAATGTGTTTATCTATCCTTGTTTATAAAGAAACAGCTATCAATAGAATTGTACCGATGTGCCAAACTGACTGAAGAAACCCTAGGCGTAAAGAGTTTTCTAAGGAGGAAGCGTATGAATAATCAGTCCTTTTGAAAACAGAGTTAAGATATGTACCTTTTCTAATTTCAAGGCGTATTCTGCAGTCCTAATTCACACAAAACTGTTACTGTCATCATGTTTCCCCTGATAATAGCCAGGAAACTGTAATTTCTTCTTTTATTGGGGTGTTACAATCCTGAATACTTTATGACTGTGAGGACAAGTTTAAATTCTATACTTAAGTGTTAGGGTTGATTGAAAAACTATCTTTAAAGAAATGTTATATGCTTATTAGGTTTCTCATTTTCAGGTTTCAAAATAGAATGCATGCTTCACCCCCTTTTCTTTTTTTACTTTATATTGGAGTATATACTTAATTAATATTTTATATCCCCATTCCCTTTTTTCTGTCACAGAGACTAAGGATGTAAATTTCATCTAAGGTTTCTTACTTTTAATTTCTTATCTCTTTTTAAAATGTTTACTCTTTTCAGCTATGGGTCTCAACTTTTTAAAACTTAGTTTGTTGGCTGAGTTCTTCAAATTCCTATCTCCTTTTGTTACTCTGACTTTTCAGTCTCACTGAACTTATTGATGAGTCAGAGGATGAGAAAACAAATCAGTTCTGTTCACTCAAATGTTCATATTTACAAAGGAAGGAAATAGAATAAAAAGTCTTCAAAATCTTGAAGCCCACTGAAAACAGAATGCTTATTTAATTTTAATTTTATATAACCATATCTCCCTTTTTATAGGAAAATTTTTCTGGTGACAGTTTTCAACTGCAGTAGTTACTAGTTGAATGAATGGCAGAACAATCAGAGCAGTGAAACTTTAAACTATTGTTCTTTTCCTCAGGGTAGCCTTGATAGAGTACATTCACCCACTTTACCAAGGGTGAACAGTTTTTTAGAGATGACTAAAATATAATTTCTTTTTCATTGACATTACTCATCATGATAAATATCTTGATTCTCAACTCTCCTGTAGTCATCTGCAAACATGGAGAGCAAGTAGAAAATACTACCAGACAATGTAAACCGTTGCAAAACTCTGTTTTGTCAGCAATTTGCATATATATTTTTGCTGAATTTATGTAATTGTGTGACACAGCACTGCGAGGTACAAGAAGGGGACAGTCAAACTACACAGTAGCAATGTGATTGTGGTTAATGATGTTCAGAAGGGGGCTGAGGGGAGTCTTTTCTGTTTCAGACCCATGTGCTGCCACATACATATATCAGTATTGGCAAGCTGCAGTTTCCCAGGGAGCATTATACCAGCTAAAGAGAGAAATGAAAGCAGCCTTTGCTACTAAACAGTCAATGGGCATGACAATCAGATTGGGTTAAATAATTAATCTGCAATAATGGTATCTAAACAGAAAGGCACCATCAATTTGGCAGCTGAGGGGATGGGATCTATTTGCTAATGTTGGGGAAATGTTTTCATCATGAAAGAAAAACTAACCTCGAGATGAAAGCCGTGTAAAGCTGTAGACTTACAAGGACAGACTTCGGCTCAGCGTGTAGCAGCTAAAATCAGTGCAATTTTCAGTCCCACAGCCATGATTAGGTTTCCAATGCAAAGCGTGGGGATTCAAAAGTTTCTGTCTGGGGAGTCTTTACACATTACATTACATCTTCAGGAGCACAAAAGCATCTAAATGACACATGCCACGGATCTCTTTGATAAGCCAAGTTGCCCTGGCTTCAGAAAGTGGCAGATCAATGATGCGGCTTCTGTCAGTGCGCTGGCCCCGCACCGAAATCTGCAAGCTTTCCTGTGATTGAACTGGGGCTGAATTTCTCACGTTTCAAGCTCCTGCTCTCCTGTGTGCTGCTGCCTCCTCTCTCAGCCTGTCAGCGCAGTCTGTTGGTGCGTGGGTAGCTGCCGCCATGTGATCTGCTCCTCCCCATCCCCTGGTGTGCCTGAAGCCATAGGCACCATTGAAAATGCTACCTGATGGCTCGCAAGGTGCACGTGTGTGTGTGTGTGGGGGGTGTGTGTGTGTGTGTGTGTACACTCTCAAGCGTGTATGCATACTCATGTCCATAAGTTATCATGTGTATTTATGCCAACATCCAGGCAGCCAAGATAAATTGTTCATTCCTCTCTGAAATTCTTGTTTCAAGAGCAGGCTAAAGTCACAGAGAGACCTAGGCACCTAAAGAGGCACCTAAAGTCTTCCAGGATTTAAATCACCCTAAATGCTGGAATACCAATCAATGGGTGTTTGATGTCAAGAGACTTGCAGAAATCCTGCCACACACCACTTTGTCCCTCTAGATACTAAAATCTGGCCCAGAAATACTGTGGTTCCACTCTGTTTCATATATGTCAAATCTTGCATCGTTCTGTGGTCACACCAGTGATGGTGTGGGCTGCAGCTGGCAGAGGAGCTTGGGTGTACAGCTTGAGTTTAAGGGAGACAAAGTGGGGACCAAGCCCAGTGCGAGGCTTTAGGATCTCTATGCTTTTGTACAATATATAAACAGAGAAGTGAGAGAAGTGTTTTCATTTTCATATCTTCTTTTCTTTCTATGGAAAAATAATCTGGAATCTCAGGTCTTGTCCCCTCAGTTTAGTTGCTGAAGCATTGCTTGAATCCTGAATTTTAGCATTCAGATTTCCTACAGCTGTTAAAATAGATGCTAGCAGAAAATACCAGTATGAAAACCCCAAGCAATACAGTGAACATTCGTATTTAAAACAGGCAGGCTAAAAAATATTTCCCCTCTGCCTGGATTCTCTCTTCAGATCATGCTTTCTACATACTGAATTCAAAGTATTTTTGCTATAGGCTCTTTTTTTTTTGGATGAGGAGCAGTATTTATGTAAGTAAAGTATTTATGTAAGTAAAGACAGAGGTTTGTCATTAGTGAGATTTGTTCTGGAAGTGCAAAGATAAACCTGCAATTCATAACTTGATTAAGCTCTTTACTTTGAATTGTTTCAAGGGTAAGAAACCCGGTATCTGACTTGCAGCCCAAGGTGTTTATTTTGCCAGGTCATACTGTAGATGTTCTGCTCTGAAAAAGACTGAAAATAAAGTCTGCTGCATGTACAGACTGAGATCCCATTGGGATCAATGGCAGGGAGACACTAACCTGATCAGAGACATTTCAAAATCTTCTAAGGCGCTTATCTCTACTTTTTTTTGGAGGATAGAAGCACCTAAGATTGTCCGTAAGCTACTTAGACTTGATAGTCCTGCAGATACTGAGACCTCTCAAAGAGCAACTCAAAGCACCTGTGGGAGACACTGTGATTTAGCAGGTCTGAGATGCTCCGAAAGAAGCCTACCCTTGTTGTCCAGTGAGAACTGAGGAAGACTCACTTCCCCGGGGCTGAAGCTGATCTTGCAAATACCTCTCTGAGACTCTGAAGGCATTTTAGTTCTTGTGTGTTCTGATTATCTAATCCAAACCCCTGTGTGAGTGCCCACATGCCTTTGAGGATTTATACAGTGGATTCTTTGGCTTGTAACCAAGATTTTTATCTGAATATTAAAACCACTAATGGGGAGAAATATTTGTTAGCAGTAAATAAAGAACTTTCAAGGTGTCTTTATAAAACGGAGGGAGCACAAATACTTTCCTCTGTCCTTTGTAGATTACCTTTAAGATACTATAAGATACTCTGTGGGCTCTGAGATCTCATGAGGAAATATATTATTTAGTATTATTATTTTATATATATTAGTAGTATTATTTAGGTAAAAATAAATTCTTTTTAGCCTGAGTTGTCCCTTTTGAAAATGTGTTATTTCAGTGTAAGTAATGCTACTCGTGTAACGACATCAGAAAATTATCATCATGGCTTCTCTCGGCCCATGTTTGCTTTGATAGCCATACATGAATGCAAACCTGCTTACATTCAGTTCTTAAATTGGTACACTTTTAGCCCAGGCCGCATGGCAGACACACTATCATTTTGGAGTTGTTATCGGTTGGTTTGCCTGGGTTGTAACAGCCTCTGGGTTGTGCTTTTAGCATTAGAAATATTGACTTATGTTTACTGCCTTGGCTCCAAATACTCATCATGGATTTTTCTGTGTTTCTACATAACAGCAGTCAGAAGAGCAAACCCTGAGACTGCCAAAGAGGAAACTGCAAACATTGACCGATGTCACTGCAAATTTTAAAAATAATTTTATTATTCTTCCTTGTAGATCGGGGGTTTTTTGGGTTGGTTTTTTTGGTTTTGGTTTGTTTTTTTTTTTCCTGGGATAAATCATGTGAGGATACCTGAACTGGTTCTTTGAATCCGTAACAGGAACCTAGAAAGAAGATGACCTTCCTTCAGGTATTTACAGAGAAACATAGTCTATGTCTAACTTGAGGCACCCCAAGAAGATTTTGGTTTCTTGAGTCTAGAGATGCTCTTTTGAATACACTCACGCCTACACTAGCAAGTAGTGTGGTGTGAAAGAACGGGGTCTGGAGAGCAACACAACCTGCAAAACTTCTTCAGAACCAATGCCACGACAGGGCCTTATGTCAGTTGGTTTTCATAGTTGCAGTATATATTTTTATTGTGTGAACAAGAATAGAGTGCAGCTAAAACATCACAGCTAGCCAATAAAAATTATGCTCTCTACAGAAACATTATCTGGCATAAAAAATTAACTCCAGGCTCATGTATGCAAAACTTAATTACGTAGTCTTCAAATCTCATCAGAGTCATTGTTTAGCTGCTCTTCCCAGAAACTAGGCTGACTCTTGAAACATTTCATATCTATCATTTATTTTAAAAGCATTTTAAATGCAGTAAATGTTTAAGCTTCAAAGAAAATTCAGTTTATTTGTCCCGGTCTAAGTTTGCAAGGGGAATTTTGTTCTATGGCTATATAGACATATGTTTTACAAATGCAGATATGAATGAAATAAGACTCTTGAGCCCACAACTAAAATCAGCATAAACTGGCATTACTTTATCAAAGCTCTTGGGGGCAGATTTGCCTTAGAAGAGTTTGCTCTTGTCTAGTTCTGAAAATGTGATTCAACATGGTCAACATCCAAGTCAGAAAACTGAGCGGGTTGGTTCTAGGTGTAGCTGAGTATGTGCAGGAGAAGTAAATGGTCACCCAGTTCAGGGGTCTGTGCTAATACTTGGGATTTTTTTCTTCTCCAAAAGCCAGAGGCATTCATGGCCACTGGATTCTCAATGCAGTCCAAAGAAATTGTTTTGAGGAGATGTCCTAACATCTTTTAACACATTGTCATTCAGTGTCCACACAGACGTTTGAGAGGCATAGCTGTTCTGAGACCATAGAAATAACCCCCTTAAAAAAATCCCATAGACAATCACTATATTTGAGGGTCTGAAATAATTCAGGATGTAATAGTTTTTGGGTTTTTTTCCTGGTTAAAAAAGAGAAGAAATAGTGCTACATCTTCTGCTACCAGGAGGATCAACTCATTACTCTTTCTTAATACTATACTGAAAGCTAAGAGCTGTTTTTACTTTTCCATCTCCAGGCCTGCCCATGCCTAAGTAACATTACTGTTGAAGTAATGGTGATGGTGGTAGTTGCTGTGCAGCAGTATCATGACCTATCAGGGTGTCACTTCCCCTAGTAACTTCTCTATCTCAGTCCCGCTTTCCTCTTTTGTTTAAGGAAACATTTTTATAATAGGAACATTTTAAATCCAGTTCATTTTAATATTTTTTTTAATGCTCTGCAGCAAATAACAGTGATGAGTATAGAGCCTGGCATACTTTGAACATTGTTGAAGTGCTGCATGAGGGATTTGGCTGTCTGAGTACCATTAAGGTATATGGGAACCATATGGTCAGATCCCCAAGTACTACTTTAAAAATGTAGGTGATTCTGTCTGTAACAGAGCACAGGGTTTTGAAAGTGCTGTTCAGTGCTCCTCTTTTTGAACCCGTCTCGAGTTTTTATTTTCTGCATTTAACTTATGGAAATGGCTGTAGATAAAGAGTCATCCTGGAGGCTGGATTCTGGGTCACATCCTGCTCCCCACCGCTTTAGTTTTCCCACTACTGACTGAGCGGACAAGTCTTCTGCAGAAGTTCTAACAATGTGCCATTTGGGGCACTGTAAACACATAGCCTGGATCTGTTCTAAACATGATTTATTAGATACCTTGGATTCATTTATGCTCCCCTTGAAGAGCGGAGGCAGGTAAATATTTACCAACATCTCATTTGCATGCTGAGAAGTCTTCTGCAATGCAAGCCTCCGGTTTCCCTCTGGCGCCTCTGACTACAATGTGCTATTCCAAGCTTTTTTTCAGAATTACTAACCAACTTTTTAAAAGACTAATGTGAGGGACAATGACAAAGGCCCTTTAGACCTGGTTATGAAAGGAGATGCTCCTGCACCTGATTTCCCTACTGTGGGAACAAGCAAGAAAGAAGCTCCCAGGGAAAATGGAGGACCTTGGTTTTCATAAGTTAAAATACATAGTGAATGCAGGTTTGCAGAGCTATAGGGATACCACTGCAACACCTGCCCTGGGAGGTCTCTGGGGCAATCCCCATTAGGAGGCTGCTGTCTAAGCTTGGCTGGTTGCTGTTGCCAGGATGGGTGGGCAGTGGGTGTGCCAGTGCCTGGCTTTGGGGCGATCCAAGGGGTGGTGGCATCTTAAAGGAGCCCAAAGAGGATGGAAAGTTTGCAGAGGTGAAGGTACACACACACATATATATGCATATATATATTCTGGCTACCAAAACTTCTCCCTGCTGGTACTGCTTATCTTGCTTTTATACTGTCCAGTATTGCACGAACTGATGAGAAAAGCTTTAAATAGGCAAAGAATAAGAGAAAAACAAGAAGATGGACGGAAAGTATAAGAGACAGTATATAACCAAAGGGAATGACTGGCACATACTGCACCTGGCCAATTTTTCCTTATTGCTACTTATTCCTTGACTCCACTCATGTGGGCTTCATGGCAATTAGGTTTGGGATGTATTTGCAGCTGATAAGGGGAGAGATTTTTTTCCATCCAGATAGAAGTGTTTACATTGCACTTGAATATTTTAAAGCAACTTCAGAGCTGCATCTGATGTAGCTAGAACCTGTTTTTCATACTGGAATCTCAAGTGGTCTTTGCTGCCTCCTTCATCACTCAGGCAGCTGCTCTTGTGCGAAAGGTGTTTGTCCGCTATGGCAAAAATTGGGTAGCATTACCTCCTTGTTCGTAATTATGTAGCACAGATCCTTTTGTCTGTATCTGAGAATTATAGAGGCATAAATACTTTTGTGCTTCTTCAAAATAAAGGCTGGAACTGAATTTTTAACATAAGCTGGGATGTTTGGCTGAGCCCATTGTAAGCCTATGTTTGTGGGTAGATGCGTGTACATAAGAATGTTGACAAATAAGTCGCGGTGTTCTGTGTTCAGACAAGAACCTTACATACATTATTTTCCAGCTGAAGAGAGGGTCTACCTGACATTTAAATGATAATGATTAGATGGGAACAAAAGGAAGGAAAAAAAAAGATTCTCCTGAATTCCTTTGAGTGTTTCCTGGATGTAATGATAACCTCATTGGCACGTAAGAACCAAAACCATGCCAGACAGACCTCTGGAGACATCACCTACTTTATCCCCTGTCAATCTGAGCAATCCTTTATTTTCGTAGTTTCTGGCTACAACATAGATTTCTGTCCCTCTCTGCTCTCTGTCCCTCTGTTTGCCTTTTCATTTCCAGCCATCGGTGCCAACCCAGCTAAATTCCTGCTTGACATAGCTGAAACTCGGTCGTAACAGCAGGTTCTCAGGAATGCCCCAGACAATGGTCAAATGCCCCAATTCTCTCAGCATCTGTGCTAACCTTGAAACCCTACCTGGTAGGCACAGTGCAATCAAAAACTAATCAGTGAAATCAAGCTGGGATTTGATCTCGGGAGCTAATAGGGGAAAAAACGATGACTGTGCAAATACGGTTGTGGCTTTCATGAGGGGAGGTGTGCAGAGCCGTTCTTAATCATCAGCATCTCAACAGAGCAGTGATAGGAGGACCTGGCAAAGCCTGTCAGCATCTGCGTTAATCCAGTTAATTAGCAGGAAAAGGACAAACTCCTCTGGAAGCACCTATGTGACGGGCAAGCTCTCTTCATATTTCATTAGGTTGATTGTTTTAAAGGTTGCAGGCAGAGTTGCTTTAGAGCTTCCCCTTACTGCTATGTCAAAGTTGGGGCATGTGGGGCTGGGAGGTGGCGTGGGGCAAAGAGCGCTCAGGCAGCCCGGCTTCACCAGGAAGCAGTGCGGTGAGGAGAGAGCAACTTGAGCTACAGCCTACGCAGTCTGTGTGATTTTCCTCTCCTGCTTCTTCTGCCTTGCTCTTTCAGTAAGGAGAGGGGGAAAAAAAGAAAAAAAGGAAAGGAAAAAAAAAAAAAGGGAAAGGCTGCAATGTGTCACAAAGGAACAGACTGGCAGACATCTGCCTCTTGCCTTATTTATTTATTTCTTTGTAAAAGAAGGAAAGGGTACAGAGCCAACTCTTCACTCCAGAGCCCCCATTCCCTTAACAAACCAAATGGTGGCTGTTGGCAGGGTATTGACAGCTTGTTAATGAAGGAATTCTTGACAAAATGACAACCTGTGTGGGATGCCGTGTGAAGCCGAATCCTCCCACAAACCAGTACTAAGTAATTAGGAGGTGGTGAAAATAGCAACTAACTACTGTTGGGTAGAAGAGGAAAGGGGGGGAAAAATCTCCTAAATGAATTATAAAAGCAGTTCTGGTTTGAAAAGTATTCCTACTCCCTTTCCCTGAGAAGACACAACAGTTTTCCCTGAAATGTCTATTTTATCCTTTTGAGTTTCTCTGAGGGGGGCCAGAGGGTGCATCTCAAAAGACTGAGCCTGACGACCATGAATTTGGTGCCTTTTCCTCTGCAAATATGATCAGCAATGAAGCACTAATGAAAATCAAACAAAAAGTTGGCTGCTGGGGCTGCCCATTCTGCTCCCCAGGAGGGCCCTGTCTGGCTCACAGAATTCCATTTTTCCCTTGATTTTTGTCTGATTGCTTCAGGCAGGTGGGCCTAGCTGTTGACCACGACTGCACTAGGTTTTAAACCCCTGAGAGGTGGCTGGGGGATGAATCAGCCAAAGCGGAGTGCTTGAGTTACAAAGTGGGGCTTGCAGAAAGGCACGTTTTCAAACGGTGCCTCAGCATCAGGGACTCATAGCTGTGTCCACGTTCACAACCACACAGCATTGGTATCAGGGGCTAAAGCATTGGTTGGCAGAATCCATGTCTTGTGGTGGAAATATGTTTCAGGTGGTCATTCCATTTGGCTCACTAGGAAGATGCCATTCCCCACCCTGTCTTGAACATGAGCTTATGTAATTTAACTAAATGGTTTGGGAAAAAGGAACAGAAATGGTTTGTGCAAGAAAGAAAATTCTGTACTACACTTCAATTATTGGTAGTTTTTTTCCCCAGGCTCTAAAAACTTTTAAACAACTGTAACTTGCAACCAAAACAACAACAACAACAACTAATTTAAAAAAAATAGGAGTTTTTGTTTTGTTTTTCTTAATCTGAAAGCCAGAAGTTTGAGAAATTCGGCTAACTTAATTGTTTTGTACTTTTAATCTGTCTGGCCTTTTCCCACCTTTTACAGTTTATGGGAGTGACATTTACTTTCTACAATTATAGTTTCAAATAAGCAATACAGCCTGAGCTGAACATTCTGTACCTTCCATTTTTAAAATAATGTGGAGAAATGAAGAACTTGGAGACTCTGAACAGTGCTCAGTTTATATGCATTTCAATTGTGTGTTACTCTTGTTTGAACCAGCAAAGGAACCTCAATATCTTTCTTGTATCTCATCTATTACTTGGGCAAGTTTGATCCCATTTGTGGCTTTTTTTTTAAAAAAAAAAAGCTACAAATATATAATTGCCTGAGGAATTGTCCATTGATTCTTGAAGTGGATGGATAATAAGAGATCTATACATTTAATTCTATGAAATATTTTTGGAAGGAACAGAGATTGATTTAGTTCTGGTTTACAATGTGAGGTCAGGAATAGACATAAGAAAGAACGCTTTAAAGGTTAAAGGCCTCTCTTTACAGGGAGCTGTCAAGACATCTAATGTTTCAATAACCTGCTGTACCAGTGAGAGGCAAAAGCCAGGTCACGGGTATTTTATTCTTTCCAAGTCTACTAACAGAGCTATGAAATAATTGTTTATGCTGCAAGTAGACAATCTTGTTTTTTCCTGTATTGTGTGCCTTTAAAATATGGATTTTTAATATTTTTTTTTAATGACTTCTCACCCCACTCAGTTTTCAAAGGAAGCAAACTGGTTTTTGATCTTGGATAATTACATTGCTCAGTAGCATTGGCAAATTAATGATAGGACATAAATGAATGTTTTATAATTTGGGTAGTCAGCACTTTTTGTGATGTGAAGAAGGATAGCAATACTGATGATGGAATTTTGACCTATGCAAATGTGTGAATGCATATTAACATTAGCTTGTAAGAATCTTGCTTTACATAGATGAAAAAAACAGGACTGAAAGTCAGTCATTTTGGTTTCATATCTGGCAGCTGGATTAAAGTTTTTAGAGCTTTCTTATGCCAGCAAGATTGAGAAATTGCTCTACAAAACTTGTGGTGAATCAATGCACTGGTTTTATTCAAAATGCAGATTGTGAGCTCCTTTTTCTTTCAGAAGGAGTTACTTCATGTTCTGTCCCTCAGTATAAGGCCAGAGGATGCTACCAACCAGGGGAAAATATACCCAAATGCATAGAAAACACGCCTTGTCAGATGATGACTATATTGAAAAAAGCAAATAATAAAGAAATTAGTCACAGCACTTATTAAAATCTGGACTGCACTGTAGAGGATAATCTTTCCTTTATGTAAGTGTGTAGTAGGTGCCATAATAATCTTTCCCACAAAAGGGAAAGAAAAGGCACATGACCCCTTTGTGTTTGTGCTGGCAGTTTAGGGCTGGCTTGGTGATACTGAATTAGGGAGAAGCTCATTTGCAGTGAGTAGGACGGCTTGTGTGATCGTGCTCCTGGGGTCAGGTTCTTTGTTTGTAGACCCAGAGGCAAATATTAAGGCTACCACTGATTTGAAATTCTCAGCCCTCTGGGGGGGGGGGATGCTGCTGTCTGTGCTATTCATAGATCCTGACCTCCTGCTTCTGGTACCTGTGGAGGGAGTGGAACTGGCATCGGTTTCAGTGGAAAATGCTCTCTTGCAGAGCAGGTAAGAGCTCGTGTTCGTCACCGCTACAGAAGGTGACTGTGAATGGGGCTTGCTCCTCTGACGTGCTAAGTAAAACACATTTTTTTTCTATGTCAAGTGCTTTGCAGGCTCAGCCTCAGCGCGCTCAGCCTTTTGTTGTATCAAACTGTCAGGAGTGAGGAGCCATATACCAGAGAATCTCTCCTTGCTCCAGGGTCTTATTTGTCCAAAAGCAATCTGAAACGCAAGTAAATTCCAAGTAACCGCATGAGTGAAACAGTTGGAACATTGTCAGCAGAGACAGATGTGTGCAAGCAATGCGGGCTATGCTGAGCTCACTTGCATGGGATTTGTTCAGCTGCTAGACCTCAAAAAAGTGACAGGATGAGATCTATCTCACTCTTGCATTTATTTTAATACATCTGTACATATCTTGTGCTAAGTAAAATACAGGGAGAAGGCTTTTCCAAGCCAGATGATGTTTACCTGTTAGTACGCCTTTATGTATGAGCTCTTATTAAGCTCAGGTGCTCAGAAAGGCATCCAAGGTGCAGCACATTTATGATATTCTTCAGGTATCTTTTTCCCTTGTCTTATGGATGACAAAATGTGTATCACTTTACATTTAAAGATTGTGCTGTTGGATTTCATGTGGCTTAGCAATAGCTAGCTGAAATAGAAGCGCCTTAAACATTCTCACTTCTGTGACATTGCAAAATTGTGTGTCATATTTGCAAGTTGGTTATCTAAAATCATATTCTGTCTAATCCATAATAAATATTATGAGCCTTTCAGAGCTATTTGGCATCCCTATTTCTTTCATAGTTGTTGGGATCAGTCACAGGTACTGAATACTTGACAATTTTGAAAATGAAATTGTGCTGAAGCAAATAGGTTTGCCAAGCAAACTCTGTTTTCAGCAGGTGATTTTGAAAATCTTGACCTGAGATCTCTCCTGGAGTGAATCAAGAAAACACAGTTACCTTGTGTAACGCTTTTGTGCATCCTACCCTTTCAGCACCAGATCTCAACTTGTCTAAATTTTGTGTTAGTTAACAGCTTCACAGCAAGTGAGTTCTTGAAGGTTGTTATCCAAATGAAGGTCAACCAACAATGAAGGTTTTTAACCAAATGCCTGAATGAGAACCTGCGACTGGAGATGGATTAGGGCTAGTCAGTTCTGTGCAGCAGGTAGGGAAAGGAGCAGCAGCCTCCTTTCCCTCAGCATTCCCAGTCAGTATTGTGTGGGGACTCTCCATGAAAGGTATTTGTGAATTTCAGAGCAGAGCTCAGCTTTCTCTGTTTTCGTTGTGTGAGCTAGGAAAAATCTAGATAGCATCAAGCTCCCTCCTCCCTCGCCAGCCAGCACCGGCCTCCATGCTTGTGCGGGTGCTGACCCTTGGCACAGTTGCTACTCACTCATAAATAATTGCATTCCCACCAGTGCTTACCAATTCTGGCAACTAGTGATGGCTGAGCAAACTGTAACCTGGGACCTCTCCCTCCTGCACAGTTCCCTACTTATCTTTCCTCACAATGTGATGTCAGTGACGGGCTGCCTGTGACCGTCTAACTGCACGGTAGAAACCCGGCCTTTGACAGTGACTGCACTAGCATAGTCCAGGTGCTATCCATAGCCCCACAAAGCAGAGTACTCTTGGTGTAGGCAGGTTTTACTGCAGTGTAGATGTAGTTTGAGGGAAGATACAGACTAAGAAAGTTGCACCAGCAGCAAAAATGTATGTATGTGGCAGGGTTTTACAGAACTTCCAGAAGAGTGGTGGCACCATGTTGAATTGTTGTTACACCTGCAAAATAATTTACAACCCCCCCCCCCAAAACCCCGAAACATAACTAGAATAAGTGAATAAAAATGAGAAACTGAAAACCAAGGCAAAGGGAGGTAAAGGAAACTGTCTGAGGAGACTGCAATTAAACCAGGGGAATTTCTGACTCCCAGGCACATACTCAGCTCTGTTCATCAGACCCTGCTGCCTGATTATTATTTAGAGTGAAATGTATGTTGGCTTGTTCACTTTATTTATTCACTTTAATCATCTCGTAGCTCCTTCCACTCCAGGGCATTGCTGGTGGACAGGAGATTTATTATTTGGAGAAATCTCAAGCCTTGAAATGGGCGAATTGCTACAGCTTGAGCACAGGTGTCATTTCGTAGCAGTAGATCCTCTGATTTAGACCAGTGGACATTCTGGGCTAACAGAAACAGAGCTCATTCGGCAGGCAGTAATATATAATTGGGAAACTATATGTTGCTGCATCGCTGTTAGGATAAAAACTAGGGCTAGGAGATGTTTGCTCCATCTCAACAGCAGGCTATCAATATTCTCAGCAGCATTATTAGTATTTATTGAAAATCTTTTGTAAAGCGCTGCAAGTTTACACAGAGGTAATTTACATCAGATAATTAGGATGCCTAAAACCATATACGGAAGGATAGATGCTAGTAGTGCTAAGTGCTTGATTGTATTACATTGCAATGCTATTCTAGGGGGATTAGAGCATTTTCTGCCACTGTTGATTGCATAGCAACAAAATGAGGAGTTTGTTACACACATTTCTGGGTCTGACTGGTTATGAATTCTAGACTGCACCTTAAACTTACTCTACACAATCTAGGTGATACTATCCTGCAGAATAAGATGAAAGTGGCATGCCATAAAATGCTGAATTTTGTGTTTTGCACAAACCATGCTGTGTTTGCACAGAAACTATTTTGTAAAGCACCTACAGGTAAACTACTGGCTTTGCTTTTACCAGTACACGGTTTTAAATGACAATATTGCCAGATGCAGACTTATTTAACCACATTTACTGGTTGCTTCTTATCACAAGACAGTATTTTCCCTTTAAAGAAAGGGAATAATATGCCATCACGCCATCAGGATTCTGGGTTTGAGCTTGAATCACTCCATTTAGTGAAGTGTGAAAAGAAGGTCTGGATATTACTGAATCTAGATCCCTAATCAGTATTCTGAGCATGACACAAACCCTGCAGATTTCAGTGGCAGCTTTTTGATCATATCAGTGGTCTGGGTATGAATCTGCTTTGCTTAACTATGCTTTCCAGCTAAGGCATAGGTCCAGCTAAGGTGTAGGTCTGATCATACCGTAGGCCTGTATCATCCTGAAAAGGTGCCATCAGTAATGCTGCACTCAGAGGGATAAGTTTGCTGCTTCTTTGGTGTGTGCCAAGAAATGGCATCTGGGTGAGTAGTTTATCTGCTGCGTGTCTGTAGTCACTCACTGACTCCAGTGAGAGGCTGAGGGGAGACAAGAGGGCACAGGACTGGTGGCCCTGCTGTAGGGAGAGTAAGGACTGCGTTTCTTCCCACATGTGAGCTGTTAAAGGTTGTGAAAGCTTCTGTACCCCCTGCTACCTCTCTTTCCTTATGCACTTACATGGGGGCCAAGCAAAGTGTGGTGTTGTGCCTGATGGAAAGATTATACTAGGTCAGGCATGAGGTTGATACTCTCCAGGGCTAAGGTTTCATGAAGCGCAGAGTCACAGAGATCTGGGAGCATTACTAAATGGGCCAGTCAACACCAAATCCATTTTTCATCATTCACTCACAGGAAGAATAGGGATGCCTAACTCAATCATTCCTTATAGAAAATAAACAGGCACCTTGTCAGTCCATGCGAAAAATCATTCACTGATGCCAAGATAATGTTTCTAAACAACTGACTGGATCAAAGGTGAAATTTAATTGATTATGTGTTAAATATTCTCTCTCTCCCTGTCTCTGACATAACATTCTCCCATACACACAGAGTGAAAATACCCAGACAGTAGGCCGAACTATTTCCTTCTCGTTGCCATAGAAATTTCAGGCGATTATCCAGTACCATGGCTCGATTGATTCTAGAGACACAGGGTTTGAGGCTTTTCCGCTTAGATGATGTAAATCAGAAACATCACTGCTGAACTCAGTGAATTCTAGAACTGGTGTAAGTGAGAGGAGAGCCAGTGCTACAGTCTTAGAGGCTATTTGGTGGGGGTTTTGCCATTTTTTAATTAAGTGAAAAAATAATTGAATTGTGCAGCATGTCTGTTGTGGTTAAGTTCAAAGTCCTGGGTGGACTTTTAGAGTTCTGCAGGAATTTTCTTAATTGCTTTGATAAAGTCTTTGCTGTAGGACTTGAGTGCTGCTCAAATTCACAGTAAAGTTATGTCCTTCACAGCGGGATTTACGTCTGAATGTGGGGAAAAAAAAGGTAAAAGGAGAAGCTTAGAAGCATTTGAGCAAAGTGACTTGTCTGGAGTCACAGGCAGATCAAAGGCAGGGTAGGAGCAGATCCCCTGTCTCTCCCACTCTGCTCCTCCTAGACAATCCTGCGAGTATAAGGGCAGTGCAGCAGGTAACAAGAAGGCAATGCTCCATTAGCCGGTTTGCTTATCCCAATGCGCGTTTGTCAGATCTAGTTTGTAGGCAAAGATCCAACTGGGCATCCCAATAAACAGCATATGACTATGACATCCACCTGCGGTCTGTTGCTGTTGTGTTGAATTAATCAGAGTTTGTCTCTCTGTGCTTTTCGTGGGGAGAGTTGAGGGAGTGGAGACGAATGAGACTGAGCCGGGCATGTGTATTTGTTACAGGGCATTTGACTGTTGCCCAGGGCACACACATCTCTACAAGTCTCTTCCCACCCCCTGCAACAAACCAGTGCTTGCCAGGGAGGGGAACTCAGTGGGGAGTTAAGGCAGACATCCTGACAGAGATGTTTAGGACCTGGGATTTCTCTAAGCCCAGCCCTATTATGAGGAGGATGAGCTGGTTCCAACACAACTCCTGGCACAGCAAGGGTGCGACCTGGTGCTGTAGAGAGTTTCCAGCCCAGGCTTGGACAAGTGCAGCATCAACATCACATACCTGCCAGGGTCCTGTGGCTTCACCCTTGCCTGGGAAGACTCATTCCAGTGCCTGAGAACAGCTGTGTTTGGGATCTGCAAATTCCAAGGCTGGCCATCTTGTTTGTATGTTCAGTTATTCACACATGGTTTCAAATATTTTAATTTGGGCTCGTTTCTGGTGCCCCATTATGGGCAGTGTGAAGTGTGTGATAGTCCCCAAGACATGGTGTTGGCTGTGCATTGGAAGCATTCCACTCAGAGGGCAACGAGGTGCATAACACACGGTGAGATGTAAGTTGTTGTTTCTCTGAGCAGCATAAGTTTCCCATCTGTAAGCTGATGAGGCTCTCAGGTGCTGAGACTGCTGGGATGGCAGTAGTAGAGTTATTAAACACTGCTACAAGAACCTTAAATGGATCATGGACAAGGTGAAAGCTATCTCTGTGGCCTACAAAAGCCTGGGTCTACAGGTACAGGTTTTCAAGCAAAATGTCCTTACCAGATAGCCCTTCTTCAGGGATATTTTCCTTCCCTTTCAGCTATTTATATTCACAGGGAGAAAGATTTGCTATATTCTCTCTCTCTCTCTCTGTTTTGTGCTGCAGTATAGGAATTTCTAACCTCAGGGCAGGGGTGGTGTTAGGCACCTTCCTTTGGCACTATTTTTATCACTCGCCTCTGCCTAGAAAAGTCACTCTGTAACATTTGCACTCTGCTCTTGCTGGTAATATTTTCACAGAATTAATGGGTGAATGCCTGCCAATACTGCTGCTGGTAGATATTAACACAGTTCAAAGGCATTACGAAGCTGTCACCCCCGAATGAGCTGTATGTTCAATATCAGCTTTATTGGGAGGACTGTGGAATTTCATATTTGGACCATCTGTAAATACAGCAGCTCCATGACTCATGTATTTTTTTCCCCCCTATTTGAACTCAAAGAAAAATTAATCTGGCCCATCTGCAGCTGGACTTGTATAGAAAATCTGATTGCCTTCCAGACACCAGCCCTCCATGCTCCAGGGATGACAGTCTTTCCACATGCTAATTAACTGAGGACAGAAGAAATCATCACAAAACACTCCCATCTTTGTGCCTGCAGCTGTAAATTCAGAATTAAAGTAATTTGGGGAGAAATAATGTTGTGGAGTGTCACAGAAGATTTGCAACTGCCAGTGCTTTTAGAGGAGCTATGCTTATAACCATGCATTGAATATGATACTGAAATATAATATTCACTTGTTTAGTGACTTCTTGTTCTGCCAAAAACACCAGCAGAACCAGGGCTCTAGAAAGCATCCACATAATTCAGATTAGAAGCTTGACCATGGAATTACAGAGATAGGGATTAGAAGTAACTCAGGTATGGACCTTTGATGTCTTCTCTATTGTCTGTTAAACTAAGGCACTGAAAATCATTATGAATCTTTTCAAAAATAAGATGTGCCAGGAGAAATGGCAGCGGCATGAGGCTCAGCTGCTAAATAAGGAAATCTAAATGAGCAATATCTTGAAATCCATAGTTTTATGTTATACCAGCTGCCTGAAAGAAACAAATATTAGTTATCCAAGAGGAATCACACACAGTAAAGTCTTACATGCTAAGAATATTATAGCGTTGGTAACTGCTGAGTGCAAATGGGGAAGGTGAAGGATGTCCATAAGGATTCCTCAATGATGACTGCACGTTTATCAGCTCTTACCTTTTACCATAAATCTTATATGTGCTATTTTCCACTAATTCTTGGAGCTATGATAGAATAATATCAGATTGCATAAGGAAGAAAGAAAACAATGTGGGGGAAAACAGACCTAAAAACATGATTAAAAACATTCCCCGCCCAAAAGATGAATGAAAAGAACCTAGCATTTTATCTTTACATCAAGATTTGTCGTTCAATAAAAGTGAAAATAACTCCTAAGCTGCAGGACTTCGCTCATCACAGTGGCTTTGGGCTTTCTGTGTACTCCCATTTACACCCACCCTGATTTCCCAACAGAAATCTTTGTGCGGATGAGTGCATTCAGGGCTGTTCCAAATCCTATTAGTCAGTCAGAGTCTTCCAATTGCCCATAGTGGTCTTTGGATCAGTGCTGTGATCATTAATAACAAGTTAGAAATGGTCACTCCAGCGTCTCGTTACCCCAAAAGACTTCTTGTAACTTTTTTTTGCTGCAGCAAGCTGAACCAGTGACTGTTCTACTTTTATCTGAATATAATAGGTCTGCATGAGCAGTGTGAAAAAAGTAGTAAGGAATATGTCTCCTGCTTTTCTGTCTTCCAGGTATCTCCTTTATTTAGGTATGCCTGCATCACTGTCAGTCAAATGCTGGATGCCTTGGTAATGAATTAGAATTCAGCATCCCCTGAGTATTCTGCACTGAACAGTTAAAAAAAAAAAAAAGTAATCATTTTAAAAGAATGACAGATTGAGAGCAAAAGCAGTCCCAGAAATTTTATATCCACTTTATGTGTGACTCAAATCCAGGGTGTCCAGCTGGTTCAGGCAGGGCTTGCAATGATTTTCATCCTTGTAGTTCCTGGCTCCTTGGGAATGTGTTATTAAACAACCTCCTGTTGCACGGTTATGTTGGTTAGCGTATGTGCTATCCCATGACTATAAAGGCAGCAAGGGTAGGAAATTTCTGACAGAATCTGGAATATTTGTATTTTAATACAGTGAGCCAGAGCACTCTACATAGCAGCAGGGTCAGCAATCCACAAAAGGTGGAAGAAAGCAGACAAATTTTTCATGACTAACAGCAAGACCAGCAAAGTGCTGGGAACTAAATCCACAAAATCTGTAGACAGGTATCTGTGAAAGGTGACACTGATTGGCTTTTTTTGAGGGGCAAGACTTGGTGTCCATTGGGAATTTGTGGATTCTCAGCTTTATGCTGATACAAGACAATACAAGCCAGCTGAACAGCAGCATCTTGTTTACTTTTGGCTCCTGCTGGGTTTCTACTGGGAAATCTGTTAAAGCAAACACAATCCAGAGGGACTTGGACAGGCTGGAGAAGTAGGCCCAGGTGAACCTCATGAGGTTCAACAAGGACAAGTGCAAGGTCTTGCACCTGGGTTGGGGCAATCCTCATCTTCAATAGAGGCTGGAAGATGAAGTGATGGAGAGCAGCCCTGCAGAGAAGGACTTGGGGGTGATGGTGGATAAGAAGCTCAACATGAGTCAACAATGTGCGCTCACAGCTCAGAAGGCCAATTGTGTCCTGGGCTGCATCAAAAAGAACATGCCCAGCAGATCAAGAGAGGTGATTCTTACCCGCTACTCTGCTCTCATGAGACCCCCACCTGGAGTACTGTATCCAGTTCTGGAGTCCCCAGAAGAAGGACATGGAACTGTTGGAATGAGTCCAGAGGAGGGCCACAAAGATGATCAGAGGGCTGGAGCATCTCTCCTATGAAGGCAGGCTGAGAGAGTTGGGCTTGTTCAGCCTGGAAAAGGTTCCGAGGAGACCTTATAGTGGCCTTCCAGTACCTGAAGGGGCCTACAAGGAAGCTAGGTAGGGACATTTTAGAAGGGCATGTAGTGATAGAACAAGGGGGAATGGTTTTAAATTGGAAGGGGGTAGATTTAGATTGGATATTACAAAGAAATTCTTCACTATGAGGGTGGTGAAGCACTGGAACTGTTTCCCAGGGAGGTTGTGGCTGCCCCCTCCCTTGAAGTGTTCACAGCTAGGTTGAATGGGGCCTTGAGCAGCCTGGTCTAGTGATGAGGTGTCCCTCCCCATGGCAGGGGGGTTGGAACTTGATCTTTAAGGTCCCTTCCAACACCAAGCATTCTATGATTAATCTAGCAAACTTCCTATGAGAGGCAGCAGTAAACCCCCCTAAAACATGAATTTCTTTGACCATTTACATTTATTTTTATTTTTAGTGCTGCGATCCTGGAAATTTTAATGAAGTCATGCAGTGCAAAAAACTCCTCTGCAGCTGTCTCAGGACCTGGAATAGTACCACAACCTCTTGAGACAGGCTTTATGGTACGAAGTATAAGACTTGCACATAGGAGGGAAGTCTGAACCCAGTGGAATTACTCAGCACAGATAAGCAAGGAAAGAATGAGTATCAGAGTCTAGCTCTGCAGGCTACATCCAGCAGTGATCTCCTGGTTTCTGAAACAATGGCGTTCAGGGGCCAGGCTGGAGCATGCCGGACTTGCACCAACCCATGTGCCTGTCTTCCTCCCGCCATGGAAACTAGACAAGAAAGAAGGACAGGGTCTCAGTCTGGAGTCTGGACATGACCCTGGCAGACATCTAGAGCTGGGATCTGGCCAGAAACATGGCTCCACAGTGTAGATAACATCACTTATTGCAGCAATTTATGGTGTGGATTGTAAAGGTGCACATACAGGGCAGTTGCTATTTTAGCTGACACTAAAAATGCATAGCTCAGTTTGCTCCATGTCATAGACTGTATATGCTGACACTGCTAGAGACATTTAGTAGATTACAGCAACTTCTTATGTGACTTTTTGATTGACTGCATATTTCTCATCCAGATTCCTACTGGGAAATGAGCCCTGACAGAGCGCCATACTTAAATCTGTCTACTTGTGATGATAGAAGGTTCATACTTCTGTATTGGTATTCCTTCCCAATAGAAACACACTAACATTTATTTGACTACAGCTTAGCTGCAGCTTGATTCCTCGAGCAATAGTTTAAACCACCTGAAAGGAAAGTGTGGGCTGTATAAAATGTGTGGAAGACGAGACATCTGAGCATGTAAAGCATATGTTTCATTATCAACATGAGTTTTTACGGTGCAGCACACAGCAGAAGATGTGGGCATAAGGTGCCAAGCTCCGTGTTCCGCAGGGACCATGCTGGAATTGGGGATGAGAACCTTGTTTCCCCTATAAAATAATGTGTTTACCGTTGTGTTGTTTTTCAGCAGCAGCGTGTTTCCACAGAAAGCAAACTCATTAAAAAATACCTAGTCACGCAGATATATTATTAAGAACGCTTCTGGAGTGTGAACAGCTCTAAGTTCAGTAATAAGTGGTGCTTTCCTTAGTCACCAGTGGAATTTTCTTCAGATGAGTGGCCATACTTCACAAATACTGTGGATTTACTTAGTATGGGATTTAAAAGGGAGATCTGCAAAGGCATAAAAAGGAAACAAGTATCTAGATTATGTTGTCAGAGGAAGCTATTATTTTAACTAACCTTTATGCTCTTGTGCATCCATGTTTCATTTATGTTCATATGACTGACCCTCTGTGTTGCTGCGGTCATGCCAGTCAGTCAATCAAGCATTGCGTTAATTAATTAATTTACCTTGCTATGTATCAGGCTCTATTTGGCATTCATGTGATACCAGGAAGGTTCTTAATTAGTCCATGCCACCTCTGTGTTTGAGCTGTGACAGTCTGAATCTGTTTGATCAAGAGAAGGAGCAAAATGTGCCTGCGGTGACCAGTGCTTGGAGTTGCTCCACCCTGAGTTGTTTGTGTTTTTAATTTGGTGGTTCATAATGCGGTGAGCAGACACTGAGCACTTCCAGGGAATTATTCATGCGACAGACACTTTATACCTCTGCCTCTAGGGATGGTTGCTTTAAACTGTGCCAGCCACATTATGTAGCCAACCAAGAGGATATTAAAGGGGCTAAAGTCAAGTTGTACGCCAAAACAAATAAATAAAATAAAACAATGTGAAAATACTGTTTCAAGACTCATATTGAATTACTGGTACACGCAAAGGGAACCTGGATTTAAAGTCTCAGTTGCTGCTACATAGGCCTTGCAAACTGTACAGGCTGACACCAGGGTGCATTGTCCTCAGGGCAGGACAAGTTGCTTGTGCAACTTACCCAGTTTCTCCTTCCCCAGGCTGCCCTTGAGTCCATGCCCTCATTTCTAATTGCTGCAAGCTCGTTTGGCCGGCAGGTCTAGCACTGGTGGTTGCTCCGGAATGCCCAGGGGTGTTAACACAGCCTAAGCAGGCAAATAGACTACTTGATCTGGAGATCTGAACAGTGACTCTAATTTCCCTCCTATCTTTTTGAAAGCAGAGGACAAAGTTTAGTATTAGGCAGGGTGAGGTTTGTTATTTCAGTGTACATACAACTGATGTGGATTTTGTATGTTGTTAATAAGTGCCAGAGTGTGTTGTCTAGCATTAAGAAAGCAACCAAAGGAAAAAGAAAAGCCAACCCAAAAAAACCCACCCCAACCACATTAACATGCAGCGTGTGTAGGTGAGCAAGAGATCTGATTACCCCCCTTCCTCTATTTATGGATGAAAATGTGGATATAATGGAAATAAAATGACTTGCTAATGACTTGGGTAATGCCGTGTCTCTTAGAAGGGTATTTAGACAGGGGTATGACATAGTTGAGAAACAACTGAAATTGCGGCTTTTGGCACTTACTGCTCCATTTTAGCCACTAGCTTCCGTTTCTGTAGCTACAGATTGCTGGAGCAGTAACTGCAGCCCCAGTTCAGCTCACAGCGAGTGCCTGGGCTCCAATACAGGAGTCCATGGCAAAACTCCCTTTGGCTTCAGCAGGGCTCTAATTTCTCCTTCAGTATACAGTTTCTGGAATTGCTGAATGGCCTGGAAAGCGTTTTTAAGCTTTTAAATGCAAAGCAAGACATAATTAAGATCGGACTGAGGACTGACTCTTAAAACGTGTGTGCACACTGGGCATGTGAATGGCTGAGGAGGTAGCAGTGCAAATATAAAGCTTGTAAGGGCAAATTACTAATTGTGTTCCTATGCCGGTTTTCTGCCTGCATGTGAGATACTTGGATTGTAAGAGCAGGTCTGGCATCTGTTAGCTTTCCTTTAAACCCTTCAGACACACGTGCATTTCTTGCTCTTACTGAGCTTACCATTCAGCTTTTAACTCAGCAGTATCACTGCCAACGTTCTTTTGTGACTCCAAAGAATGTCTGTTTGGGCACCTTGAGCAAGTAAGATGTGTATTAGATTTGACTGAGGTCTTGTTAAGGGTCTAGAGAGAAACAGCTGTGGAAGGCGGTATCATTCTCTGCCACAGCTGAAATTAAGGAAAGCCTTACACAAGATGATGAAAGTTTTCATTTTAAGCACAGGTTTATGCTGCAGATTCCTGGCACATCTGGGGACTTCTGATTGCTAATAGAAAAACCCTTTACAAAAGATCAGCTGTTCAGATTCACTCCTGCACTAGCGCAAAACTTTATTTCAGCGTGCTAACACCTTTAGTGAGTGCAACCACTTTTTATAGGGAGTACATTAGCTCTCACTGGAGTTTTTTCAGTGGATGGTTGTCTTTCTCTCATGTTGCTGGCTGCAGGCTGGCCTGCCAATTCCTTTGGTAGCGGAAGAATATTTTCATACGCAGCGTGGAGTGCATACGGAGACCATTATTGTTGCCAGTGTGCTACTCATGCTGTGGACGTTTTCTGGTAAATGAGGCAGGAGGCTGTCAGCAGAGTTCAAAGGCTGAGCAGAAAAGCAGTCAGGGAGAGGAGGGGCACGGTTTCAATCATGTCTGTGGCACTCAGCCCTTGTGGAAAGGGTTAGGGTTGGGACAAGAAGCCATTTACATGAGTGGGTACTGCGTATGTAGGCAACAGGAACAGCAGCTGTCGTACAGTATGAAAATGGGTCCTAGCATACATGGAATGCTTTTCATGCAGAAATATGCGCTATTTTATACTTAGTCTCTGGCATTAGCCTACTCTTATATAATTATCATATGTATATATAATCCTGGTATTATCCTAATCCGTATATAAACCTAACAGTAGCCTATTCTTATACTCTAGCATCAGAGGCAAAAGGAAAAAGGGTCTCATGTTTGTGTTGCTGCTGCAAATGTACAGTAATGTTAAAGATACATATTAAAACTGCTCTCTTACAGTTGTGTGTCTGATTCTAACAGAAGCATCTTCAGTATTGATGGAATAAATATGCAGAGCAGGGCAGCATCTGCTCAGTTTGGAAGAAAAGAGAAAAAAGCAGAGTTAAGGCACACTACATCTTTTGCAGAAGTCAGTGAGGGATTTAGCTGTATCACAAGCTTCTCCATTGTTCTCTTCTCCAAAAGTTCTCTGCAGTTTCAGCACCAGAGCCTCTCATTCAGCTATGGTGTATTGTCTGCAAAGTCTCCTATTAGTATGGATTTTTAGCACTATAGTGAGCACCCTGGAGGGTGAAATTAAATGTAGATGATGACAGAGTGCTGAAACTCAGCAGAATTACAGTTTCAATTACCCAACTACAAACATGGATCAGAGACATAGTCCTAAACCCTCACTTCCATCTGGGTCTCAAATGACTTCAAACTCACATACAATTTCCTTGTTCGGTTGAAACCTGTCTTATTTCTGCTCATGGTCCATTTATTTTCCTGGGACAGCCATTAAAGACATTTAGTCTGGGAGGCACTAAGAATTGCTTTAGAAACATGAGCTAATATCACTGTTGGGAAATGATCTCCTGCCATCTCACACTCTGTGTCTCCAAATGACGTCTGGTGCAAGTCCAGAGGCTGAAATTAGAAGGTATGCTGCAGCTGCTTAAATAACCCAAATTCATTTTGGATGGTTTCTCCAGGAGTATAAAACTGCCTCTCGCTATGTGCATGATGAGCCAGCCTCTTCTGAGACCTCCAGGCACTGCTGGATCATAATCTTATAATAATAGATATGAAATATAATAAGAATTGTTATTATAAATGTTGACCTAACAGTATGAGTGAATATATCAACTCTGGCAAGTATATCCAGATCTGAGACAACTTGTTCTGTTTTGTATGGTAGTTTAGATACCACGTGGCTAGGCTGAAGAGAATGCTTATTACAGAGTTTGGTCCATGCCAAAAAATAAAAAAGCAATAAACCAAAGTATAGGCTCAAGTACTCTTGTGGTTAGGCTCGTACAAATACTAAGCCAGGAAGATAAGCATATCAAAACATCGAGTTTTAGTGACATAAAAATAGTTCTTTAGAGAAAAGACTTTGGAGCAATTCTCCAGCTTACTTCTCCCAGTGAAAAGCATTAGCCTGCCAATTATATATGAAATATCCCACCAGGATGCGCAAATTCTTACAGTGTGACCAGGCTGAAAGTCAAAGGTAGTTTCAGATGTTGGCTGTAGCATTTCAACCAGTGTCATGTTACAAGTAACCACATAGCTCAAGCTATTAGCCCTTAAGGTAAAGTGAAGATGTCCTGGATTCATGCTATTATTTCATGTTGCTAAGAATTGCAGGGAACATGTGGTACAGTTGAATGGAGCTTCAACTCTTTCTGGTATGCTGTTCATTACAGAATTGGGGATTAACAGAGAAAGAATGTATCAAGCTAGTTAGAAACTGCTGAAAGGGTTATCAATAGTGGTCCAGAACTTCAGTAGGCATAAATTGTCACAGCTCAGTTCAACTCGGTGGAGTATACCTATTTTAAATCTGCTGAGATACCAGCTCATTATATAGAAACCTGCATCCATTTATAGATCATAGCAAAAAAAGGTTAAAATTTAAGATCACAGCTTTAGTAGATAAGACTACCTTTTTCCTTTTTCTTTTCAAGTATCAAAGTAAAAATGACCTTTAAAAATGACATGGTGTTTGGGGTGCTAGAAATTTATATATTGTCGCAGAATAAATCCAGTATATTTTAGGAAGATAATGTAGCTATATTTCTTTTTATTGCAATTTTATTTATAACTATACATTTATAAGACAGACCATAAAATGTTAACGTGTCTCAGAATTTAAAAAAATATCAGCAACAAGTCTATCCAGCTCCAAGCCCTTTGGCGTATATTCATAACCATGTTCTTGCACTCTTTCAGACACAGTCCAGATTTTACCATGCTAGCTTCTCTCTCCAGACATCTCAGCTCAAACTAAATTTTTAATTCTACAAAGGAACATATAAAGAATAAAAATATGTTTCTTTTCCTTTTTGCGAAGAAGGGATCTGCACTGGAGGTTTGATGGTGCTCAACTGCCAGGGTATATCTGTTGCAGAGCTATTTTGTGAAAAATGGATCCCTGATATTTTCACCTGGCTGAGTGAGAGCATGGCTTTTGCCAGAAGGGCTCCGTTCTACAAGCATTGTCCCACAGTAATTTCTGCCAGAGCGGCTTGAGGGAGATGCAAGCAACCGCAGCCAAACATTGCTGCAACCTGTTTCCATTGCTGCGTCTTCTGAACGTGGTGCCAGGGGACTCCAGTTTTATGGCTTGTTTTATTGGTACAAACAGCAACCACACACAATGTGGTTGTACTGCACATGCTGCTGAGGGGGTCAGAAAAGAGTCAAGCTCTGGGGAAAAAAAAAAAAAAAAGGAAAAAAAATAAGAGTTTTGCCAAGCTGTAAGCTCTTTTGCAAGTTTATGCCACCACTCTGGCTTTTGAGAAGTAAAGCTGACATGCTGATATGGTCCTGGCATTTTGATGTATTTTCTGATAGAGTTCAATAACAAAAAGGTCCAGACACACATGGGTGGATTCATTTTTCCCTTGAACTGGGATAAATCAAGACCAATGACATTACATCAAAGCCACACTGGTGTAAGCAGCATTGAAAC